>ML664199.1:18814969-18882548 GCA_007570785.1 Antilocapra americana
TGTTTTTGCTTCTGGCTTACTTCACTCTGGATAATGGGCTCCAGTTTTGTCCATCTGAGTAGAATTGCTTCAAATGAATTTTTTTTTAATGCTGAGTAATATTCCATTGTGTATATATACCACAGCTTTCTTATCCATTCGTCAGTTGATGGGCATCTAGGTTGCTTCCATGTCCTGGCTATTGTAAACAATGCAGCGATGAACATTGGGGTGCACGTGGCTCTTTCAATTCTGGTTTCCTCGGTGTATATGGCAGGTCTATTTGCAGCTTTTTAAGGAACCTCCACACTGTTTTCCATAGTGGCTGTACTAGTTTGCATTCCCACCAACAGTGTAAGAGGGTTCCCTTTTCTCCACATCCTCTCCAGCATTTATTGCTTGTAGACTTTTGGATGGCAGCCATTCTGACTGGTGTAAAGTGGTACCTCATTGTGGTTTTGATTTGCATTTCTCTGATAATGAGTGATGTTGAGCATCTTTTCATGTGTTTGTTAGCCATTTTTATATCTTCCTTGGAGAAATGTCTGTTAAGTTCTTTGGCCCACTTTTTAATTGGGTTGTTTATTTTTCTAGAATGGAGCTGCAGGAGTTGTTTGTAAATTTTTGAGATTAATTGTTTGTCTGTTGCTTCACTGGCTATTATTTTCTCCCATTCTGAAGGCTGTCTTTTCACCTTGCTTATAGTTTCCTTTGTTGTGCAAAAGCTTTTAATTTTAATTAGGTCCCATTTGTTTATTCGTGTTTTTATTTCCAATATTCTGGGAGGTGGGTCATGGAGTATCCCGCTTTGGATTATAGCAGAGAGTGTTTTGCCTATGTTATCCTCTAGGAGTTTTATAGTTTCTGGTCTTATGCTTAGATCTTTGATCCATTTTGAGTTTATCTTTGTGTATGGTGTTAGAAAGTGATCTAGTTTCATTCTTTTACAAGTGGCTGTCCAGTTTTCCCAGCACCACTTGTTAAAGAGGTTGTCTTTTCTCCATTGTATATTCTTGCCTCCTTTGTCAAAGATAAGGTGTCCATAGATGCGTGGATTTATCTCTGGGCTTTCTATTCTGTTCCATTGATCTATGTTTCTGTCTTTGTGCCAGTACCATACTGTCTTAATGACTGTGGATTTGTAGTATAGCCTAAAGTCAGGTAGGTTGATTCCGCCAGTTCCATTCTTCTTTCTCAAGATTGCTTTGGCTATACGAGGTTTTTTGTATTTCCATACAAATTGAGAAATTATTTGTTCTAATTCTTTGAAGAAGACCTCTGGTAGCTTGATAGGAATTGCATTGAATCTATAGATTGCTTTAGGTAGTATACTCATTTTCACTATATTGATTCTTCCAATCCATGAGCACGGTACATTTCTCCATCTGTTTGTGTCCTCCTTGATTTCTTTCATCAGTGTTCTATAGTTTTCTATATACAAGTCTTTTGATTCTTTAGGTAGAAATACTCCTAAGTATTTTATTCTTTTTGTTTCGATGGTGAATGGGATTGTTTCCTTAATTTCTCTTTCTGATTTCTCACTGTTAGTGTATAGGAATGCCAGGGATTTCTGTGTGTTGATTTTGTATCCTGAAACTTTGCTATATTCACTGATTAGCTCTAGTAATTTTCTCGTAGAGTCTTTAGGGTTTTCAATATAGAGGATCATGTCATCAGCAAACAGAGAGAGTTTTACTTCTTCTTTTCCAATCTGTATTCCTTTGATTTCTTTATCTGCTCTGATTGCTGTGGCCAAGACTTCCAAAACTATGTTGAATAGTAGTGGTGAGAGTGGGCACCCTTGTCTTGTCCCTGATTTCAGGGGGAATGCTTCCAGTTTTTCACCATTGAGGATAATGTTTGCTGTGGGTTTGTCATATATAGCTTTTATTATGTTGAGGTATGTTCCTTCTATTCCTGCTTTTTGGAGGGTTTTTATCATAAATGGATGTTGAATTTTGTCAAAGGCTTTCTCTGCATCTATTGAGATAATCATGTGATTTTTATTTTTTAATTTGTTAATGTGGTGTATTACATTGATCGATTTACGGATGTTGAAGAATCCTTACATCCCTGGGATAAAGCCTACTTGATCATGATGTATGATCTTTTTGATGTGTTGTTGGATTCTATTTGCTAGAATTTTGTTTAGGATTTTTGCGTCTAAGTTCATCAGTGATATTGGCCTGTAGTTTTCTTTTTTTGTGGCATCTTTGCCAGGTTTTGGAATTAGGGTGATGGAGGCCTCATAGAATGAGTTTGGAAGTTTACCTTCGTCTGCAATTTTCTGGAAGAGTTTGAGTAGAATAGGTGTTAGCTCTTCTCTAAATTTTTGGTAGAATTCAGCTGTGAAGCCATCTGGTCCTGGGCTTTTGTTTTTTGGAAGATTTCTGATTACGGTTTCAATTTCCATGCTTGTGATGGGTCTATTAATATTATCTATCTCTTCCTGGTTTAGTCTTGGAAAGTTGTACTTTTCTAGGAATTTGTCCATTTCATCCAAATTGTCCAGTTTATTTGCATATAGTTGCTGATAATAGTCTCTTATGATCCTTTGTATTTCTGTGTTTTCTGTTGTGATCTCTCCGTTTTCATTTCTAATTCTGTTGATTTGGTTCTTCTCCCTTTGTTTCTTGATGAGTCTGGCTAACGGTTTGTCAATTTTATTTATCTTCTCAAAGAACCAGCTTTTGGCTTGGTTGATTTTTGCTATGGTCACTTTTGATTCCTTTGCATTAATTTCTGCCCTGATCTTTAAGATTTCTTTCCTTCTACTAGACCTGGGCTTCTGCATCTCTTCCCTTTCTAGTTGCTTTAGGTGTATAGTAAGGTCATTTATTTGATTTTTCTCTTGTTTCCTGAGGTGAGCTTGTATTGCTATGAACTTTCCCCTTAGCATTGCTTTCACAGTGTCCCATAGGTTTTGAGCTGTTGTGTTTTCATTTTCATTCGTTTCCATGCATAACTGAATTTCATTTTTAATTTCTTCTGCGATTTGTTGGTTATTCAGCAGTGTGTTATTGAGCCTCCATATGTTGGAAGTTTTGAGAGGTTTTCTCCTGTAGTTGATATCTAATCTCACTGCATTGTGGTCAGAAAAGATGCTTGGGATGATTTCAATATTTTTGAATTTATCAAGGTTAGATTTATGGCCCAGGATGTGATCTATCCTGGAGAAGGTCCCGTGTGCACTTGAGAAAAAGGTGAAATTCCTTGTTTTGGGGTGGAATGACCTATAGATATCAATTAGGTCTAGTTGGTCTATTGTTTCATTTAAAGTTTGAATTTCCTTGTTACTTTTCTGTCTAGTTGATCTATCCATTGGTGTGAGTGGTGTATTAAAGTCTCCTGCTATTATTGTGTTGTTGTTGATTTCCCCTTTCATATTTGTTAGCATTTGCCTTACATATTGTGGAGCTCCTATGTTAGGTGCATAAATATTTATAATTGTTATTTCTTCTTCCTCGATTGATCCTTTGATCATTATGTAATGTCCATCTTTATCTCTTTTCACTGCCTTTATTTTAAAGTCTACTTTATCAGATATGAGTATTGCCACTCCTGCTTTCTTTTGGTCTTTATTTGCATGGAATATCTTTTTCCAGCCTTTAACTTTCAGTCTATCTGTGTCCCTAGGTTTGAGGTGGGTCTCTTGTAGACAACATATATAGGGGTCTTGTTTCTGTATCCAATCGGCCAATCTTTGTCTTTTGGTTGGGGCATTCAGCCCGTTTACATTTAAGGTAATTATTGATAAGTATGATCCCGCTGCCATTTATTTTATTGTTTTGGGCTCCAGATTATCTATCCCATCGGTGTTTCCTATCTAGGAAAGATCCTTTAGCATTCGTTGGAGGGCTGGTTTGGTATTGCTGAATTCTCTCAGTTTCTGCTTGTCTGAGAAAATTTTGAATTCTCCTTCAAATTTGAATGAGATCCTTGCTGGGTAGAGTAGTCGGGGTTGTAGATTGTTTTCTTCCATGACTTTAAGTATGTTTTGCCATTCCCTTCTGGCCTGAAGCGTTTCTGATGAGAGATCAGCTGTTATCCTTATGGGATTCCCCTTGTGAGTTATCTTTTGCTTCTCCCTTGCTGCTTTTAATATTTGGTCTTTGTATTTGATATTTGCCAATTTGATTAATATGTGTCTTGGGGTGTCCCGCTTGGGGTTCATTCTATTTGGGATTCTCTGTGTTTCTTGGACCTGAGTGGCTATTTGCTTCCCCAATTTAGGGAAGTTTTCTACAATTATCTCTTCAAGAATTTTCTGATGGTCTTTCTTTTTGTCTTCTTCTTCTGGGACTCCTATGATTCGAATATTGGTGCGTTTAATATTGTCCCAGAGGTCTCTAAGGTTGTCTTCATTTCTTTTAATTCTTTTTTCTTTTTTCCTTTCTGTTTCATTTATTTCTGTCATTCTGTCTTCTACCTCACTTATTCTGTCTTCTATCTCTGTTATTCTACTGTTGGTTCCCTCCAGAGTGTTTTTGATCTCATTTATTGCATTATTCATTGTATTTTGTCTCTTTTTCATTTCTTCTAAATCTTTGTTAAAGCTTACCTGCATCTTCTCAATCCTTGCCTGCAGGTTATTGAGCTGTAACTCCAACTTATTTTCCAGGTTTTGGATCATTTTCACTATCATTATTCGGAATTCTTTGTCAGGTAGACTTCCTATCTCTTCGTCTTTTGTTTGGTCTAGGGGGTATTTATCCTGTTCCTTTACTTGCTGGGTATTTCTCTGCCTTTTCATCTTGTTTATCTTGCTGTGTTGTCCCTTTATTGTGGGGATTCCTCTCTATGGGAGGGGTTGGATGCGTGGTTTGTCGAAGTTTCCTGGGTGGAAAGGCTTGTGTGGTTTTCTGGTGGGTGAGTCTAGGTTTCCTCACTGTTACTAGCAAGAGATAAGAATGGGGAGAAAGCAGTCAAGCCAATGATCTCATTCCCAGGTAGCAGTGGGTACTGGTGCTTGGATCTTGAAAGGTATAAAGTTGATACCAGGTACTAATGAGCAAAGATTAAAAATCTAGAGTAAAGACTGGGTTCTCAAAAATACTTAAAAAAAAAAAACCGGAAAATAAAAATAAAGGAGAAAAAAGAAAAAAGAAAAAAAAAAAAAAGAAAAAAAAAAAATAATAAAAAAAAAAAAAATAAAAAAAAAAAAAAAAAAAAGAAAAAACAATATATATATATATATATATATATATAAAAGTTTTAAAAATTTAAAAGATGTTCCTAGTACAGTAATAATGAAGGCTTTCTCTGGTGCTGGTGCATTCGGTGAAGGGAAGGGTCTGTAGATTTTCAGATGATTCCCTGGTCCAGCTTCTCCTTTTCACAGACTTATAGACTCCTTTCTATGCAGTTATTGCCACCTGCAGGGCTTTAATTTGCTTCTCCTGTCTGTTTCAAAGCTGTTCTGCTAGCGTCTTCTGTCTGCTGGTCTTTTAAGTGTCTATTCAGCGCTTTGGAGTTTGCCCTGCTCCTGGTGAGAGGGCTTACCCCGCCCCCTCTGCTCAGGCTCTCTGTCGTCCGCCCAGCAAAGTTGGGGGGTGGGGCTTCTCCCCTTCCCCGGCCCAGCCGCTCTCTATGCAGTCTGTTCTACCGGCAGGGATTTAATTTTGGAGTTTGCCCTGCTCCTGGTGAGAGGGCTTCCCCCGCCCCTTCTGCTCAGGCTCTCTGTCGTCCGCCCAGCAGTTGGGGAGTGGGGCTTCTCCTCTCCCCCAGCCCAGCCGCTCTGTTTTCTCAGCGTGCAGCTAAGCAGGCCTTCTTGGTTAGGCTTGTCCTTCTCACAGTCCTACAGTCTCTTTTCTATGCAGTCTGATCTACCGGCAGAAATTTAATTTTGGAGTTTGCCCGGCTCCTGGTGAGAGGGCTTCCCCCGCCCCTTCTGCTCAGGCTCTCTGTCGTCCGCCCAGCAGTTGGGGAGTGGGGCTTCTCCTCTCCCCCGGCCCAGCCGCTCTGTTTTCTCAGCGTGCAGCTAAGCAGGCCTTCTTGGTTAGGCTTGTCCTTCTCACAGTCCTACAGTCTCTTTTCTATGCAGTCTGATCTACCGGCAGAAATTTAATTTTGGAGTTTGCCCGGCTCCTGGTGAGAGGGCTTCCCCCGCCCCTTCTGCTCAGGCTCTCTGTCGTCCGCCCAGCAGTTGGGGAGTGGGGCTTCTCCTCTCTCCCAGCCCGGCCGCTCTGTTTTCTCGGCATGCAGCTGAGCACTCCTTCTAAGGTGTATACAGCACCGATCTGTCCAGAATCCCCAGAAGTCTTGGTTAGCCTCCCCGGGGCTGGGTTGGGTTATGCCCACTGCTCTCAAGCGGGGGTTGGGCCGGTCAGCAGCCCTCAGCTGCCCAGCCTCTCTGTTGACTCCTCACCGCCCTTTGTTTTGTGCACGGACCTGGGGGGGAGAGGGAGCTTTTCCTGGAAGGTTAGGTCCCTCAGGCTGCTCCGTTCCCTGAGCCCGCGGCCCGCCCCTCCCTGAGCAGGAGCAGTCTGCTTCGGCTGTGCTGCTGCTCTCGGCTGTGCTTGTAGCCAGAGACGAACCTTGCAGGGCTTAGCTATTAATCTGCTTCTGCTCTCAGCTATATTGCTCTCCAAGATCCACCGCAGATCTGCCAGAGAGAATGCTCCCTGGTATTCAGAAACCTTTCTCCTCTTTTTTTTTTTTTTTCCTCTTTATTCCAGACTCCCCTTCAGGAACCCGTCCCCAGCTCTTTGTCTCTCCCTCTACTTTTTTTTCTTTTCTTTCTTTTGTCCTACCTCCTCACGTCGGCACTGGGTCGCCTCTCCAGATGCCCGATGTCCTCTGCCAGCATTCAGTTCCTGTTTTTTGGAGTTTGCTCGGCCTTTAAAAGTTCTTTTGGTATATTTATTGGGGAGAGAGTGTTCTCCCCGTCCTATTCCTCCGCCATCTTAGTTTCTCTGTGGCCACAAATTTAACGTCTTCAAATAATAGAAATTTATTTTCTCACAGAAGGCCAGGAATCTGAAATGAGTCTTAAGTGGCTGAAATCAAAGTGTCAGAAGGGCTGTGTTTCCCCCAGAGGCTATCGTGAGAGTCTGTTCCTTGACTCCTCTCGTTTCTAGTGGCCGCCAGCATTCCTTTATTTGCAGCCTCGGCCCTCTCCTCTCCTGTCGGGAAATTCTGCTTCTGTGGCCCTTCTATAAGGATACACGTGGTTGCATGCAGGACCGGCTGGGATAAGCTACTGCCCTATCTCAAGATTCTTAATGCAGTCATATCTGCAAAGTCTTTTACTACCCCATAAGGTAACATTCATAGGTTCCAGGATTAGCACAGGATATCTTTGAGGGCGTTATTAATTCAGTCCACCACAGGTGCCACTCCCTTTCTTCCACTCCTTCCCCTACCACCAAATGGAATACATCTGTGCTGTCCAATTTGGAAGCCACTAGTCACATGTGGATATTGAGCACTTGAAATGTGGCTTGTCAGAATTGAGATGTGCTGTCAGCATAAAGCTCATGTTATACCTTGAAAAGCTTACTACAAAAATGCAAACCATCTCATTCATAATTTTTATGTTGATTACATATTGAACTAACATTTTGGATACATTAGGGTAAATGAAATATATTACTAAAATTAGTATCACCCATTTATTTTTACTTTAAAAAGAAACTACTAGAAACTTTGTAGGTTTCTTCAGTGGCTTAGTGGTAAAGAACCTGCCTGCCAATGCAGGAGACACGAGTTTGATCCCTGGGTCAGGAAGATTCCCTGGAGAAGGAAATGGCAACTCACTCCAGTATTCTTGCCTGGAGAATCCCAGGGACAAAGGAGCCTGGTAGGCTACAGTCTATGGGGTCACAAAGAGGCAGACATGACTTAGGGACTAAACAACTAAGAATTTTAAAATTTCATTTGTGACTTGTATTTGTGGTTTGTACTGCATTTCTATTCCATCTATCCATCTACACCATCTAACAGTAATTTTCAAATGGCTACACAGAAGAATCATGTGAGGAGTTAAAACAAAAACAAACACAATGTGTATGCTGTACCCCAGACTTAGCAAATCAGAAATCTCTAGGGAGAAGCCCTGGTCACTCCAATATGCAATCAAGACTGAGAATCTGTGGAGTAAAGACCAGAGGAGGGTTAACAGTGGGAACAGCATTAAAGGTCCAGGGATGACCATGAATGGGTATGACTGTTTCCTTTACAAACAGAAAATAGGGGCTCCTGAAGTACCCTCTGCTTTCACTTTCTTTCCTGGGATGCATGCCTCATCCTACCCATGGTGCAGCTGTGAGACTGTGGGTATGAGGGAGGCAGAGCTGCTGTTCCCATGAGCCCAGAGACACTGGGGATCCCAACACTGACGATCAGGCTGACTGAACCTCTCTCCTTGGGTGCTTCTGGCAGTGACATTAACACTTGCCTGGAAGTCTCTGCCTTAGTACTTGGCAGAACGAAGTACAACAAAACCCAGCAAGCTCCTAAATGTCCTGTTTGTGGGGCTGGATCAAGGCAAAGCACTTCCGCATTGGCTTGAGGCAGAAACATGTTTTGGAGTCAACCATCAATAATATCCACCACCCCCAGAGGTTTCTCACCAGAGATGGGAATCTCAGCTGTTTCCCAGCTCCACACAAGGGCCATGTTCTCTGGATCTGGGTGCAGAATTAGATACCAAAGCTAAAGTCTGATGTATTTCCATTGAGCTTTGAAATGTTGCCCGGGAAACGGGCCCTTGGGGGAGCAAGACAGGATGTTTCAGTGGCTGCTTGTGTTACTTGACACAACACACATGCAATGAGATAAGCCTCAGCCTTGTGATGCAGTACCATTACTTACTCTGGCATCATCAGCGAATAAACCTGTCACCTAAAAACATTTTGCAGCATTTGAGCACCATAATATCCTACCTTTAAACAATTTTGAAAAATCTGAAAAGTTTTCAAAACTGCAAAGCACTCCTTTGACTTCTCTAATAGCAAATGCCAAACAGTAATTAATATTTTCAAAAGGAAGAGACATTCCAAACCAGGGGGATACAAAATTCTGAACAAAAGCTTCTAGGAAGCTTATCTGCTTGCTTTCCTCCTTTATTAAGTGCTGACTTTAAGTAGGAAGCAGGACTTGTTGACAGAGTTTAGGGCTGATAGAGGGAAAAGACATCAAGGTAAATGGTAGACAAAACATATAGGGTCTATGACAGAAGATAAGTCTTCTCCTTCCCTTGTGTTCCTTTTTTTTTTAATTGTGTATATGTTTATAGACATATGTATCTGACAGTGTACAAATATATATACAGAACAAGGTAAAAATAAGTTTGGAAATTTGGAGAAGGAAATTTGAAAGTTAAAAAAAATGACAGAAGTCAGAGTTAGTCAATAGACTATATTCCTTAAGTCTTGTTGAAGTAGCTGAATGTGGGCCTCAAATTTGGATCTGACTTCCCAGCAGCCAGTGCAAAGAAGAATGCTTACAAGTTTCATAATTCAGTCTCCATAAGATTAAAACTAATGAGTTGCCAAGAAGTCTCATGGATGAGGATGCAGAGTCATGACAATGCATTGTGGAAAATACTCAGCAAAGTCCTGGATAGCAAGCATCTCCTATGGTCCTGAGGGGCACTGCAGGGGATGATGGGAGTCTCTAGGGTTTGGAGACAATAGGAAAGATAGACTGTTAAACTCTGGCTGGGGCTAAACTTTCTACTAGGATTGAGCTGGGTTAGTCTGAGGCTCTACCTATAGTATTCTGTAGTTGATACTCTGTTTCAAGTGCTGAGCTATGGTATGTGCTGGAGGTGAGATGGGATACTCACTCCTGCTTCCACTGATGAGTGTGGGCAGATGCCAGGGATCTGCAGAAGCTGATGCCCATGGGAAAAATCAGTGTGAGTTGTTCAGGGGAAAAGGCAGGAGAGGCATTGAGAGAAGAGCATCAGTGGGGCACAGAGGTATGGAGAGCACTCATAGGGAGCGATGGGCAGTTTGGCACTGGATAAGTATGAAATACGAGGCAAGGTAGGAAAAGGCCAGACTGTGCCAGCCTTCTGTGCTCTGCTAAGGAACGTGGCTTTGCCCTATGGAGAGATACTGAGATGCCACTGGAGGGGTTTCAGCAAGGGAGTTGTATCTCCTGTCTATCGCATTCATGCTGCACAATAAAGATGCCCCAAACTCAGTGGCTCACTAGCAATCACACATTCTTGCACACAGATCTGAGTCTACAAGGGGAGGGTGGCCTGGCTTCAGGGTGACTCTGTGTGGGGCCCAGACTGAAGCAACAGCAGCCACAAAGCTTAGCTCTTTGCACCTAAACTGTGAAAGTACAGGCAGATGAGTTCTCACCGGAGAAGAGATACACTCTCAGGTGCACCCACTTTCCATTAGCAAAGCAAGTCCTGTGGCCCAGCACAAAATCATCAAGAGAGAAGGTAAACTCTGCTGCCTTGGCGGGAGTTACTGCAAAGTTGCCAGGCAGAGATGGCATGAATTATCCCTGGAGATTGAGATGAGCAGAGATTCACCCTACCTGAGGGGTGAAACAGCTTGACTGGACTGTTTTCGATAGTTTATTTGGGCAGTTGTGTGAACTCTAGAGAAGTGATGCTGGAGTCAGAAGTCAGTGCGGACAGCCAGGTGAGACCTAATGAGACTGTGGGTTGGGCAATAGTGAGCTATTATGGAATAGTTAATTCAAAAGGACAAATGAGGTAAAACCATTGGGACCTAATGATGTAGAGTCACTTAATGTCTGGTTTTAGATACTTCCATTTACTGTATACAGAATCCCCTGCTAAGGTTTGCATATGAAACTGTTAGCTGGCTTTATAAAATTAGTTTCCTTATTTATTATTAACACAACTTTGATTTTACTTGTGACATTATTGTGCTTAACTTAAAAAAACTACATAGCTTCCCCTGAAGCTGGGAGGTGGTCAGATGGTAAGCCCTGACTATTAGGATATAAATGAGAGTCACTGGATCGTGTTACCAAGAGAACGTTTACCCCTTGCTTCTACCTCCTTCCTGCCTCAAACGTAGATGGATGGCCGGAGCTCCAGGTATAAACAGAACCCCACAGTTTAAACTCTTCTTCAAGAGTCAACAGTACTAGAGTCTGGGCGTGGGGGGATGTTAGCTGATGTGATGAGCCATCTGTGTTTGCCAACTGGCACTCATTGAAGTTAGGCTTCTACCTCCCAGAGAGCTAGGACACTATCTTCCTTGATGATTACATTTCAAAGGGATGGCTTTCAGGTCCTTGAGAAAGAATTTCTGGGTGGTAATACTGGTGATAAGCTGGGAAGTGATCTATAGTTAAAGAGAGCAGAGAAAGAATTTACGATGGAAAGCCTTCTAAAGTAAGTGTTCTATGGAAAGGGAAGTCATGGACCTTCAGGATGGTCAGGAAGAAACCTGTCTGAAGTGTAGTTAAGTGGAGGGGAACTATAAAGGCATTGAGGTCAAAGGGAGACACCACCATACAGGCTCTCCAGGAAGTCAGGTCTCTGAAGTCCCTGAACGATCATCTCTTAAAGGGCAGCAGCTTTATCAGGGGATATACACTGAGCAGCTGGTCGGGGGGTGGTCCTCTGATTTAGATCCTCATCCTACTGGATAGACAGATTGCCTCTGCACCCTGGTTTTCTGGAGTCCCTTGGGGGCACATCTCTGTGGTTTTCTGACCCTGTCTCCATCCTATGCTCCATGACATGCCCCACCCTTGGTCCTGGGCATGTCACTTCAGACAGTACACACTGAAGTGACATGCCCAGGACCAAATATATCCACTTCTTCAGGCAAAAACAAACATTTTCCACTCAGATGATTCCATGTGAATCATATGTGAGAGCAGAACTGAGGATAGGGGAAGAGACTCTTGTAGCTCAAAGACAGTACACAGGGACACAGGATACCCCTTCCAGAAATTATCATCATAAAAGGCTGAGCAGTAATACAGGGCAGGCTTGACTGGCGTTGTAGCTTGCCTAAGGGGCCATATTCCGACAGGAGGTGACTGTGCTGACCTTAAAATGCAGGCCTCCCTGAGCAGTTCAGTTCAGTCGCTCAGTTGTGTACGATTCTTTGTGACCCCATGGACTGCAGCACACCAGGCCTCCCTGTCCATCACCAACTCCTGGAGTTTACCCAAACTCATGTCCATTAAGTTGGTGATGGCATCCAATCATCTCATCCTCTGTCATCCCCTTCTCCTCCAGCCCCCAACCCTTCCCAGCATCTAGGTCTTTTCCAATGAGTCAGTTCTTCGTATCAGGTGGCCAAAGTATTGGATTTCGGCTTCAATCAGTCCTTCCAATGAACACTCAGGACTGATTTCCTTTAGGATGGACTGGTTAGATCTCCTTGCAGTCCAAGGGACTCTCAAGAGTCTTCTCCAACACCAGTTCAAAAACATCAATTCTTCTGCGCTCAGCTTTCTTTCTAGTCCAACTCTCACATCCATACATGACTACTGGAAAAACCATAGCCTTGACTAGATAGGCCTTTGTTGGCAAAGTAATGTCTCTGCTTTTTAATATGCTGTCTAGGTTGGTCATAAATTTTCTTCCAAGGAATAAGTGTCTTCTAATTTCATGGCTGCAGTCACCATCTGTAGTGATTTTGGAGCCTCCCAAAATAAAGTCTGCCACTGTTTTCATTGTTTGCCATGAAGTGATGGGACTGGAGGCCATGATCTTAGTTTTCTGAATGTTGAGCTTTAAACTAACTTTTTAACTTTCCTCTTTCAATTTCATCAAGCCTCTTGTTATTCACTTTCTGCCATAAGGATGGTGTCATCTGCAAATCTGAGGTTATTGATATTTCTCCTGGCAATCTTGATTCCAGTTTGTGGTTCATCCAGCCCAGCATTTCTCATGATGCACTCTGCATTTACGTTAAATAAGCAGGGTGACAATATAACACCTTGATGTGCTCCTTCTCCTATTTGGAACTAGTCTGTTGTTCCACGTCCAGTTCTAACTGTTGCTTCCTGAACTGCATACTGATTTCTCAAGAGGCAGGTCAGGTGCCCTGGTATTCCCATCTCTTGAAGAATTTTCCACAGTTTATGGTGATCCACACAGTCAAAGGCTTTGGCATAATCAATAAAGCAGAAACGGATATTTTACTGGAAGTTGCTTGCTTTTTCAATGATCCAGCAGATGTTGGCAATTTGATCTCTGGTTCCTCTTCCTTTTCTAAAACCATCTTGAACATCTGGAAGTTCACGGTTCACATATTGTTGAAGCCTGGCTGGGAGAATTTTGAGCATTACTTTACTAGCATGTGAGATGAGTGCAATTGTGCGGTAGTTTGAGCATTATTTGGCATTGCCTTTCTTTCGGATTGGAATGAAAACTGACCTTTTCCAGTCCTGTGGCCACTGCTGAGTTTTCCAAATTTGCTGGCATATTGAGTGCAGCACTTTCACAGCATCATCTTTCACGATTTGAAATAGCTCAACTGGAATTCCATTACCTCCACTAGCTTTGTTCATAGTGATGCTTCCTAAGGCCCACTTAACTTCACATTCCAGGATGTTTGGCTCTAGGTGAGTGATCACACCATCTGGGTGATCATCTGGGTCGTGAAGATCTGTTTTGTACAGTTCTTCTGTGTATGTTTGCCACCTCTTAATGTCTTCTGCTTCTGTAAGGTCCATACCATTTCTGTCCTTTTTTGAGCCCATCTTTGCATGAAATGTTCCCTTGGTATCTTTAATTTTCTTGAAGAAATCTGGAACTCAGCATTCAAATGGGTATATTTTTCCTTTTCTCCTTTGCTTTTGGCTTCTCTTGTTTTCACAGCTATTTGTAAGGCCTCCTCAGAGAGCCATTTTGCTTTTTTGCATTCCTTTTTCTTAGGGATGGTCTTGATCCCTGTCTCCTGTACAGTGTCACGAACCTCCATCCATAGTTCATCAGGAACTCTATCAGATAGAGTTCCTTAATTCTATTTCCCACTTCCACTGTATAATCATAAGAGATTTGATTATGAGAAGACTCTACACATGGACATCATCAGATAGTCAACACTGAAATATGATTGATTATATTCTTTGCAGCCAAAGATGGAAGAGGTCTACACAGTCAGCAAAAACAAGACCGGGAGCTGACTGTGGCTCAGATCATGAACTCCTTATTCCAAATTCAGACTTAAATTGAAGAAAGTAGGGAAAACCACTAGACCATTCAGGTATGACCTAAATCAAATCCCTCCCTGAACAAGTTTTTATTTTTCCCTTAAGGCTTTGATGCTTTTCAAACAAAAATATAAAAGATCCAGAACCTCCCCTTAAGCTTCTTCACTAAGTAGTGGGTTTTTGGACAAGACAGAGGCCTGCTGGGGTGAGTGTGAGGGCGTGTGGTCCCTAAAGAGTATTGCCCATAAGTCTCTTTTTCCCCTTCTTAGAGTTTTCCTAAATATTCCTTCCCTACAGCCCTCCGATGTCTTTGCCACCGACTTTTTCTTCCGTCCTCCAAAGTATACTCAGACAGTTACCCTCATGTCGTCCTACCCATCTTTCCTGAACCCCAATTTCTTCAAGTAGCTCTCATTTTGCTCACAGCTGTTTCCCCTGCGGGGTAACGAGCCTGCCAGGCAAGAGGCAGAGGGAGCAGTAACTTCGGTCACACGGTGGCGCCCGCGAGCCTCCCAAAGCCCGAGCGTCACGTCTCACACTTCTCCCGCCCCACCCGCGCCGGGGCGCAGAAGGAGCCGCACCCCCGGCATTCCCCGGCGGGACGGCGGAGAGCGTGCCTCGGCATCCCAGCAGGCAAGCGAGCGGCTGCAGCTGCGTCCGGCCCGCGCGGGAGGTGCGGCAAGCTGCGGGCGGCCCTGGCTCCAGGCTCCTCCTCCTGCCGATCCAGTCTTTTCCCACTCAGCCTCCACCCCTCCTCGGCTCGGCGCTGCAAATCCTAGGCTTCCCTGGGAGCGGCGGCGGGAGCAGCGAGGGCAGTCGGAGGAGCGCAGCCGGCCGTCCACGCGGATCACCCGGGCAGCAGCGGTGGCGGCGCTAGCTTAGCCCCTGAGGTGCCGAGGAGCCCGGCGCGCCCGGCGAGGCCAGGAGAGAAGCGGAGGCTGGAGCTGGGCAAGGGGGAAGAAAGTGAGCGTGTGTGCGTCGTGTGCGTGGAGAGTGTAGGGGCGACAGGCTCGAATTAGGGCGGCAGAGAGGGCAGGGGAACCGGGGTGCGGCTCCCCAGTGTCTCCCCCAGCGGCACCCGCTTCCCGGCGCCCCTCACCATGGACCTGCGCGGAGCCGGGATGTGCCTTGTCCGCAGCGCGCGGGTGGCTGCCCGGCCCTGGGGGTGCGCGGGCGCGCGCGCGGAGATGGCGAGGTAGGATGGCCGTCCAGCGCGACCCCTGCCGCCCCAACCCAGCGGCCCCTGGGCGGTGCAGCTGACTCGCTGGAGCGCACAGGGGTGTGGGCGGAGGCGGCCCCGCAGCGCCCGCGTCTTCGGGAGTCGCTTTGCCTTTTCCACCCACTCGCACCTGCCACAGCGCGGATACCATGTCGAAAGCGGCTGGAGGCGCATCGGCGGCGGAAAGTTGTCCTCCAACCTCTGCCGGCCCGTCTGCGGCCGCCGCCGTGGAGGACCTGTCCAAAGTGTCGGACGAGGAGCTGCTGCAGTGGAGCAAGGAGGAGCTGATCCGCTGCCTGCGGCGCGCGGAGGCCGAGAAGGTGAGCGCGATGCTGGACCACAGCAACCTCATCCGGGAGGTCAACCGCCGCCTGCAGCTGCACCTCGGCGAGATACGCGGGCTCAAGGTGAGCGCTGCGCCCGGCAGGGAGGGGAGCTGGGCGCCCCGGGGAGGTGGGGCCAGACGACTTCCCTCCTTCCGTTAACAGGTAGTGCTCCCCTTTCTCCCTGTCTGCACCCCCCGCTCCCCTTCCCCAGCCCTTTGGAAACTTTTCCAAACTTCGGAGACATTCGGTTCCTTCCTTTTCCCCATATGGGGCGCGCTAGCGTCGAGCTCGGTGGTCCTTCGTGGCCCCAGGAGCGTACTCCAAGGATATCGAAAGGCTGGGAGGTCAGCGATGGGCACGCGGAATCTTTAATTTCCCAGGAAGCCTGGAAAATTGGTGCTTTGGGGAGCCGGGTTAGAGCCAGGCAGGAAACAAAAACGAACGAAGGGTTGAGTCCAGAGCGTCTTCGCCCTTGGGGATCAGGGATACGATACCGTTGCTCTGGCGCCACGACTTCTTCATGGGGCATATGGTGAAGAAAGGGGCAGTGCTAGGGAGAGGGGCTGACGGGGCGCCCAGGGTGAAGCCCGGCGCCATCCCTGGAGCTGGGCTATGTCTCATCTTGCACAAAAGCTTACCTCTGCCTTCCCGTTCTGTTTTCTACGTGTTCCGATGCTTTCCTTCTCGAGTTAGGCTGGCATCACCTGGGGTTGCCCGACCGCACCATTTGCCCCCGATTTGATTATAAGTTCATCTATCCTGGGGTGAAGGGCAGAGGGACTCAGTGCGGGAAGCACAGGGTTTTGAAAAGGTACTTCAAGTGTCAGCCAATGATGCTTTTCCTTTCTTTGCTGTTAGGGGAAAGAAAAGAACAAAAGAAAAGCAAAACAGTAGAGCCCCAAACCCCCACTAAGTTTCTTTGCTCCTGGAAGCCTCTGAGTGTGCCTGCAGTGTGCCTGCCCCTGTGGCTGCCGCAGATGAGCGGTGGGGAACCGCCCTGCCCGTGTGTACCACAAACTTCCTTTCCTCTCTGCTTGCCCTGGTGCCTCCTGGTATTCCTTCCTCTCATTGTTCTTCTTTTGTTTATAGGAAGCCAGACACAAACGAAATCACTGCAGGAACCTGGGGAGCAAATACCCCCAGGCACATGCTGTTCCTGTCCCCTTTCCACTCCCACCCCACTTCTCAGGCCTTAGAGGCTTACTGAATTTCCTCATCGGTCCAGCTCTAGGATTCTGGGGCAAAGGGGAGTGGGAGGGGCAGAAGACCAGATGCTCAGCTGGGTGCTGGGCCCACTCCAGGTCTCCACCTGCCCTGAGGCTCCAGCTGACTGTCTGTCATGTAGTCCCTAGAGTGGGTGCAGTTGGGAGAATCTCACAGTTAGAAAAACCCCAAGGCTTAATCTCTCTTTTGGTTTAATTCATTGCTAATGGACTATTTATTAAGTACTAGACTCTTGGGAGATTAGAGGCAGGCCAGGGTAGTGGGGAGATCATCTCAGAGGTGGGTTTGCACTACAGTAGAATCCTCATTTGGCTAGGAGGGTGAGCTTGGGTAATTAATTTCTCAGAGCTTCATTTTACTCATTAATAAAATGCAAATCATAGTAACCATCGCCTTGGGGGTTGTAACCATAAATTATGATAAGGTAGGCAAAGGTTTAATTCTAGACTTGTCTACAAAAATGGTGGTCATTGTCATCAGGTGACGATACATAAGGGTTTGTATAGCCATGCATCTTCCGGATCAGTTCCAGTTTCCTAGGCACAGCTGGACCAAGTATAGTTCATGATCCTCCAATTTCATCTTCTATGGCTTGAACCATAAAATGACTTGGAAGAGTTTGTAATTAATTTCCTAGAGATTTTAATAGTATGGAGCATTGACATAAGTGCTTAGAAATACTTGAAAGTTCTCTTTGTGTGTGTGGACTGACTGTGTGTGTAAGTCTGTAAGTGGTGTGGGGAATGAGGGACCTGGTCTTCATTCCAGTAACCTCATTTAGAGGAATACCTATACGGCCAGTTAAGAGCAGCTATTACACCCCAAGTAGTCTCCCTTGTGGCTGGAATTCATGACCAGTCCACCAAGTTCAGAAATGATGGGGGCAGGCTACTATCTGACACAGCCTGTACTCCTCTTGCCCATAGCCCCGCCCCCCAAGGCCTTCCCCCTCCCCCCAGGGCCATGGTAAAGCCCTGTCAAGGGGTCAGCCATCTTCCTTCCCTTCCTCATCTTGGCTCAGGGCTTCTGTAGACACCATCGTGATCCATAAATGTCATTGACTGAATAAGTAATAGTACATTTATTTTCATTTAATTGGAAGGAAGGGAATTTAATTTTTGCCCTCTGTTGGTTTGGGACTCTCAGCTGAAGACTGTAAGTTTGGAGTAATTAAGGCCATAACACTTTGCTTTCTTTCTTTTTTTGTCTCTGTGAGCTGCCTTTGAAATTGCATTTCAATATTTTGAAGGCTACTAGGTGGTACTGTGGCTGTGGAATAGTTTGAGGGGCCTATGACTCAGTCCAAGCACTGGCTTGGTATTGTGGGTGGGGCAGTGGAAAGTGGAAGGTTTGGGCCCTGATGATTTGGATAGCATGGGCAAATAACTCACCTTTTTGAGCTTTCATTTCTTTCATCTGCTAAATGGGAATATTATTTCTGCTGAAGATTAAATGATACACAGATGAAGAAACCCAGTGAGGTTAAATAGCTTTCTTAAGGTCACACAGATACAAAATGATCCAAGTAAGCTGATTTTTTTTTTTTTTTGGCTGGTTGACATTCTTTGGTTGGGATGCGCCCTCCTAAAAGGGGTTCAAGAAAGGAGATCCTGGTTAGGGTGCTGATGTTGAAAGGGGCGAATTCCTGAGAACCACATTCCTGCTCTCTGAACAGGTACTAGCACTCACATGGCTCTGGCCTAGAGTTTTGGCAGGGGAGGTTGAGGGCAACTGAATCTCTATGGATTTATCTGCAGCACATTAATATTCCTCCTCGCTCTCCAACACACTAATTCCCCATCCTGCAATGATAGAAAAATGACACAATAATTCTTTAACCTCAGTTGTATTACTTGAGGGGTCTCCCTGATGGTGCAGGGGTAAAGAATCTACCAGCCAATGTAGAAGATGCGGTTCAGTCGCTGAGTTGGGAAGATACCCTGGCAACCCACTCCAGTGTTCTTTCTTGCCTGGAAACTACCATGGACAGAGGAGTCTGGCGGGCTACAGGTCATGGGGTCACCAGCAAGTTGCACACAGCTCAGTGACTGAGTGCACGTGCACACACGTAGTACTTGAGAGTCCTGTGTATGAAGTTTGGGATGATGTGAATTTCAAGTGATTATGCATTTAGTCTTTTAAAAAGCCCACTTTAGACAAATGGTAACATCTAGTGGCCTATTGCAATGTTAAACGCTTACTGTTTTGAAAAAGACAACTCAAGTCTTAAAGTGACAGATCTGAAAAAACTAGCTCACAAGGTTATTATCAAGCTGGTTGCTTAGCTATTCATTAGAAGGCAAAGAAAATAGCTAAAAATTGGAGAGTATGTAATATTTGCAAGAACTCAGGTGGCGCTAGTGGTAAAGAACGCACCTGCCAATGCAAGAGACATTAGAGATGCAGGTTTGATCCCTGGGTTGGGCAGATCCCCTGGAGGAGGGTATGGCAACCCACTCCAGTATTCTTGCCTGGAAAATACCATGGACAGAGGAGCCTGGTGGCCTGCAGTCCCTGAGGTCACAAAGAGTCAGACATGACTGAAGCGACTTAGTACGCGTGCAATGGAAAAAAGCACTAGTGAATAAATGAAATAAATGAAAAAAAGGGGATACGGAGAAAACTGAATGAGGCAATACCTGTCCCTTCAACCTCAACTAGAATTCTGACACTTGAGCAACACAGGTTTGAATGGCTCAGGTCCACTTTTGCAGGGATATTTTCACTAGTAAATACTGCAGGGCTATGATCTGCCACTGGTTGAATCCGTGATTGCGGACCTGGTGTGTAGAGGGCCGACTGTAAGTTCCATGGCTTTTCCACTTGGCCAGATGTCAGCAACCCTAGCCCCCAGCTTATTCAGGGGTCACAGGTATATATTTCACTCCATTTGTGAAGCAACCCATTGTGGCACAAGTCCTATTTACTTCCCAGTTCTAGAGAAAACAAGAATAGTTGTAGGATAGTCAAAAGGTAATATTTTCACATGGAGATTCAGATGAAGAAGAATGTGACTTGAACTTTTTGTGAAATACCAGAATTAAGCTAAATGTGGAAGAATTTTGAAGCTGAGAAAGATTGATTTTGTTTAGCATTATTTTCTCAGAATATCCACAGCTTCTGATTTTCCATAAAGCACCCGTGTCAAGGGATAATTTATTCTCTTATTACTATAGGCTCCAACACAGCAGGAGCTAGCAGAAAACAATAAGAAGCCCTTTGTCAGTAGCTAGAGCTGTATTTTGTTTGGATCACTTGCCTAGGGCTTTAAAGGGTTGGTCGCTCCATCAACACTTATTAAGCATTCTCTGTGTGCAGTGCACCGAGTCAGATGAATCAAACATGCAAAGAAAGACATGGAAATGGATTCTTGCCCTGGAGAAGCCATCTACATTAGAAAAGAAAAAAAAAAAAGATGCCCATGAGTGCTCTAGGGAGTGTTTCTTATAGGCATTGAGCAGTGGGTAGAAATTCATTCATTCTTTCAGACCTGGTGCTCCTGCATACCTGGTTCTCTCTAGGGCTGGTGGAGTCTTATAAGAGCAAGCTCTCCTCTTAGGCAAATTCACAGACAGGACAAGGTAGTGGTTTCTAGTTGGAAAGTTAGACTTAATCAGGGTTCCTAGTTAGCTGTTTCATAAGAGGGGGCTAAAGGTAGAAAGGCAGGAGAAAGCCTTTCAGGCCTGGTCCAAGGGTTTCTTCATTTTCCCTGGCAAAGGGGATGTGATGGAGGCAGGAGAGATGTCACCTGCAGGGAGAGTGTTTGAAGATCAGTCTGGCCAGGGAGAGCGTGAATTGGAATGACTGAGGGAAGTTAGGGGCTGGGGAAGATCAAGGCTGGGTAGGCCTGGGGATGCTTTTGGAGACAGCAGGCCTGAGGTCAGAGGTGGCACTGAGGAGCAGAAGAACTGGATGGGCATTAGGAACAAGGACACAAGGAAGCAGAGCTGTTGGTAATGCCAGGAGTTAGAATCAGGTTGAAAACTAAGCTGCACTGATCCTCTTTCTCCTCAGGCCTTGAGAATCACTCCTGCCTTAGGCCTCACGACTGCCAGGAGGTGCCAGGCATGGTTGGCAGATGTATTATGGTTTACTTTCTAGTCAGCATCAAGGAAAGTGTTGGAGTCAGTCTGAGTTTGAGAGAATCAGATCCCCTCTCTGAGTGCCTCTAGTTCTGGGTTGTCTGACGGTCACAACACCAGAGGTTTTCAGGCTTTGTGAAGCAGGGGAAATCTTAGGTAGCTGCCCCCTTTCCCCCCGTCCAAAGGATGTGCTGCAAGAAACAGCTATCTCTTTTACTCTGTATGAATGGAGACCAAATGGGGATTTCACAGTTAATTCTGAATTCCTTAATTTCAGGTATTCACAGTGGAGATGCTGTGTTTGGGATACACAGAGGTAAAAGGAATAGATGGGTCTCTATTCTCATGACTCTGGTCCTGGGAGGAAGGAGACTTGACCAATACTCACACTTAAACCATATGTGATTAGAAGTTGTAAAAAGCCCAACAGAGGGGACATTGAAGGGGTCCAGCATAGAAGAGGACTTCCTTTAGATTAGTGGTCCAGGACAGCTTCTATGGGGAAGTGTCATAGAGGCTGGATAGAGGCTGGGGGAAGCATCTGAGTGAAAGGGGGAAGGGCTCGTCCTTTGGGCTGAGACCAGCCAGCATGGGTGGGGCTCAGTATGTGATGGGGAGGAATAGTCTTACTTTGTCCACTGCCTCCATGGGTAGCAGCCGCCATCATCTCCCCCTGCCTGGACTGACCTTGGAGCCTCCTATCTGGTCTTCTAGCTTTCACCTTATCCTGTCTCCCTCACTTCAAGCCACTCCCTCCTTCAATTCCCCAGCAAACTCTCTTCTGCACAGAACACTAGTGATTCTTTATAGAATGAATCACATCATGTCAGTCCTCTAGCCTCAGCTCATAAACATTCCAGATTCCTGTGGCTGCTGTGGCCGACATTACCTAGTCCTGCCACCCACCCGCTTGGACCTCGCCTCCTAGACCTCCTTCCTCACTCTGCCCCTCTTGCTCATCCCACTCTAGGTCCCCTGGCCTTGCTGCAACTTGAGTCACACTTGTCTCAGGGTTTTTACATTGACCTTCTTCTCTTTCAACAAATATTTGCTCCTTGATTTCAGCCAGGTCTTTGCTCAAATGTTTTCCTTCTCTGCAGAGGTGCCTTCTCTTTATAGACAGTATTTTTTCACCTGCCTTAGTCTTTTCCCCAGCACTTTTTACTATATGACATTACGTTCTATGCTTTGCTAGTCTTTCCCACCAAAATGAAAGCCATAGGAAGGTCGAGGTCCTTCAAGGTCAAGGTCCACAGTCAGTGTCCTTGCTGTGTCCACTGATCTCTCCCTAGCACCTGGACTAATACCTTGCACATAATAGATGTTTACTAAATATTCATGAAGGAATCACCATTCATGCTGGAAAAGTAGGCCAGTTAAGAGGACTGGGAGCCTTTTGAGGCTTACAGGATTTTGCACTTTATCCTAAGGGCAGTGAGACCCTTTTAAGGGTTTGAAGTGTGGGAGTGACAAGGTAAATTTCAGAGGTAGAGTTCAGGAGATGTGTTTGGCTTGCAAATCGGAGGTGAGGGAGAAGGAGGTGGCAGGCACAATTACAGATTCTTATGAAGAGAAACAGGATGGGTGGAGGTGGCATGTGCTGAGAGGTGTGATTTGGGGAGGGGAGTCTGAATATAACACAAGAGCTTGCGTTTCCATGAGATGCCTGGGAGACCTGTGGGGGTTGGGGGTGGCAATAAGGGGCTGGATGTGCAGGACTGAAGCGCCACCAGAGGGCAATTATTCTGCTCCCTAGAGAGGGATCGGGGCTGCGCATCTCATGTCATGGGCTGAACACCAAGGCTGTGTTTCTTGTTTGCGGTGATGAAAAGTCTGCCGCTTCAGAGCTTTTAAGTCTTTCACAGGTTACAAGTAGCCATCTTTCTTCCTTGAAGGTGAGGCAGGGACCCTTGTCTTTTTTCTTTTATTTTTCTTTTTTTACTGATTTCCTGTTAATGAACTGGCTGCTCCCTCAAGACTGACTGGATGACCTTTGACAGGTGAAGCTTTTCGAGGTCCAGTTTCCCATTCTGTAAAAGACCCATGATAACCATTATCCCCTGAGGGTTTGGTGAGAAGTAGATGAGATAATGCAAGTAAAGCATGGGGCAGGGAGTATAATCAATAGCCATTATTTTTATTTTTATGGATAGCTAGGCATCTTTAGCTTCCTCTCACCTTCTCACTTCTTCCCCTAACATCACAGAGAATTCACCCATTCCAGACTCCCAGCTCCCAGGAAGTCTGAGCCTGGTGAACCAGCCCATACATGATCATACCTTCCTTGAATGGCTGTGTGTCTCTTTTCAGGATATTAACCAGAAACTCCAGGAGGACAACCAGGAACTGAGGGACCTGTGCTGTTTCCTGGATGATGACCGGCAGAAGGGCAAGAGGGTGTCCCGGGAGTGGCAGAGACTGGGCCGATATACAGCGGGGGTGATGCACAAGGAAGTGGCCTTATACTTGCAGAAGCTGAAGGAGCTGGAGGTGAAGCAGGAGGAGGTGGTGAAGGAGAATATGGAGCTCAAGGAGCTGTGTGTGCTGCTAGACGAGGAGAAGGGCACGGGCTGCGCGGGCAGCCGCTGCTCCATCGACAGCCAGGCCAGCCTGTGCCAGCTCTCTGCCACCACAGCACCCTACGTGCGGGACGTGGGCGACGGCAGCAGCACTTCAAGCACGGGCAGCACCGACAGCCCCGACCACAAGCACCACGCGAGCGGCAGCAGCCCCGAGCACCTGCAGAAACCCCGGGCGGAGGGCAGCCCGGAACACTCCAAGCATGGGGGCGCCAGCCCAGAGCATCTGCAGAAAGCTAGGGCCTCTGGGACCCCAGATCACCCCAAAACTCTCAAAGGCCCCAGTCCCGAGCACCACAAACCCTTGTGCAAAGGCAGTCCAGAACAGCAGAGGCACCCACATGCAGGGAACAGCCCAGAAACGCTGCCCAAGCACGTGCTGAGCGGGAGCCCCGAACACTTCCAGAAGCACAGGCCTGGGGGCAGCCCGGAGCACACCAGGCACAGCGGAGGGAGCCCCGAGCATCTGCAGAAACACGCCCTCGGTGGGAGCCTGGAGCACCTCCCCAGGGTCAGGGGTACCAGCCCCGAGCACCTCAAACAGCATTTCGGGGGGAGCCCTGATCACAAACACGTGGGTGGAGGAGGCGGCGGCAGCGGCAGCGGCAGCAGGGAGGGCACCCTCCGAAGGCAGGCGCAAGAGGATGTGTCAGCCCATCACCGGAATGTCTACAGTGGCATGAACGGTGGGTCAGTACGTACTGCGGAACTGGGGCAACTCTGTAGACAGTTAAGATGATGAAGGGCTTGCCAGCCACCTAAGAAAGTACAGGTGCCAGCAGGCGCTGGCCTGGAGGTGGGTGGGGAAGGGTAGCACACATTTGCCCACAAATTATGTGTGTCGCTCCCCCTCCATTTGTCCTAGTCTTATGCATTTATCAGGTGGCCTGGAGAATATTGGGGAGCAGGGGGCGGGGGAAGGAGAGGAACAATAATTCTGTGGGACTCTGAGTAGTCAGGGTGAGATTTTGGTCACTGATGATAGAAATAGAACCAATCTAAGATGTCTGTATCTTGAACATTCTCCTAGTTGTGTGTAGTTTCCTACAGGGCTCTGCTGAAAGAGGTGACCAAAGGTTTTTGAATCCAGTTAACAGCTTATGTGCAGGAAGAAATATTTATTATGAAAAACAATAACACTAAAAAAGAACTAGGGCGTCCTTAAATGGCTTGAAACGGGGTTGCCACCTGCCTGTAAGCATGCCTTACTGTACCTTGAGAATGTTTTGCATTGTGTTGGGGACTTTAACAGGAATCTGACTTTTCTTTCTGTCTGGAGTGCATCAAATGATTTCCTTCCCAGTTCAGTCAAAACCTACCCAGTCCTCTCACCAAAGCCCCTCAAATGTGTTCTGAGTAGCATGCTCTTTTACATTTCGAGTCATCTTTGTGGTTGTTTAAATGTTCGCTTTAAAATGTACAGATGTGTTTGGACATGCCTTTGCTTTCCAAAGTGTAACAGCCGCTACATTTGCTGAAGTGGCCCTCAATCCGACTCCAAGCCTTTTGGAAGAGGTTTAGTTTTCTGCATCTTGGTTCTGAAACTACTTTGAACTTGAGAGAAAATAGTTTTCTGTTTAAAAAAAGAAATCCTCCCAGTTCTTTTATGTTACATATGGCCAAGTTAGGGCTAAAACGACTGGTTTTATGGAGTTTTTGCATCCCCAGAATTTCAGTCTCTGAGGTTTTTCACTTTATTTGAAAGCTGCCCCAGAGTCTGTGTGCAGCTCTGGGCAGCGGTTGAGGCCACCAATTTTAGCAGTGACACAAAGGGGTAAATTTTCAATATTATACTTGGGGATTTACCTGTTAGATTTCATTTCATCCTAATCTCACAGTGCTGAAAATCGCCTCCTGAAGCTTGGCTTCTAATACAGCCAATATTTTAAGCACAGATTTGGAACTGGAAAGAGCAGGAAAGGGCAGATGCGGTTGCTTTCTCAGTTGTGTGTGCTGGCAGGTGGAAGCCAGGAGAAGCCAATTCACTGTTGTGTTGAGGCCACCGCCTGGCGGGGGGGTCTTCTACTTTGCGGATGGCGCCCTCCCTTGCGCTTGCTCTTTCTCAGGGAGGTGGAGGAGCAGCCTGATTGCAGGGCGGCCTCAGCTGTGTGGCTCTCACAAGTGATGCAAGTCATTTAAAAAGATGTTTTGGTCGTGTTGTTATCACAGGATGTATGTATCATCAGCCATGAAACTTGTCTTCAGGGTAATGGGTTAACAGGAAGGTAAAGTTGATGACTTTTCCATTTCTTGATTATTTTTTAATGAGCATGAAAAGTAAATGTGCACACTATTTTGAGGAAATTTTGTATCTTGAACAAAAAAAAGATTACTTAAGGGCAGGTGGTTCACTTACAAAACAATTCTTACAAAAGAACTTTAATGTATGATTTAACTTATCAGAAGGGATTTTAGGTGCAATTTTTAAGCAATTTGTGCTAAGTAAGGTCTGTCTCTAGATTGAGAGGACATTACATCATGGATTCTTATTGCCTGAGTTTAGACAAATTTTACAGGAAATTAAAAATTTTTTTTTAATTTAGTTAATTTTATGTAACATAGATGTATTCTTTAGAATGAAACCATAGTTTGTTTACTCTTCTTTGAAAGAGAAAGTTTTCTCTTTAAAAAGTGACAAATCTTCTGACAGTTGATATCCTCACCAAAGTGTATTTGTATTCCATTTGCATTGCATTTTTATTTCAATAATTAATTGGAAAATGAAGAGGCACGATGAGATGTTTATGGATCATCAGCCTGGAAACTTGGGCACTGGTAGCTTGTATTTATCCTGCTGTTACAAATTAATTTTTTGTATGGCTGGTAAGACATGACTTTTCAAATTTTTAAATCCCCCCACACTTTGGTTGAATTACTGGCTTATAACCAGATAGGAATCAGCAGCGAGGTAAAGCCCCAATTGCCAATTTGCTGAGTCATTTACAGAGTACTTCAGTCTGGGGTTGGAGTGATGGGTGTTTTGGATGAGCACTTAAATATTTTTGCTTGAACACAAAGCAGGTGAAAGTTGTGAGGGGCTCGTCTTGTACAATTTGGGAGGTGTAGCAACATTCCCAACTTTTGGGTCTACTGGTAAGCCATCCCCAGTTGTGGCGATTACATCTCCAGATGGCGGTCTAAGGTTCCTGGGATAGCAAGGTGGCAAAATTGCCCCTGGTTCAAAATCACTGCTTTCAAGCAGCGTTTTTCAGTTTGGCTGCAGATTACAATCACTGGGCTGACTTGGTCAAAACACTGGTGCATGGACCCCACATTCTGATGAACATTGATTTGCTCTGGCACTGTGCTGGGGGCACATTGTGACAAAGAGCCCTTCAGGTGATTCTAATGAGCAGACCAGGTGGAAGCCCCTAGCCAAGGGGCGTGGTTGTTGGATGAGATAGGTTGGTGTGAGTGAAACTCTTAAACATTTAGGCAGCCTGGGAAGAAGGAAGTTCTTTCCTTTGCTGAACTCCAGAACTGAGAGGACTGATTGCAGCAGGTACTGAAAAACTGCACCCCTCACAACCCCAGCCCAAGGCTGTCTTTGGGGGTGTGGGTTGAAAATTTGAGTTTTTGGTGAGTGGGATTATTAGGCTAATTTGGGAAAAGTCTGACATACAAATCATTTAAGGCTACTTTTTAAAGCCTTCACGTCAAGATAAAGAAGCGTGGGGGTTTCTAACTCATTTCCAATGCTTATGGTGCATGTAGATCACGTGGCATCTGCCATCCTAATGGCTTTTTCCCTCAAGAAAACCCTGCATTTCAGATCTCTCAGTTGATAGGTTTTACCTTGAGTTTTAAGATTGCTTCTAATTCTCTGTTGAGGTTACTAATGAGTAGATGAAAGATGCTGATAACACAAAAATGGCCTTGTCTGTTAGGAATGAGATAACCTGTGTGTGGAAGAGCCCAGCAGTTTCTCTGAAGCAAGGTTGACTGTGAATTCAATAGTGGTACATTACAGCATGAGTGATCGCTCTCATCAATCTTTTATTTTTGCTTAGAAAAAGTCATACCATCACTTATGAATGAATTTGGACAATAGAAATTGACTGTCTCTTGGGAGAAAAATGTCAGCAGTTACAGAAATTCTACAGAACTGATTTTTAATTGGCGTTCTCTGAGTACATTTTCTGTTGTGTGAGCTGATACAGAGATGGTTAAAGACCTCGATAATACTTCTTGATCTTCAAGCTTCAGTATGGTAATTTGGTAGCCTTATATACATTTTGATAGGACATCAATTTTAAGATGTTTTGAAAAATGTAATAGATTATACTCTACCTGTTTATTCAAAGCATGTTGCATTTATCATAAGAATAAATTTGATTTAATGACATAGAATGCTTAATATTAGAAATATAGTTTAAGATATTGCAAAATATCTGAGGGGTAAACTATTATTGGAAAACCTAGATGGCTTACAGAGGTAATTTCTAGTAGAATGTAAGGTTTTCAGCTGCACTGGCAATAATAGCATGAAGCTATAAACATTGTTGAAATCTTGGGGACCATTTTAATCTTCTGAGGAGATTCTATATCATCTATATGCTCTGTGTGTATGTGTGTATATATATTTAAGTAACTTTAATATTATGTCTAAATAATGCCAGCCATTCAGCTAATTTATTCTGTTTAGCAAACATCTTCAAATGCATTGGGGTTCAGTCACATAAGCTGTGAAGAGCTGAAGAGAAATTACTTTCAGCTGATCATGGTTGTGCTCTTTAGACCTAGTTGAAATCAATTAAACATTCATAGTTTGGGGTCTACTGCAACTTTGCAGAAGATATGCACAGTAGAAAGATACCCTTGAGTTAGTAATGCTTTTATCTTTTGAACTGAAATGATTCAGAAAAAGCCTAACTTACAACAAAATTGTGGTGACTATTCAATTTCATCCGAGAAGTCATTTTCACAAGTGGCAAATGACTAAGACAGAGTGATTGCCATAAGGCTCTACATTTACTCATAGTAATGATAGATTATTCTGGAGACATCAGTGTGGGGATCATATTAGTTAAGCTCCACTGCTCAAAAGTAAGACTGTGAAGCCAAACCCTGCAAAAGCTGAAAAAAAAAGTTTTGCTTGGGTAGCACCATTGGGCTAGTGTGTGCTGAAGTCTCCTGGAGGAGGGCGTGGGAACCCAGTCCAGTATTCTTGCCTGGAGAATCTCATGGACTGAGGAGCCTGTGTGTCTCCAGAGGTGGCCACAGTCCATAGTGTTGAAGAGTCTGGCATGATTGAAGTGACTTAGTATGTATGCACGTGCTGAAATCTATGGCCCTAGACTCTGAAATTTCTCGTTTTAGCCACTTCTGATATTTAGAAACTCTGAAGCTAGATAGAGCTGTGAGTCCCTACATTAGATGGCTTATTTTTTTTCCAGTATCTACTTTTAATAGATTTTCGGTCACTCTGGTACCAGCACGGTGTCAGCAGTATTTCTTGCTGCCCTTACCTGGCCTTATTTTTAACTCATTTCCTCACTGTTTCTAAATTCTACTCTGCTCTAATGGTTGTCATACCTTGGGAAAATGGATAACCATATTGATTAGAAAGAACTGTGTTGCAAACAAGAGTAAGTGACCTTGAAGTATCCTTCTGTGAGTAAAGTGCATGATCCATGTGTCATGCATTTATCAGTTATTTGGGCTGAAAAAGTTACTTTTTGCTTGTTTTCTGGGTCTTGACTGTGTTTCAGATAATTGAAGTATTTCTGTAATACAGGGGTCCCCCTACCTTTCAAAAATTTGTTTTTGCTAACCTAAAGAAATCTAAAGAGGATATTCAATTTTATGGAAAAGTGAAAAGCAAAAATAGCTTTCAGGGTTGGTTTGGTAGTGAGCCTCTGGAGAGGCAGTGGACACCCCAAGTGGTGAGAGTGGCACCACCAAGCTCCTTCCCCAGGAACCACACTCAGCATCAGGCCACTATAGCTTTTCACTGTGTCTGTGAGCATCTGTGCTTTATCTCATTTTGCTTTGTGCATCTGTTAGAAAGATGTGTCTGAGGTAATTGCTGCTTTACTTTACGCCGTTTCAGCTTACAAACAGTTTCATAGGAACACTCATTTTTTTCTGATAGCAGGAGAACCTGTTAGCAACTCAACAATTTTTGCTCCTTGGGTACTACAGAACAACCAGGTTGCTCTTAATACTACTTTAATACGTAGTGTTTATGACAAGTTTTGTGAACATTTGAAGAAAAACACTTACTTTAAACTCAATCTTGGGAGATATTAAAAGTTTCATTTTATGAAATGGGCTGATTCTTCAAGAGTTCTAGGAAATTTGTGATTCAACATCAAGTGTAGACCATGGGGACATTTGAGAAATCAGATGTGTGAAATCTCAGCTCCAAGTTCTGTGTCTCTAATCTGCAAAAGAGTGAGGTTCAAGTTACTGCTGCTCCTGACATAAATTGCCTTCTCTTTTAGAGTGCCATTTGAGAGTTTCCAATAGAAAGAATGGCTGCTCTTTCAGAGAGGGGAGATCCTTAAGCAGCAGAGTGGCAGAAGAGGTATTTAGAGAAGAGAAAAGAGCAGAAGAATAGCAGCTTGTTTCATTGTCCTTATAAAGGCAATACTGGTTTGTCCTCCTTAAGAGAAGACAGTGGCTAAGTTATTCGCAGCACTGAGTTGTTTACAGATTTCATGTTGCAAAGAGTTAAATGTATTATAGCGCTAACATACTTGCATCATTATGGAAGGGTGCACAAAATCTTGGGAGTTCATCTTGGCCCTGGTTTGAAATTAGGCACACATTCAATTATAGATAGATGAAAGTATGGGGAGTGATATTTTTTAATTTTTTCCTTCTTCAGATCCTTTGTTTTTTAGGTGTCCCGTGGGCTTCTCTATGAGACAGGATATGTAAAGGAAAAAGGTTGGGTTTGATGATTGCTCCAAGTTTATGTTTCAATTATTTGCTTTTCTCTCTCATGTGCACACTGTATTGAGTGTTCTTTTATGCATTTTTCATCAAACATTAAATGCTTTGCATTTGAAAATACTGAATGACTCCTTCCATTTTCAGCTACATAAAGGAAAGTGACTACTTATGTTTAAAAATCTTGCAGACAAGATAATTATATCACCATTTTTGCTTGCTGCTATGGTTGAGGGATAGAATGTTTTGGTTACCTTTTAACAACCAAAATTTTGAAGATGGTCTCTTATTGCTGAATTGGTTTCTCTAGTCAGACATGTTCATTGCTATGTTGAACTCAGAATTTTGTCTTCTAGTCTTGATTATAAAGGGAACTGAAAGGCCCTCTCATCTTTCTTCCAATTATTGAGGGGGGCATCTTTTTAGGGGTGACCCTGATCTGGCTGATGTGCAGCTGAAGCTTCCTGAGTGTCCATAATTGCCACTTGTTTTATAAATGTTAAGTGTGAATTGCATTTGGGAGCATAGATACATGTGTATGTATGTATTTATTTTATTTGGTTAATTGAGAATGTCTATTTCACTGCTAAATGATTAGGATACTGTCTGATAATACTTGGAACTGTAAGTTCAGTTTAGTCACTCAGTCCTGTCTGACTGTTTGCGACCCCATGGACTGCAGTGCACTACCAGGCTTCCCTGTCCATCACCAACTCCTGGAGCTTGCTCAAACGCATGTCCATCGAGTCCATTGAGTTCCGACTTGATGGAGCTATAAAGTCCTCTCCATTTCATGCACTTCTGGTTGAGAAAATCGACTTTCAGAGATGTTCAGTGAGTTGTCCAAGGCCAGTTGCCCACTAGTAGAGAACTAGAATCCTGTTGACTCCAGGGCAAAGCATCACTTTTATAAAGATATTTAATCTTCCAGACTTTGAAGGTGCTTGATGTAGGGATAGTATTAACAAAGATCCTAAATGGAATAGGAAACCAGTCTTCCTGTATTCCTGTTGGAAATTCCAGAAAACCAGCAAATTGCAGTGATGAGTGAGACAGGGTGGATGTCAGTAGATTTGGGCCTAGAGAAGTTACAGAGGAGACCTGGAGATGTAAGAGGGAAGATGGGATCAGTTGCCCCTGATTCAGTTTGATGGGGTGAACTGTTCACAGCAGGGTGAACAAGTCTTAAAATGCATCCCTAGTAGAAGGAGTATTCCTGCTCTTTGCTTGAGAGGCCAACTGCTTTCTTGCTCTTCTTCCTCACACGTGGACTCATCCCACCCCAGGACCACATTCCTCCAGATCAATAGTCTTGTGAAGATGGGCTGACGTTAGTCCTGTCATCACACATCTGATTGTCTTCTCAGTCAAAGGGCTTTGTCTGGAGAAGTGTCAGCTTCTGGACCAAAAGAAACAGAAGGAAAAATCAGGAGCAAGGGGTTGGACCAGATGGCAACACCAACTGTTCTCAAGGAATTGTGTTTTTATTAACTCTGCTTACTGCAAACAAAACTAATTAAGCCCGTTTTTCTGATTTATGCTACTGTCAGCAGAAGTAAAGTACACTTTCATTACACTTTTGATGTCATTTAAAAGGTCAGAATATCTGAGTTGCAAATTTCTGTTCCAAGCAGCCTGGTTTGTTGAACTACTCTTGAGAATTCAAATTAACTATGCTTGTTAATTCAGCATCTCTTCAATTTTCCTAAATGGCAAGTGCTAGTTCACCGATTCACCTAAACAGTGTAATATAACCCTGAAAGACAAGTCACTTGGTTGTATCTGTAGGTGATGGATTCCAAGTGACTCACAGGAAAGTGATGTAAGATTCAACTTAACGGAAAGAAGGGGAGAGAGTGAAATGACTGGACAAAGACTGAGTGAGGGGGTGCCTTGAGGAATGTCAAAAGATCTGCCTATTGGGTGGTGCCCCTTGTTGCCAACGGGAAGCAGTCTTACGTGATTGGCAAGATCAGCTGCCTCACTGTTACAGACCCAACCAGAATTGACCTGGTTATGGAGCAGTATGGAGGGCAGGGGGACTGGCTGAATTTAGCCACTTATTGTATATAAAGGGCACTTTGGAACACAATATATTACGATTATGATCAATTAAAGGTCTAGAAATAAACATTATTCAGGTAGTTTGTCATGAGTAGCTTCCTCAGTGTAGTGATTTTCATGAGAAACCGTTAGGAATCAAGGAACAGGCTTGAAATTTGCTTGATTTTATAGTGTCCCTTTAGCTCTTAAACAGAGAGCAATACTTAGTCGTTCTTACTCTTACACTACATGCCATATGGTTTTCACCCTGAGCTACTTTTGACTTTTTCCTGTTGCAATCTCAAAATTGTCCACTTTGGGTTTTATTGGCCTAACACATAAATCTATCTGTGATGGACATTGTTCTTGCTAGAGTATGACTAGCCATGTATACAGTAGGCATTTATTTAAAAAAGAGAGCTAGGTTACTACTCTTATACCTATTCACAAAACATAGTTATTTTTACATTTGTAAATATAGGTGGAATTTCACATTTTAAGGAATATGTAGATCAATTCAGTTCAGTCGCACAGTTGTGTCAGACATTGCGACCCCATGGACTGTAGCATGCCAGGCCTCCATGTCCATCACCAACTCCCGGAGTTCATCCAAACTCATGTCCATTGAGTTGGTGATGCCATCCAACCATCTCATCCTCTGTTATCCCCTTCTCCTCCTGCCTTCATTCTTTCCCAGCATCAGGGTCTTTTCCAAGGAGTCAGTTCTTTGCATCAGGTGACCCAAGTATTGGAGTTTCAGCTTCAGCATCAGTCCTTCCAATGAATATTCAGGATTGCATTTCCTTTAGGATGGACTGGTTGGATCTCCTTGCTGTCCAAGGGAATCTCAAGAGTCTTCTTCAGCACCACAGTTCAAAAGCATCAATTCTTCGGCACTCAGCTTTCTTTCTAGTCCAACTCTCACATCCATACATGACTACTGGAAAAACCATAGCTGTGACAAGATCGACCTTTTTTGGCAAAGTAAGGTCTCTGCTTTTTAAAATGCCGTCTAGGTTGGTCATAACTCTTCTTTCAAGGAGCAAGCATCTTTTAATTTCATGGCTGCAGTAACCAGCTGCAGTGATTTTGGAGCCCCCCAAAATAAAGTCTGTCACTGTCTCTACTGTTTCCCCATCTATTTGCCATGAAGTGATGGGACCAGATGCAATGATCTTAGTTTTCTGAATGTTGAGCTTTAAGTCAACTTTTTCACTGTCCTCTTTCACTTTCATCAATAGGCTATTTAGTTCTTAACTTTCTGCCATAAGGGTGGTGTCATCTGCATATCTGAGGTTATTGATATTTCTCCTGGCAATCTTGATTCCAGCTTGTGCTTTATCCAATCCTGCATTTCTCATGATGTACTCTGCATTTAAGTTAAATAAGCAGGGTAACAATATACAGCCTTGACGTACACCTTTCCCAATTTGGAACCAGTCTGTTGTTCCATGTCCAGTTCTAACTTGGTTGCTTCTTGGCCTGCATACAGATTTCTCAGGAGACAGCTCAGGTGGTCTGATCTTCCCATCTCTTTCAGAATTTTCCACAGTTTATGGTGATCCACACAGTCAAAGGCTTAGGCATAATCAATAAAGCAGAAACAGATGTTTTTCTGGAACTTGCTTGCTTTTTTGATCCAGTGCAGGTTGGCAAATTGATCTCTGGTTCTTCTGCCTTTTCTAAATCCAGCTTGAACATCTGGAAGTTCACCGATCATGTACTGTTGAAGGCTGGCTTGGAGAATTTTGAGCATTACTTTACTAGCATGTGAGATGAGTGCAATTGTGCGGTAGTTTGAGCATTATTTGGCATTGCCTTTCTTTGGGATTGGAATGAAAACGGACTTTTTCCAGTCCTGAGGCCACTGCTGAGTTTTCCAAATTTGCTGACATATTGAGTGCATCACTTTCACAGCATCATCTTTTAGGCTTTGAAATAGCCCAACTGGAATTCCATTACCTCCACTAGCTTTGTTTGTAGTGATGCTTCCTAAGGCCCACTTGACTTCACATTCCAGGATGTCTGGCTCTAGGTGAGTAATCACACGATCGTGATTATCTGGGTCATGAAGATCTCTTTGTATAGTGCTCTGTGTATCCTTGTCACCTCTTCTTAATATTTTCTGCTTCTGTTAGGTCCATACCATTTCTGTCCTTTATTGTGCTCATTTTTGCATGAAAAGTTCCCTTGGTATCTCCAAGTTTCTTGACGAGATCTCTACTCTATTAACCATTGCCCTGTTTCATTCTGTACTCCTAGGCCAAATTTTCCTGTTACTCCAGGTATTTTTTGACTTCCTACTTTTGCATTCCAGTCCCCTATAATGAAAAGGACATCTTTCTTGGGTGTTAATTCTAGAAGGTCTTGTAGGTCTTCATAGAACCTTTCAACTTTAGCTTCTTCAGCATTACTGGTTGGGGCATAGACTTGGATTACTATGATATTGAATGGTTTGCCTTGGAAATGGACAGAGATCATTCTGTTTTTTAGATTGCATCCAAGTACTACAGTTTGGACTCTTCTGTTGACTATGATGGCTACTCCATTTCTTCTAAGGGATTTTTGCCCACAGTAGTAGATATAATGGTCATCTGAGTTAAATTCAGCCATTCCAGCCCATTTTAGTTCGCTGATTCCTAAAATGTTGATGTTTACTCTTGCCCTCTCCTGTTTGACCACTTCCAATTTGCCTTGATTCATGGACCTAACATTCCAGGTTCCTGTGCGATATTGCTCTTTACAGCATCAGACTTTACTTCCATCACCAGTCACACCCACAACTGGGTGTTGTTTTGCTTTGGCTCCATGTCTTCATTCTTTCTGGAGTTATTTCTCCACTGATCTCCAGTAGCATATTGGGCACCTACTGACCTGGGCAGTTCACCTTTTAGTGTCCTATCTTTTTGCCTTTTCATACAGTTCATGGGGTTCTCAAGGCAAGAATACTGAAGTGGTTTGCCATTGCGTTCTCCAGTGGACCATGTTTTATCAGAACTCTCCACTATGACTCGTGGTCTTAGGTGGCCCTACACAGCATGGCACACAGTTTCGTTGAGTTAGAGAAGGCTGTGGTCCACGTGATTAAATAGGTTAGTTTTCTGTGATTGTGGTTTTCAGTCTACCTTCCCTCTGATGGAGAAGGATAAGAGGTTTATGGAAGCTTCCTGATGGGAGAGACTGACTGAGGGGGAAACTGGGTCTTGTTCTGATGGGTGGGGCCATGTGCAGTATATCTTTAATCTTTTCTGTTGAAGGGCAGGGCTGTGTTCCCTCCCTGTTATGTGATCTGAGGCCAAACTATGGTGGAGGTAATGAAAATAATGGTGACCTCCTTCCAAAGGTCCCATGCACACACTACTACCCCAACCCTGCAGCAGGCTACTGCAGACCCACACTGCCGCTGGAGACTCCCGGACACTCAAGGGCAAGTCTGGGTCAATCTCTTGTGGGGTCACTCCTCCTTTCTCCTGGGTCTTGGTTTGTGCCCTCCCAGACTCTGTTTCCCCAGTCCTGTGTAAATTCTGGAGGCTCTCTGGTGGGGTTAATGGTGACCTCCTCCTAGAGGGCTCATGCCATATCCAGATCTGCTCCGCCCAGAGCCCCCGCCCCTGCAGCAGTCAACTGCTGACACGTACCTCTCAGGAGACACTTAAACACAGTTCTGTCTCAGTCTCTGGGGCGTCTCTGGGTCCTGGTGCACACAAGGAATGCTTGAGACCTCTGATCGTCTCTGGTGGGTATGGGGTTTGATTCTAAACGTAATTTCACCCCTCCTACTGTCTTGCTGGGGCCTCTCCTTGTCCTTTGACGTGGGGGTATCTCCTCAAAGTCGCTCCAGCGCCATGCAGCTGCTGCTCCTGTGCCTACCGTCTTGCTGGGGCTTCTCTCCTCTTGGACGTGGGGTATTTCCTCACAGTTGCGCCAGCACTACGAGGCTCCAGCCATCTTTAAATTGGCATACATATGACACTCTAGCTTTATAACGTAAAAACAATGAAGCAGTCTTATAAACTTCCTTTAAGTGGTATTTATTTAAAACATATTTCAAAACAATTAAAAATTACATTTCTTTCATGGAGTTACAGTGTGATACCCTAACTTCATAAAAGGAGATTTGGGAATACAACTGGCTTTGTCACTTTCAACATCTCACTTTGCTGTATGACCTTTAGCATACGACCCTCTTCAGTGGGCAAAATAATTTCTCTCTCAGGTAAGGGGCTTGGAATACATTTTTTCTAAGTCAGTAGTCTTAGAATTTGGATTTTATAGATGTATAAAACCTGAGAATAAACCAAGAATTGCCAGCTTACTATGTTTGTTAGGTAAGGACTACTGTAAAATAATCATCTATTAACACCATCTGTCATAAAAGATCATTTGAACATTTAGAAACAAAAAATACTATTTACTGAAGTGTAGTTTTTTTTTCTCTCACATTGTACTGATAAATCTCTACTAAACTTTTTTTGGGAATAGTAACAACATATAGCCTGGCTTTCAGATTCCACGATGCAATGTGAAGTGTGTGTCTAGTGCCCAGCATGTTTGTGGACTTTTATCTCAGTCATCTTAGAAAATCTAGTTTCAACAGCTTGACACGTTGGTAAATGCAGAACCCACAATGTTGATTTCACTGAGGCAGAGTCTAGGTGAACTGAGGGAAAACAAGAACTACAGCCTATGTACCACTTCTAGCTTCTCACTCCTCCTCTTACAAGGACAGGAAGACTGGAAACGTATCGACCTGAGGGTCTGACCAGCTTGCGCTCGGGGCTTCTCACTCTGCATGTGAGCCCACCTGCCTTCCTTCAGAGTTTGTGCAGCCAGGTCTGGGCTCCTCCCAGAGCAGTGAGGATGTTACCCTGGAGGGCTTCTGCGCTCAGGTGGAAGGTTCACTGTGTATGGCACCACCTGAGAACTGTGGCACTGAATTCTGCCCTGCATCTCTGCGCCTTGTCAGGAACTTGTTGGGTTTGCAACATTCACCCAGCAATGTCCGGACAGACCCAGTCCCCTGTGGCATGGGCACAGTATTGATTGAATACCTCATGGGTGAACAGGGAGCTCTAGAGGCTATAGCAGAGGTGTCTGGGGATTTGTAGCATCCTGGAGTCTGATGTAAGATTCCTTCTCTTCGGGTGGTCTCAGATGGTAGGCTGCAAATGGGTTGGCCATGGGTGAAAAATGCATTCTTGGTCAAGATTCTTATTTCCCTGTTGCTTAGTGGGACAGTGCTCTGGAAAATCACAGTGAAAGAATTTACTTTCTGTTCCTTTGTAGACTGGATTTTCTCACATCTCTTTGCCATCTTTGTACCAAATGGGAGAGGATGGTTTAATCAACTCAAGATTGGCAGAGAATAAATAAGCCAGTGGTGATGTAGTGTCGCCATACTGTTCATATGTTTTTGTTATGTCATCCAGTCAGATGTTGGTCACCTTTTCCTGGAACCTTGGGGGTGAAAGAGGAGCCATTCTTTCCATTATTTATCACTTTAATCCTATAACTTCACAGCTGGAACTTGAACTACTTTGGAGGGAGACTTCGATGAAACTGAGTGGGTACTGTGAACCAAAGGGAAAGGCAAAGTTTCATTGTAAAGCTTTCCTTGGCTTATCAGCCAGGCACATGTTCTAAGCAGTGTCAGGGGTAGCAGATTTATTACAACAAATTAAAGGCTAATCACAGCATGTCCTAAGATAAACAACATAGCCAAACAAACATAAATGACAGTTGGGAGAAGCAAGAGCTGGTAAAAGACTCAAGGGTGTGGGTGGTAGCAGAAAACCAAGCTCTGCTCATGTTTCACTTGCTTTGTGTAAGCATCTCCACTGTCTCATGTGAAGACGAGAGATGATTGAAAATGACACATGTATGAAAGTGAAAGTGAAGTTGCTCAGTTATGTTGGACTCTTTGCAACCCCACGTACTGTAGCCTGCCAGGCTCCTCCATCCTTGGGATTTTCCAGGCAAGAGTACTGGTGTGGTTGCTGTTTCCTTCTCCACGGGATCTTCTCCACCCAGGGATTGAACCTGGGTCTCATTATAGGCAGACTCTTTACTGTCTGAGGACACAGGTATAAACACATGTGTTCGACAAGTGTTTGTATGCCCCATGTGGGTGCAGCCTGGTGATACATCCTCTATGAGGGGGAGCAGAAGAGTGAGCCACAGGCCCTTCATACTAGGAATTAGTCGTCCGCCTTGTCCATGGGAGGAGGTGTGTGGTTATGAGCCAGGTGGACAGAGTGAACTCTCGGAGCTGTGGGCCCCTGTGAGCCTGAGCGCTGGTTCACATTCTGTCACATCAGCACTGGCCACTCAGGGAGCCCTGTGGTCAGGCTGGGTCTTGGGAGGAGCCGAATTTGGATTCACTGGCAGGCAGGTTGAGGATGTCTGCAGGAGACAATGTGAACCAGAAATGGTATTAAGGAACCCTGAGGGTGGGAGCAGGTCTGTGCTGGATGTCTTCGTTAGGTTGCAGCAGGTGATGCTGCAAAGTGGGTAGAGGCTAGATTACAAGAGGGTATTGCTTTCCAATATTGTTTCCTAGTAGACATTAACTTCTCATACTAGGAGGAAGGTAAAATGTTTTCCATTGTTGGGACCTTTTGATTAAATGAAATGGACCAGAAAAGCTAGTTCATTAGCATTAAAAAAATCCCTTGTAGGAATTTTATAACTCAGTTTAATTTCTTTGTTTCTTTTCTTTAAGATTCCTGAAGGAAAAAATTTTTACAGTGATCAGTGCTTGAGGGCTTTATGTACCCAAATTTATGCTACCATTAATCGTCTTCCATTAGTTTTTCTAGCAAAGGCTATGCTGAGTTACAGTTCTTTTTTAGTGGGCAAGTTTTACAATGAGGGTCATCAGCTAAGAAAACCCATCTTCTGACTAGTATCTTTTCAGTCAGTAATAAAGATGTGATATGGTTTTGGAGAAAATATAGCCTCATTCTCCAGAAGGCAGACATACACTGCTAGGCGCAAATCAGTAAATTAATTCTGTTAAAACAATAAAGTGAGAAAAATATTCTTGGAACCTGTTGACCTTTGGGTTGATGTAATGTAAAATTAACCTAATTTAGCCTTCATGTTTCATTCATTCTGATATCTCTCAGATATGGGCCAAATTCACTGTTTTGACCTCATTTTAGCCCTTGTTCTGTATATTCAGTCTCAGGTGGTTTTTAAGGTGTTCAGCTGAGGCCTGGTAGGGGTGGGAGGAGCCAGACTCTGCCACCTGCTGCAGATGGCCACAGGTGCCCTTCACCTGGGGCAGCCCTGCGTTTAACTGGCTTGTTCACGCTTTGGCTTAAGCTTCTGTGGAACAAAGGTGACTTTTTACAAAGTTAGAAAACCCATGATCTAACCCAGAGAGGCCAAAAGAAGCAACATTTGGATGCATGAGCTGGGTTTCTGGACCAGAGAATAGATGGGCCCAGATAACACCATTTCCTGACTCTTCTTATCGCTGAGGGTGTGAGCTTGGTCTCAGCTGTGATGATAGGCACGTTATGAAAACACACATTCAGGTTAATTTATAGGCCTGGGGACTGTCTTTTTCAGAGGTAGACGTTTAAATTAGTGCATCTTCAAAAACCTTCACCTTCAGGGTCTCCTCCTTTAGTCTCTACCATCTGTTCTTTATTTTGTGATGCCCTCTGGGGCTGGAGAAGAAACAGAATGTAAATTCTTAGAAGGAAACCAAGCTTTTTTTTTTACTCTTTTTTTTTTTCCCTTTTATTGTTTTTGCCATACAATGCCATGATATCACCATGGGTTTACATATGCTCCCCCTCCAGAACCCCCCTCCCTCCTCCCTCCCTCCTCCCTCCCCCCGGGAAATCTCGCTGCACCAGCCCCTAACATCAATCCTGGGCTGGCGATTGATTTCACATATGATAATTAACATGTTTCAATGCCATTCTCCCATATCATCCCACTCTTACCCTCATCCACAGAGTCCACGAGTCTATTCTATACATCTGCATTCCTTTTGCTGTCTCGCGTGTTGGGTTCTCGTTACCATCTTTCTAAATTCCATATATATGTGTTAATATACTGTATTGTTGTTTTTGCTTCTGGCTTACTTCACTCTGGATAATGGGCTCCAGTTTCGTCCATCTGAGTAGAATTGCTTCAAATGAATTTTTTTTTAATGCTGAGTAATATTCCATTGTGTATATGTACCACAGCTTTCTTATCCATTCGTCAGTTCATGGGCATCTAGGTTGCTTCCATGACCTGGCTATTGTAAACAATGCAGCGATGAACATTGGGGTACACATGGCTCTTTCAATTCTGGTTTCCTTGGTGTATATGCCCAGCAGTGGGATTGCTGGGTCATATGGCAGGACTATTTGCAGCGTTTTAAGGAACCTCCACACTGTTTTCCATAGTAGCTGTACTGGTTTATATTCCCACCAACAGTGTAGGAGAGTTCCCTTTTCTCCACATCCTCTCCAGCATTTATTGCTTGTAGATTTTTGGATTACAGCCATTCTGACTGGTGTAAAGTGATACCTCATTGTGGTTTTGATTTGCATTTCTCTGATAATGAGTGATGTTGAACATCTTTTCATGTGTTTGTTAGCCATTTTTATGTCTTCTTTGGAGAAATGTCTGTTAAGTTCTTTGGCCCACTTTTTGATTGGGTTGTTTATTTTTCTAGAATGGAGCTGCAGGAGTTGCTTGTATATTTTTGAGATTAGTTGTTTGTCCGTTGCTTCATTGGCTATTATTTTTTCCCATTCTGAAGGCTGTCTTCTCACCTTGCTTATAGTTTCCTTTGTTGTGCAGAAGCTTCTGCACAACAAAGGAAACTATAACCAAGCTTTTTTTAACTTCTACCTGGAGCTGCTGAGGTGTGTGCTGGTCATTTTGAGTGATTTTCATAGTAGTGACAAACTTTTCCAGAGAAATTTAACTTAATTTTATCCTTCAATCTACCAACAAATAACTTTTTTCTGTTGGAGCCTCCCCTTTTCCTCTCTGTTCTATGGAACTACTTGGGCAGAATTTGTTTTCTTAGCTTAATTAGATAAATGGGATCTTTATTGTTACATCAGTGGGTTGCCATTTGAAAAGGTCGTGTTTGCGTTTTAGGGTCATTTAATGGCCTCATTGACTCAATTCTGAGTTCTGATCAGAAGATTGATTTATTTAAAAGCAAGCTTTTATTCAGGATACTAAATTATATTAGCTCATAAAGGAAAGATAAATTGGTAATTTTATCTATAAAATGAGGCTTTGTTCTAGCTCTCTGCCCTTTCTCTCTCACATACACATACTCTCACAAACATACGCCTAATCTTGTACCACCACCAAGGTGTTGAAACTCACTAAGGATACAGTTCATTGCAGCAGAGCATTTTGAAGCAGTGGTGTTTTTTTTTACAGCAACACAGGAGCCTCTATTTTCTGCAGTCAGGGCTTCTGGACTCCTGGGTTCATGGATATCAAAAAGAGCCTGGATTGATGAATGGAAGCTTAGAGTTTATTGGACCCATGGTGAACCACTTGCCATGGGGTCAAGAAGTGTCTTGAACCCAGCTTGAGTAACAGAAACTTTCACAGTGACTTGATAGGCTTCAATATAATAATTTCCAGCTTCTACCTCATTCTCCTCTTCCAGGCTCACCCAGTACAGGTGATTAAAGGGAGGCGGGGAGGAGAGAGCATTATCAGGAGAGGTGGCAGTGAGGATGTTCCTCCTGTCTCCTTGTAAACTCTTGGCACGTTATGGTCGCCAGAATCTTTTCGTAAATACCAAAGAAACCAGAATTTCCTTCTGTACCCCGTATGGAATCTCAGAAATCCCTTGGTTATAATGCTGTGCTGCAATGAACTGTATCTTTAGTGATAGACAGATAGGAGTCAGCAGGTATTCTTCACCATCAGAAGAACTTCCTGTGCTTGTATGCTTGGGGTCTAAATCAGGCGGAAAGGAAGGATGGAATTCTTTGGCCAAGGTGTTAGTGTTTGGCCATTCTGAACCATATTTCTCTGAGAAGATGGAAGAATGGTGGCAGATTTGAATTTGCTGTCAGAGTTCATATTCAAGTTGTCTTTCATATTTGGTCTTGATGTGATAATTTCTATCATAGCTTCCTTCTACAGATGGCTGTGGTACAGTGATTTCAAAGAAAGTAAATACAATGCTAATTTGTTGAATGCAACCTATTTGAAAGTAAAAATTCTTGTGGATTCTCATGTGCCGCCTTTTCTCTGCTTCTTATAAAGAAAATTAAGCAAAAACCTAGTCGCAAAAAGATTAATTTAGGCCTGGGTGATATTTGGTAAAACTGAGAGATACAAATGGGCTTCCCTGGTGGCTCAGCTGGCAGAGAATCTGCCTGCATTGTGGGAGACCTGGGTTCGAATAGAGTCTATTTCCCCACCCCCCCAGAAGTCAATGTTGACTCGTATACAAAATTTCCTGTTTCATGGTTTAAATGAAAGTGGCCTTTTTTTTGGTTGTCTATTTAATACTTTAATTTTTGGCAAAGGTTTTGTTCTGTAAAACCTTTTGGGCTGTAATGAACTAGCTGTAATGCTAGGTCACCATCAGAGATGGAAACTTGGGAGAAGTTGTCATTTCTGTTTTAGAGACTTAATAATTCACATCAGTTTAAGACGTGAGTGAATTTAGTCTGGGTTGTGGTTTTGTCTTTGTGGAGATGCTGAATACATTTTAAAGGAAGATGGGACATATCACCTCTTGAAATGGTTATTTATTTCTCTATTTATGGGTGCTTTTGCTCACTGAGTCATGTCCAACTCTTTGTGACCCCATGGACTGTAGCCTGCCAGGCCCTGCTCTCCGTGGGATTTCCTAGACAAGACTGGAGAGGGTTGCCATTTCCTTCTCCAGGTAATCTTTTTCTGTCTTTTCCTGAGCTTACTACTAGCTTCTGGGCTTCCTTGGTAAGTCAACTGGTAAAGAATCCTCCTGTAATGCAGGAGACTCTGGTTCAATGCCTAGGTTGGGAAGATCTCCTGGAGAAGGGATAGGCTACCCACTCCAGTATTCTTGGGCTTCCTTGATGGCTCAGCTGGTAAAGAATCTGCTTGCAATGTGGGACACCTGGGTTCTATCCCTGGGTTGGGAAGGTCCCCTGGAGGAGACTCTGGCAACCCACTCCAGTATTCCTGCCTGGAGAATCCTCATGGACAGAGGAGCCAGGCGGACTGCAGTCCATGGCATTGCAAAGAGTTGGACATGACTAAGCAACTAAGCACAACACAGCACTAGGTACTATCTCAGTACTCCCTTTTATTCTCCAGCTGAACTTTCAGTCTCCAGCTCTGCTTTATAGACTATGGATCTCAGGCCTGCTGCTTGAAGTCACGTTTGTGACTTCCAAACTTAGTGGTCCTTGAATTTTAACATCAACCCCATGGCTTTGAGTGTTAGAATGTGGACCTTAAAATCATTTGGAGATTTAAAATGAAAGCAAATCCTAGAGTGCTTTTTAGGCCGATTTAGGGGAGTGTCTCAGACTTATCTAGAGCTGTTTCTTGCCTCGTGTTATCAAAGGAAAAGCAGCCATGAAAGATGGTGTAGCGCAGAGTGGCGATGGCAAGGTGGTCTGAACGACCCCCTGACTGTGCTGGTTGAAAGAAGCCGACACCGCGTGCACACCCTGTGCTGCTGCAGCGTCTGCATGCTACGTGAGGAGCTGCAAACGAATGATCTAAGGACCAGATCCAGTCACAGTCATGTTTCATTTGGCCCACACCGTTTTCTAGCAGTTGGAAAAGTTGCGTACAAACCTAAATTTCTGTCTTCTCTTGATAAGTGGGAGGGTCTTCTGCCACTGCTCGCGCACCCCCACGTGGTACTGGTCAGCAGATGCAGTGGTAGCTGCCTCTTTAATGGAGGTGTTCTAATTTTCCATTGCTGGGTAGCACCCAGAGTTCTAAAACAGCAACCCTTTCGTCACACTCATGGATCCTGTGGGTCAGAAATTGGGACAATTTGGAGTGGAGGTGGTTTGTTTTTATTCCACAGTGTCTGGGTCCTCAGCTCAGGGGACTTAAATTTTGGAGGCTGAAATCATCTGGAGGTATTGTTATTCACATATCATTATGCTTGGGTTGGGATATCTTGGGGTTGCTTTGGCACCCTCCAAATCTGTGTGCAGCTCCCGGTCTTTCCCATGTGGTCTTTCTCTGTGTCTTCTGTGATTTGGCAACCTCAGGATAGTCAGGCTTGCTACCTGGCAGATCAATGAGCCATGAGCAAGAGTTCCAGCAGAACCTGGCAAAAGCCACCTGGCCTTTCCGGATCTCTCCTCTGAGGTCATACTCTGTCACTTTCCTTGCCCTCTATTATTGATTGAGTCTCAAGCCCACCAAGTTGTAAAGAGAGATCATACCCCTCCTTTCATTGGACCAAGTGTTGAGGAATTTGCAACTTTGTTTTAAAACTGCCCAAGGAGGCAAAACACATCTCCCTCTTACCAATACATGCAATAAATATCGTCACTTATTTTACCATCTGACTGCCCCTGGGCTTTGGGTAAGGAATTACTGCTCTTCCTTTGTACTCCAAATGTAGATGAACCCTAAATTCTAGTTAGTTTCTTTTGTCAACATTCATAGTGTGTCCTTTGGGGAAAGGCATGGAATGCAAAGCGGACTCACATGGCAAAGTCCTTTTGAGAAGCTTTGTGTGATTTTTAACTGGGAAGATAACCCACTGAGGTGTAATCTGTGCTTGTATTGGCCATGTCCTGTATCTGCACTTGCAGAAGTATGTTATCTTACCCATGTATTCATTTCCTTATTTCTTGTTCTTGGCCATGGACATTTCCTTCTTTTGGGGAAGATGGGCCAAGCCATTTGTTTATTATTTTTAAAATATCCTGTGGGTGTTACCGCTGTTGTTGTAAATAATGAAGTCCTTGCTTATTGGTGCTGCACTAGTAGGAATATTAGAAATAAAGCAACCACAGTTTTAGAAAATTAAGAAAAATATCTAAAACCGGTGCTGTTGTCTCCCTTTTTACTTTTACCATCTTCTCTTCTTCCAGTGAAGGTATCATCATTGTTCTGGTTGGAATACTGGGTGTTATCTAGTCCTTTCCTTGCCCATCACCCTAGACTGTCAAATTTATTTAACCTTCTCTGTATTCCTTCTCTCAATGCCCTGTACCTACTGTTGCTCCCTTAGCTCAGCCTCTCGTTACTGGTTCTTCTGGTAATCGGCCACCTACCTGTATGTTCTTCTCATCTCTAATATCTCCCATTCCAAACTGTCCTGTTTTACAGTGATCTTCCTAAACTATCAGATCATGTTAATTCTCTGCTACTGACAGTAGCATCTCTATGCCTCTGGATAAAAACTCAGCCTTCTTTCAAAATGGCACAGGATATCTTAACAGAATGAATTGCGTGTGGCTCTTAGACCTCATATCCAAACTGCTCTTACCCCCTCCAGGACATTCACACCCTAAGTTACTCTCATCATAACTGACCACTTGCTCCCAAGTACTTGCCAGGTACACCTGGCCGTGTTCTAAACTGGAAGCCTTTGCTGGTGTTCTGTCATCTCCATTCTGTCCCATTGGGTTTCTGTAACATTCCAGAGTACTTTTCCAGTATAACAATATGTTTACTACCTGCTTTCACATTCTAGGTTAGATTTCTTGCAGGCAGAACCTATCCTTTGTCTCTGTACATCAGTCCCTGGAATATGTAGGGCTGTTGGTAAATGTTGATGGAATGGTTGACTGGTTGAAGCCCACCAGTGATTCCATTCCAAAATGACTCTTGTGGAAGGGCAAACTTACGATGGGGGAGAGAGTTCTGTTCCAAGTTATTGTTTGGCAGGGGGAAGGCATTCTTCTCTGTGCTCTTCACACTGGAAGGGAATGTCTACAAATGTATATTTGGGATGGAAAGGAGGCAAGATCTTTTTCTGAAAACTATATATTCTGATAATGTACATATGTACAGCCATGTCTGACTCTGTGCGACCCTGTGGACTGTAGCCCACCCAGCTGCTCTGTCATGGGATTCTCCAGGCAAGAAATAAGGAAATGAATACATGGGTAAGATAATACATTTCTGCAAGTACAAATACAGGACACGGCCAATACAAGCACAGATTACACCTCAGTGGATTATCTTCCCAGTTAAAAGATGGGAAGCATAGAGATGCTGCTGTCAGTAGCAGAGAAGTAACATGATCTGATAGTTTAGGAAGATCACTGTAAAACAGGACAGTTTAGAGTGGGAGATATTAGAGATGAGAAGAACATACAGGTAGGTGGCCGATTACCAACAGTGGGTTGCTAATGCCCTCCTCCAGGGCATCTTCCTGACCTCTCATGTCTCCTGCATTGGCAGGCAGATTCTTTACCCCTAGTGGCACCTGGGAAGCCTGTATTGTAATAATATATTTATGTATATTACAAAAGAAAGTATTAAATCTAGTCCTTCCTGATGAATGTCAAGAAGAACCTTCCTTTGTGGGTAGCTGCATTTGTGACTCATTTCTTAGTTCCCTCAATGAGCAACTCAGATTTTCACAATAATTCTCTCTGAAGCATCGTGGTACAGTGGGCAGGATGTGAGCTTTGAGCCTGCACTCTGCAAATTCTGGTTCTAGCCTTTCCTGAACTACACATCCTGGAGGACAGCTTATCTCACAGAGCCTCACCATATTTATAAAATGTAAGTAGCAGGTAAGAGTGGAAGTTGACAGATGTTAGGTCCCTTCTTTCCTTCCCCCAGAAAGGAAATAATTGAACACCTAAATGTTTTGTTTGACAATAGGAGAGCCATTTCCTTCACCTCTTAGCTCCTTATTTTGTCACTTTAATTGCAGCAACTTAGAAGCAAGTAAACCTCAAATTACAAGTTAATTGTCACTAGTGATGTGTATAGAGGATATAACATCACAGGATCAAGGGAACGAAAGGTGAAGAGCCCTCAACTGACCATTCAGTCCTGGGCAGGGTTCTATACTGTTGTGTCAGCTGACAGCTTTACAAAGATTCTCTGTGGTCCCTCCTGTTTTATAAAAGAAGAAAGAAGCACTTGACATGCTCTAAGTGTCTAGAATTTCACTTTCAAGCTAACTGCTTAGACCTGGTCCTCTGTTGACTGTTTCTATGATCTTAGGTCAGTACTTCATGTGGAGCCGTATTTCATTCCCATTTCTTATACACAGAAACTCGAAGGGCTTTGATGGCAAGGCAGTGCAGGAGCAGCTGAGATCCACAATCTTGTCTTATGAAGAGTTTAGATTTGGCTGTAATTGGCAGCTGGCTCTTTGTGTTGCCAAGAGCTGAGGCTAAAATTACCCAGGTTTCAACCAAAAGGAGTTCTTCGAGGAACTGCTTTTTTTCCTAGGCCGTTGAAGAAAGAGGGGAGATTGATGACTTGTGACTGAATACCCAGACTCTAGGATCTAGGCCAAACAGGGATTGAGCTGCCTCTTAAAATTTTTATTATTATGTACTCTAGGAACCCTTTGGAAGGAGACTAATGCACTTTTAATGACTGGATATTAGGCATATTTATTTCAAGTGTAAAAAAGTTGCTGTTGAAGTGATTTTTCTTTATCCCTTTCCTCAACTCGGGCATAGAAAGAACAAAGTCTAATAACTGCAAATAGAACCACCCCAAATAGTCTCTTCTTATAAATGTGAGCCAATCACATTTAAGTAGCCCAGTTTGGGTAGAGGAAGCCTCACTAGTGAGTAGGAATTTGGGGGAGAGGGTACACAGTCAGCAGCAGGATGTGGTACCAGATGTGTCCAGTAAAGTTGGATAGGCATCGGGGACTCAGCTTGACTGACAGTAGGTGGTTATTTGAACGTTCTCCAGAGACAAGTCTACGCAGATAAGCACAGTTTCCTAGGGACTAAATTGATGTTACTGTGTATATAATATATTGTACATGTCTGGACTTTGAGGCCGGATGGGATTTTATTTCTTGGCTTCTCCACTTGCTACTTGTATGACCTTTGGTGAGTGGTGTAACCTTTTTGAACCTGGTTTTCTCATTCATAGGAAGAAGGTGGTAAAAATTTCTACCTCATTGGGATGTTGTGAATAGTAAGAAAATCAACATATTGAAAACATTTAGATTGGACCTTCACATAGTAAGTGGTGCATAAATGTCTAAGACGAGTTAGGATTTTCCACTGACGGCTGTATTGCTTGGAGACTATAAGTGGAAGTTAGTGGTAACAGAGGTGGAAACTTTACCTGGAGGCTAATTCCCCAAGGGGTGAATTTTCTTTCATCTTGCTTGCCAAATTCCTAGTATCTAAGATGAGCTAAAGATTGTACAAGTAAAGAAAAATGGGAATGAAGAGTATGTGTAAATCATGGTTAACAGTGGATTTTGCTTCCTGGCAGACCTGAATTCAAACGCAGGCAGTTTGAATCTGGAGTCTGGACTTTTAACCTCAAAGTGAAATGTGATATACCTCCTCCCCACCCTCAAGAATAATAACTTAATTGTTTTTGTAACAATTTCATATAATAAAGAAATTTAAGCAACCCAGAAAAATTATAAAAAAGGGAAAAAAAGCCAAAGTTGTATCATCCAGCTAAAACCATCCTTCAGATCTGTGAACCTTCAACACAGCTCCCCATGCATATTATAGATGAAAGGTAGACAGAACTTGTTTTATAAACTGAGATAAATCTATCCCCCAACCCTGTTTGGAAGGTTACTGTAGAGAAATATAAGGCCAACTTGACTTTTTCCTTTTCATGAATATGACTTTTTCTGCCTAGGTTTTTCAGTAAACTTTGCCTGAACATGTTTTGATGTTGATGCTTCAGAATTGTTTTTCCTGGGGTGGAGGATGCCCTATTGATGCTTTTAAATTTTATTATTATTCTATTATATCATTGAAGTTTTTAACTTTTTTATTGTAACATAATATATGGAATGAAACTAAATTGTACAGTTGTAAGAATTGTTTATGAACCAAATTTTCAGGGAACCTCCACCTGGGTGAAGACCCAAATCTTGACCACCTCCGCAAACCACCTATTATCCCTTCCCAATCATGACCCCTTCTTTCCCTTGAGGGGACCCTAACCTGACTTTGAGAGTCATTGTTTCCTTGCTTTTCTTATAGTCATTTCCTGAAATGGTCTAGTTTAGTTTACTTAAACTTGTACTGCATGGATTTATTAATTACAAATGATGTTAAATATCACTGAGTGTTTTTTGTTTTGCCACTTGTATATTTTCTTTGGTGAATGTCTGTTCAGATCTTTTACTCATCTTTAAAATAGATTGTTTGTTTTACTGAACTTTTAAGATTTTTTTGTGTTTTTGGATACAAGTCCTTTACAATTGTAAAACACCAAATATGTGTTTTACAATTATTTTATTTCAGTCTGTGGAGTGTCTTTTGTAGAGCAGAGTGTTTTAGTTTTAATGATGTCTACCAATTTTTTTTTAATGGATGATGTTTTGGTGGTATATCTAAAAATTCATAGTCAAATCCAAGGTCACCTAGATTTTTTTTATGTTATTTTTTGACTGTTTTATGTTTTACATTTAGGTCTGTGATCTACTTTGACTTTTTGTGAAAGATGTAAGGTCTCTGACAATTTTTTTTGTGTGTATGGACAGCACCAGTTGTTAAAAGCATCATTCTTTATTTGATTACCTTTGTTTCTGTGTCAGAGATCAATTGATTGTATTTATGTGGGTCTGGTTCTGAGCTCTCTTTTCTGTTTCATTGATGTGTATCCTTTTGCTAATTCTGCACTGTTGATTTCTATAGCTTTGTGATTATAGAAATTGGGTTGTGCGTGTCCTCAAAATTTGTTCTCCAGCATTGTGGTGACTATTCGGGGACTTTGTTTTGGGGGCTCTAACTTTAGAATCAGTTTGTAGATATTCACAAAATACTTTCTGGGATTTCAACTGGGATTCCATTGAATCTGTAGATCAAATTGGGAAAATTGATGTCTTGCCAACAGTAAGTTTTCCAGTCTGTGAACACAGCTCTCTATTTGTTATAAATGGTATTGTTTTTTAAGTTTCAAATTTCAGTTATCCGTTTCTGATATATAGGAAGGCGGTAGACTTTTATGTATTAACCTTCCATCCTTGTGACCTTACCATATTGGCTTATTAGTTAGATCCAGGAGGTATTCCCCTCCTTCACCTCTTGGCATTTTATGCATAGACAATCGTGTCATCTGTGAGCAAAGATAATGTTATTTCTTCCTTTCCAATTTGTATATTATTTCCTTATTGTACTCGCTGGACTTTCAGTGTGATATTGAATGGAAATGGTGAGATAGGACATTCTTGCCTTGTCCTAGATCTTAGGGGAAAAGGATCCAGTATGAACTTGGCTGTACACTTTTTGTAGATGTTTGAGATCAAATTAGGAACATTCTCCTCTATTCCTGGTTTAAGAGTATTGAGTTTTTTAAAATGCTGTTTCTATATTGATATAATCATAATTTTCCTCTTTAGCATATATTCTTTTTGAACTTTTTAAATTAAAAAAAAAGTTTAATGGTCTCACTTATATGTGGAATTTACTCAGTTTTTAAAAAAACTCAGTCTTACTTTTGCAGATTCATGAGTCTTTTGCAGTTGGTTGTGATTTGTATATTTTCATTGCTGTACTCTGACCTGCCAGCTGTGGCTAGGCAGCTGCCTGTCTTTATGACTTGCAAGCTGAGATGGTTTTAAAATTTCTAAGTGATATTTTAAAAGGTCTAAAAAAAATAATGTGTGTGACAGTTACAACATACATATTTTATTGTCCATAAATAAAGTTTGATTGAAACATGGCAGTTGATTTGTGTGTGCAATGTCTATGGTTGCCTTTGTGTTTCCATGGCAGAGTTGAGTAATTGCAACAGAGGTCACAGGTTCTCAAAGTAGAAAGTGTTTACTATCTAGCACTTTACAGAAGAACTTTGCAGATCCCTGTTGTGTAGTAGTCTACTGCATGAATATTCCACAAAATGTGAATCTATTCTCCTGCTGGTGGGCTTAAGGATGTTACTGGATTCTGACAATTAAGAAAAAAGTCATCATGAATAGCTCTATACATGTATACTGGTTCATGTAAGCATGTGCACCGTGTCTAGGATTGTACTTTGGAGTGAGTCATGGAGTGTGTCTGTCTTCAGCTTTCCTAGGTGATACCACTTGTTCCAGATTGGACATTTCTAGTTAGATTGTCACCGGCAGTGGATGAAATGCTCACCAATAATGGCTATTTGTATGACTTAAGGTTTGTCAGTCTGATAGGTGAAACTTAGAACACAGGTGTTCATTTGTTCCTTTCTGACCACCAATGAGGCCCAATATATTTGGGAGATATTTTTCTGCATTTAATTCTTTTCTCTTCTTTCAAGACACTAATTATATGTGTTGTGTTTTCCCCCACCCTCCTTTTAAGATAACTTACTCCATCCTGTCTATCTTGGTTTTGATTATAGTTTTAGTTGTATTCATTCCATCTGTTTTTCTTCATAATTTTTTTTTCTCAGCAATATTTCTGTTTCTCTCTTTCCTTTCTGAATCTGGACTTTGCCATCTTATTTCTTTGAAGCTTGTTTCTTTTTTTTTAATTGAGCTTTTTACTTTATTGAAATGTTTTTATTTTTGGCTGCATATCCATTGGATTATCAGAAAAGCAAGAGAGTTCCAGAAAAACATCTACTTCTGCTTTATTGACTATGCCAAAGCCTTTGACTGTGTGGATCACCACAAGCTGTGGAATATTCTTCAGGAGACAGAAATACCAGACCACCTGACCTGCCTCTTGAGAAACCTGTATGCAGGTCAGGGAGCAACAGTTAGAACTGGACATGGAACAAAAGACTGGTTCCAAATAGGGAAAGGAGTACATCAAGGCTGTATGTTATCATCCTGCTTATTTAACTTATATGCAGAGTGCATCATGAGAAACGCCGGGCTGGATGAAGCACAAGCTGGAATCAAGATTGCGGGGGAAATGTCAATAACCTCAGATATGCATATGGTACCACCCTTATGGAAAAAAATGAAGAAAATCTAAAGAGCCTCTTGATGAAAGTGCAAGAGAAGAGTGAAAAAACTGGCTTAAAGCTCAACATTTAGAAAACTAAGATCATGGCATCTGGTCCCATCACTTTGTTGCAGGAGGGGGCACCCCTTCCAGGGCCTGAAACTGGGCTCTTGTCTAACACTTGGAAATGAGTTGTCCAAGGAGACACGTTTGCTGACAAAGCAAGAGATTTTATTGGGAAAGGGCACCCAGGTGGAGAGCAGTAGGGTAAGGGAACCCAGGAGAACAGCCTTGCCACATGGCTTGCAGTCCTGGGTTTTATGGTGATGGGATTAGTTTCCGGGTTGTCGTTAGCCAGTCATTCTGACTGAAAGTCCTTCCTGGTGGTGCACGACTTGTTCACCCAAGTTGGATGCCAGAGAGAAGGATTCTGGGAGGTGGTCAGATATGTGGTGTCTCCTTATGACCTTTCCCAAACTCTTCCGGTTGGTGGTGGCTTATTAGTTCCGTGTTCCTTAGCAGGACCTCCTGTCGTAAAACAACTCATGCAAATGGTTACTATGGTGCCTGGCCAGGGTGGGCAGTTTCAGTCAGTGTGCTTCCCCAAACACCTTCATGGCAAATAGATGGGGAAATAGTGACAGACTTTATTTTTGGGGGTTCCAAAATCGCAGCAGATGATGACTACAGCCATGAAATTAATAGATGCTTGCTCCTTGGAAGAAAAGTTATGACCAACCTAGACAGCATATTAAAAAACAGACATTCCTTTGCTAGCAAAGGTCCATCTAGTCAAGGCTATTGTTTTTCCAGTTGTGATGTATGAATGTGAGAGTTGGACTATAAAGAAAGTTGAGCGCGGAAGAATTGATGCTTTTTAAACTGTGGTGTTGGCGAAGACTCTTGAGAGTCCTTTGGACTGCAAGGAGATCCAACCAGTCCATCCTAAAGGAAATCAGTCCTAAATATTCATTGTAAGGACTGATGCTGAAGCTGAAATTCCAATATTTTGGTCACTTGATGCAAAGAACTGACTCATTGGAAAAGACCCTGATGCTGGGAAAGATTGAGGGCAGGAGGAAGAAGGGAAATGGAGGATGAGATAGTTGGATGTCATCACTGACTCAATGGACGTGAGTTTGAATAAACTTTGGTGGTTGGTGATGGACAGGGAGGCTTGGCGTGCTGCAGTCCATGGGGTTGCAAAGAGTCAGACATGACTGGGAGGCTGAACTGAATTGCACTGGGTCTTCACTGGCACTCACCTCTTTCTTGAGGAAAGTGGAGGCTTCTCTAGTGTGACACATGGGTTTAGTTGTCCTAAGTCATGTAGGATAATAATTCCCTGAGCAGGGATTGAATCCCAATCCCCTGCATTGGAAGGCAGATTCTTAACCACTGGATCACCACAGAAGTCCCTTAAATGAGCCTTTTAATCTAAAATTTCCCTGCAGACATCGGAAACTATTAGCTTGAAAATTTTCTCTGTTTCATTGTTTTTCTTTTTATGTTCTTCATCTTTGCTCATGGGGTAATGGGAATGTGAACTGGGACAATCTTTGGTTGTAGTTTTGGTTTTTGCTTCAGAAGTCCTCTCAAGAAATAGGCTATTTTTTTCCCTTTGGGTTAGTCTTCCCTTAGAGTTTAGCTTTTAACAGGTGATGTGACTCATGGCAATACCAGCAAAATTAGAGACTCTGTGATCTCCAGGCCTGACTGCTTTTCCTCTGAAAATCTCCCTCCTGTAAGGTTAGGTCAGAGGTAACAGATATTTTAAAATAGCAACAACAACAAAAAACAGGTTTCTGCTTTGGCTGTATCTCCTGTTATACTCTGGCTTGTTCTGTGTCTTTACTGCCCTCAGATATATTAATATTTCCTATAACCATCCCAAGTTCCCAACTCCTCTGGCCCCTTTCCCCAGATTTAAACCTCTGCATCTGGTTGCCTTAGTCACTGGATAGACCTCCTGCCTATACACCTCATCTGACTTGAACTTTTAGGAAAACCTACTTCCACTGGTGTATGAGGAGGTATGGGTGGTAACATAACCTCTGTGGTTGAGATGTGCTCCATAGTTCCCACTGTGGAGTTGTCACTTCTTGTTCCAAAGAGATTTCTTCTAAATTTAAGTTTTTGGTTGGTTTTGGAGGAGGAGAATCCTTTTACTTGGCTTTTTTTTTTTTTTTTTAACTAGCAATCATATGTTTTTGGTGCTTTAAAATACGTGAATGTTTGGTGTTATACAAGTAAGTGGATAATGAATTTTCACTTTTGTATCCTCATATGTTGATGTTATGCAAAGAGACCCAGCAATTTTAAGGTATTAGTGTTTTCTTCCCAAAGGCATAGACATCTAGCATGGAAGGGAAAAAGCAAAATTCTCAAAATAATGATGCTTTTTTTCCCTAAAAACTTAATGTAAAGTATCTTAATTATCCAAGGATTATACTTATTGAACATGAAAACCATGGCAAACATCTGAATATTCATCTCTGAATGTGATTTGCCAACCTTTTTGGTTAGTTATAATTATCTTTTTAATTAGGTTTGCTTGATTATTGGTTCCTCAAAATATGTGCATATTTTAAGGATCATAGGGAAGTCAGTTTATGAAAAAGCATCATTAAATCTGTTTTACAGACTCTGAGTTGTTCCTGCTGAGTTTTGAGGACATATGGCATCTTGTCTGATACAACATCTTGTGTGAAAAATCTTGCTTAGGAACCAAAACAAAAGCAGCAAAAAAGAAGAATAAACCTCAGTGTAAAATTTTTCTCAGTCAAAATGCTCCTTAAGTAATTTCAGGAAATACATTGTACATTGTAACTTTGGGTACAGTGCTAAATATCTTTGTAAGAAAGAAGAATTTAAAAACAAAAATGGAAACTATAGTCATAATATAGTGATCTAAACTATTTTAAAGCAAAACTGTGCTTGCTAAAGAAGCTAGGTTACTTAACTGCTATTTTAAAATTAAAAATAACTTATTATAACAGCAAAGATGTACACTGTAGAAAATAGAAAATATAAGAAAGTAAACACCATCTTCCTACCACCAAAGATTACCATAAATTTCTGTAAATTTTTTTCATATCCATTTCCGTGCACATGCTTTTTTTAACCAAAATGATCGTACTCTGCATGCTATTTTATAATCTGCTTATATTCTAGCTAATGCTCACTAGTGTTTCATGTCAGCAAATTTGCATTTTATGTAATACCTTGTCCATGTTCAAAATTGAATGATCTTCCCCCAAATATCCTTTAGAACTTGTTAGTCTAGCCTAGATTCTATTGCAAGTCATTCTTTGTTATCTAGTTGTTTTGTCCCTTTGTGGTTCTTTCATCTAGCACAGTCTTTACCTTTTTCCTGTGTTGTGACTTGCTGGAGAGACTGGGTCAGAAGGAACTGAGTAAGCTGTCTTGTTCTCGTAGATTTTTAATATTAGAATTTTTGGAGATAGCATTTAACTTCTTAGATTATTAGAAATTTACTTCTTAGAAGGTGTAGGGAGGACCAGAGGTAGGAGTGGAGGGAATGTGTAAATATATTACTGAACTCAGAAAATACTTTTATCTACAAGGGTATGCTAATTACTTATTATTTACATATTTAGTTTATGAGATGCCTCCCAAACTGTGAGGCCCTGACTTTTCCATTTGTTAATATATTGTCGTGCCCAGGTCGTGATCTCCACAAATCACCAGGAGGCCATACACTGATGCAAGCACAAGAGGGAATTTATTGCAGACCCAGGTCTGGATTGCACACACACACACCCTGACACAGTGGAGTAAGGGCAGCGGCCCTGAGCTGCATGGTACAAGGCTTTTAAAGGGAGAAGACAAAGGGAAAATGGCTACAGGTGGGGTGACGTATCTTGGTGCTCTGTGATTGGTCAGGACAGGAGGGGAGGTCAGGGGCTTTACGCATGCTAGCAGTAAAGGTAAAGGTTAAATAGGTATATTTAACCACAAGCAGTTCCCTGATTGGCATATCTTTGGCATACTATGATTGGTCGTGTCTAGGGTGGTGACCTGGGGGTGGGGGAACTTGGGTGTTGCCTTCTATCACAAGATGGTGGCTCTTTTTTTTTCTTTTTTAAGACGGAGTCACTTAGGCTCTACAATATTAAGTAGGATAGTACTTTGCCAACAAAGATCTGTGTAGTCAAGGCTATAGTTTTTCCAGTAGTCATATATGGATGTGAGAGTTGGATGATAAAGAAAGCTGAGTGCCAAAGAATTGGGATGCTTTTGAACTGTGGTGTTGGAGAAGACTTGAGAGTCCCTTGGACTGCAAGGAGATCCAACCAGTCCATCCTAAAGGAGATCAGTCCTGAGTGTTCATTGGAAGGACTGATGTTGAAGCTGAAACTCCAATACTTTGGCCACCTCATGCAAAGAGTTGACTCATTGGAAAAGACCCTAGTGCTGAGAAGGATTGGGGACAAGAGGACAAGGGGACGACAGAGGATGAGATGGCTGGATGGCATCACCGACTCGATGGACATGGGTTTGGGTAAACTCAGGGAGTTGGTGATGGACAGGGAGGCCTGGTGTGCTACAGTCCATGGGGTCGCAAAGAGTCCGACACGACTGAGCAACTGAACTGAACTGAAGTGGGATAGTCATGAGCACCAATGTACTAAGGAGGTTGGTAGTGATGCAAGGGTACCATTGTTGAATTTTGTTTAGACTGTAATGTGCCTTCACGCTGACTTTATTCATATGTGTGTGTCCACATGCGCCTGTACACACACACATACACTTTTTTCTGGGCCCTAAGGTCCCCTGCCAGCACCAGTAGTATAGTGTACTTACAATGTGCCATGCCTTGTGTTAGATCTTAAGGAGGTCAAGATGAGTAACGTTAAGATAAACAACACAGACTCTTCCCTCAAGGATCTCTGTAAAATAACTATGGAGAAAGAAGATCTACCAGTATATGGAGAAATAACTAAATGCAGTGTTAGAGGATGTGTCTACAACAAACAAGATGGCATAAAAATACTCCATGACCCTGTACCCCTGAAACTAACACAATACAATGAATCAATTATAGTTAAACACCCTGTGATCTTGCATTTTAAAATCCTCTCTTGAGGCATCATTTGCGTAAAATAAAATGTATCCATTTTGAATAGCTTCTTTTTCCTGACCACTCCCTCCTTCTTCTTGTTGCAAAAACAGCTCAGTCTTCTGCCTTCTCATCTTCCTCTTGTGTGTATAACACCATTTACTAAAGAAAGTGTAAGCTTAGTTTTCTTCCATTCCACTTGAATACTATCATTGTTTTGCCCCATACAAGCAGACATTTTCCTTTTTTCTGTTTCATCCATTCTGTAAATATTTTTCTAATGTTCATTATGTGTAAGGATTACTACTAGACTGTGGGATAGTTATAAATGAGAATAAGAATTTGTCCCTTTCTTTATGAGACTGAAATATTGTAGGAGTTAGTGTCAGAAACAATAGACAATAATAACTGTAATAGACATGAGTGTGGTGGTTTATGGAGCAAGGTGTAGGGAGTCATTGACTATGTGGGAAAGAGTAGAGTGTCACTGAAGTTTCTAAAGATGTAAAGATTCTGACATTTGCTAGGGAAGGCCAGTGGAATATAGAAAACAGTAAGTATAAAAGCATGGTGTTCTGAAGTCAAGACATATTTGGGGAAGTCTGAGATGTCAGTGTTCTGGGAAGATCTTTGCTTGTCACTTTAGACACAAATATTCTAATTCCTTTTTGATTTTGTTTTCTATTTAATCTAAAATTCCGTTGCTCCACTATTATATATTTTTCCCCTTAAAAGGCCGCTAAATCAGATACTTGCCACATGCTGAATAAATATTTTAGGGATTTTCTTTTTATGAAACCAAGCTTATAGAGTATAAAGACAAAACACTAAACTATTGACATATCAGAGCATAAGATGTGATTATTTATAGCAAGCCAGGAAGCTATCACTAAACTTCTGAAAACAGCTTAACTTTTATAATAATGATTCTAAAGAAAGACAAATGTACTTTCAAAGAATAGGCACAAAGAACCACACAGAGGGCGTAGTACTTTGTTTTCCAGAAACTCACTCACTGATTGCAGACAGTTAAGCAGGTCAAGCATTTCTGAGAAGGCAGCTTGTACTTTGTCATTTCTTCTCGGTAGCTAAGTGGCATTCCAGAAGATCACTCTTCAGCAGTGTCAGTGCACTTAGTGATAGAACCAACCACAAATGGATTGTCTAAAAGCTAAGTATGACTGGCTTTACCTAACAAAACAGCAGTAAAGGTTAGTCTCCCTCGATAACCTCTTCTCTTTTGTCTCCTGGCTACCAAAAATAACATACAATAAATTTTCCCATGGATCTAGAAGAAAAGAGGTACTCAGGTGGCCAAGGATGTAGGGTCTCTTGATTGAGTCTAGTAGGGCTTCTCCATTCCCATCAAAGCCTTTGCCACCCCTGCCTTCACCACCCTCCACCCCCTGGTCCACTGAATCAGACTATGTCTCTGTCCCTTTTCAAAACAGAGTCCTGTTTTATGAAAACATGCACATTTAAGATCCTAATTCTTTTTTCTGTGGGTCTTTGCTTTTCTGACTGCATTTCCTGGTACACAAATATCAAGTGCTCACTTATGAATAAGAGATGAACCACAAGCTATTTCATCAAAATGTCTTGGATAGATTTGGGCTCACAGATGGCTACTCAGAATCAGCCTGTGTGCAAGGCTTTTTCAAATATCAACCTCATGAAGTTGTATACCACCTATGCACATACAGTGTAGTATATGTACACTTAACTTTCACTTTTCCTACTTAACACAATGATTATTTCCATTTTTGCAGTAACGCATACTGACCAGGGCCATTTCAGCTTGAAGAATACTCACTGTGGTACATTCATCAGCTTCTCCCACTAGTTGAACTGTTTGCTTACCAGGAGTTAGTTGTATGTATTCCGAAACCTGTTTATTGTCCATTGCATTTGTTGTAATCTTGAAATTTGGTTAAAATACTGCATAGATTGATCAACTATAACAGTAAAGTGAGAAATATTTTTCTATGAAAAGTAAATCAAGTGCTATGGAAAGATTCAGTAAAGGTAAGTTGTTTAATGAAAATTGCTGTCAAATTTGAAATTGGGCAAGAAAGTGGTAAAATATTTGAAAACGGAATCATAAAATTGAGAAAGATTTTGCTAGATAACATATTTCTCACTCTACTTTTAAATGTTTAAGGGTGAATTTCTCACTGCGCTTGAAAGAAGAGAGCAAAACTAGAACATCTAGGTGATGCGTTTTGCACTGGCTTTTGTGAGCAGTATAGTACAGTCTGAGAAAAGGTCTTTGTGTATATTTATCCTTGTTAAAAGGACTCTCAACTTTTGAAATTAATGAAATAAACCCATCAGGCCATATTTTAGGTGAAAGACTTGGGAATTATTTGAAATGCAAGGACTCGCCTCCCCCACACACACTTTTTTATGTGCAGTCATGCATAGAGCGGTATTCTCTGTTAGAGCACTGGCGTGGAACACTTCTCTATTATAGAGGAATGAATTTCTGGACCTAGGCAGGGATGAAGATGTGCAGCCTATCAGAAAGCCCATCAGGGATAATTGAACCATAGAGAGTTAATGTCTTTGTAAATCTGTTTTCTTGGTACCTAATATTCAGGGGCATATCAAGCATATTTGCCCACCAGTTGATAATAAATGTATCCAAAGTCCCCAGTAGGAGATGTGACTGGGAGGTAAAGAGGGAATGTAACCAATATATTGGAATTTATACATCCAAATGAGCTTTCTTCTTCAAAATAATAACAATAGGAGGGTAAACAATTATTCAAAAGATTCTATCTCTACTCAAGTCATCTTTGGAACTCATTTGAAATTGCTACTGAAGACAGTTTACATGCTTCATGGGAATACCAGCTGAATTATTTAAAGTCATGCTGTGCTGTGCTGCTAACTTCAGTAGTGTCTGACTCTTTGCATACCTATGGACTGTAGCCCTCCAGGCTCCTCTGTCCATGGAATTCTCCAGGCAAGAATACTGGAGTGGATTATTTAGAGTCATATCTGATTTTAAATCAGTGATAATTTTACCCGTCTTCATTTACCATCTTGGTTCCAAATAGCTACTTACCTTGGTTTTTCATTGCTAGGATATGCATTTCAGATCTTAAAAGACAGCCCAGAAGGAGAATTTCAGAAAAGCATTGAGCAATGGTGGCATCACTGAAATAAATATAAACCATGGAACAAGGTGAATGCTTTGAAAAGGAGACTGTTAATTTGGGTGTATAAATTATTTGTTAAAAATCAAATTAGTTGTATTTCTCTAGAGTGGGAATCGGCAGACTTTTTTTATAAAGATTAAGAATAAATAGTTTAGACATTGCAGGTCATGAATCTCTGTCACAGATATTCAACTCTGAACAGAAGCAGTCATGTACAACATGTAAGTGAATGGCCATGGTTCTGTTCCCCTAAAACTTTGTTTACAAGCACCAGAGGTTCTGGCCCCCTGAGCCATGGTTTGTCAACCATTGCTCTCACAGTGTCCCAAAGAATGGATGAACCTCAGTAGTTCTATCTTGGTCTCATCCCCTGAAAATAGGAATTGAAATCATTGCTCCTATCTTTGATAAAATAATTATCATTTAAAAGGACAGTTCATTATATCAAAGGTGAAAAAAATTACTATGGATTAAAATATGAAAGGAGAAAAGGAAAGATATACCCATCTGAATGCAGAGTTCCATAGAATAGCAAGGAGAGATAAGAGAGCCTTCCTCAGTTATTGATGCAAAGAAATAGAGGAAAACAATAGAATGGGAAAGACTAGAGATCTCTTCAAGAAAATTAGAGATACCAAGGAAACTTTCCATGCAAAGATGGGCTCAATGAAGGACAAAAATGGTATGGACCTAACAGAAGCAGAAGATATTAAGAAAAGGTGGCTAGAATACACAGAAGAACTGTACAATAAAGATCTTCATGATCCAAATAATCATGATGGTGTGATCACTCACCTAGTCAGACATCCTGGAATGTGAAGTCAAGTGGGCCTTAGGAAGCATCACTATGAACAAAGCTAGTGGAGGTGATGGAATTTCAGGTGAGCTATTTCAAATCCTGAAAGATGATGCTGTGAAAGTGCTGCACTCAATGTGCCAACAGATTTGGAAAACTCAGCAGTGGCCACAGGACTGGAAAAAGTCAGTTTTCATTCCTATCCCAAAGAAAGGCAATGCCAAGGAATGCTCAAATTATTGCATAATTGCACTCATCTCACACGCTAGTAAAGTAATGCTTAAAATTCTCCAAGCTAGGCTTCAGCAATATGTCAACCATGAACTTCCAGATGTTCAAGCTGGTTTTCGAAAAGGAAGAGGAACCAGAGATCGAATTGCCAGCATCCACTGGATCATCGCAAAAGCAAGAGAGTTCCAGAAAAACATGTATTTCTGCTTTATTGACTATGCCAAAGCCTTTGACTGTGTGGATCACCATAAACTATGGAAAATTCTGAAAGGGTTGGGAATACCAGACTATCTGACCTGCCTCTTGAGAAATCTGTATGCAGGTCAGGGAGCAACAGTTAAAACTGGACATGGAACAAAAGACTGGTTCCAAAGAGGAAAAGAAGTACGTCAAGGCTGTATATTGTCACCCTACTTATTTAACTTACATACAGAGTACATCATGAGAAACACTGGGCTGGATGAAGCACAATGGAATCAAGATTGCTGGGAGAAATATCAATAACCTCAGATATGCAGATGACATACCCTTATGGCGGAAAGTGAAGAAGAACTAAATAGCCTATTGATGAAAGTGAAAGAGGATAGTGAAAAAGTTGGCTTAAAGCTCTACATTCAGAAAACTAATAACATGGCATCCTGTCCCATCACTTTATGGTAAATAGATGGGGAAACAATGTAAACAGTGCCTGACTTTATTTTTCTGGGCTCTAAAAGCACTGCAGATGGTGATTGCAGCCATGAAATTAAGACGCTTACTCCTTGGAAGGAAAGTTACGACCAACCTAGACAGCATATTAAAAAGCAGAGACATTACTTTGCCAATAAAGTCTGCCTAGTCAAGGCTATGGTTTTTTCAGTGGTCATGTATGTATGTGAGAGTTGGGCTACAAAGAAAGCTGAGTGCCAAAGAATTGATGGTTTTGAAGTGTGGTGTTGGAGATGACTCTTGAGAGTCCCTTGAATGACAAGGAGATCCAACCAGTCCATCCTAAAGGAGATCAGTCCTGGGTGTTCATCGGAAGGACTGATGTTGAAGCTGAAACTCTAATCCTTTGGTCACCTGATGTGAAGAGCTGACTCCTTGGAAAAGACCCTGATGCTGATAAAGATTGAGGGCCGGAGAAGAAGGGGATGACAGAAGATGAGACGGTTAGATGACCTCATTGACTCAATGGCCATGGGTTTGGGGGGACTCCGGGAGTTGGTGATGGACAGGTGGGCCTGGCATGCTGCGCTTCCTGGGGTCACAAAGAGTTGGACATGACTGAGCGACTGAACTGAACTGAAAAATGTCTGATATTCTTAGCAAGCAGCCTCGACAGAAATCTAAAAGGCTGAAGGGGAGTTTACCTCTCTATCTCATCCACTGTATTCTTCTGACTGTCAGTGTTGCTGCCCCTAAATCTGACCATACAGACCTCTGGAATGGCTTCATCAGAGATTTGTCAGAGTGTGATGAGATGGATCTTTCCATAGCCCTAAAGAATCCTCTAGAATCCGCCTCAGCAGTCTAGTGGTGCTTTTTGTTTCCCTCTCCTTCCCTCCTACCCAACTTCTTCTTTCTCCCCTCGTACTCACCTTACCTTTTCACATCTTTAAGATAATATAACCTGTATCATAAAATTTACCCATTTAAAATCTACACTTCCATGCTGCTGCTAAGTCGCTTCATTTGTGTCTGACTCTGTGCAACCCCATGAGACGGCAGCCCACCAGGATCCCCCATCCCTGGGATTCTCCTGGCTGGAACACTGGAGTAGGTTGCCATTTACTTCTCCAGTGCATAAAACTGAAAAGTGAAGGTGAAGCTGCTCAGTCATGTCCAGCTCTTAGCAATCATGATGTTTAGTATATTCAGTTGTACAGCCATCACTGAGACTTATGAACATTTTAATTTTCCCCAAGAGAATTTGTATTTACCCCAAGGCTTCCCAGGTGATGCTAGTGGTAAAGAATCCACCCACCAATGCAGAGGAGACGTGGGTTTGATCCCTGGGTCTGGAAGATGCCCCTGGAGGAGGGCATGGAAATCCACCCCAGTATTCTTGCCTGGAGAACCCTGTAGACAGAGGAGGCTGGCGGGCTATGGTCCATGGGCTCAGAAAGAGGCAGACAGGACTGAGTGACTGAGCACGCACGCATGCACGCACACACCCACCGTCCGCCTTTCCCCTCAACCCCAAAGAAATCACTGATACATTTTGCTTCTATAGATTTTCCTATAATGGATTTTATATAAATGGAATCATATAATTATTCTTTTGTGACTGCATTCATTGGACATAATATTTTCAGTTTGTCTTTAGTATGTATCTGTATATTGTTGCTTTTTATTGCCAGATAATATGCATCATTGTATGCATATTCCACATTTTTTGATTCCTCCATCTCCTGATGGACATTTAGGTTTCCTTTTCTTGGCTGTTTTAAACCTACTATGGGTGTTTGTATGAAATTTTTTTTGTGTGGACATATGCCTTTCTATTCCTTGAATAAGTACCTAGGAATGGGATTCTAGGTTACTTGACAACCATATGATGTATGTTTAGCATTTTGTAGAACTTCCAGCTGTTTTTCAAAGGGGTTGCACCATCTGTATTCCCAATAACAATATATGAGGGTTTCAATTCTCTCATCCTTACCAACACTGGTTGTTGTCCTTTTTTAATAATTATTATTATTCTAGTTGATATGAAGTAGTATCACAGTTTTGTGATCATCTTTCCATGTTCTTGACCATTTGTATGTCATCTTAGGAGAAATGTCTGTTCAACTCTTTTGCCCATTTTAAAGCTTTTTTTTTAGGTGGTAAATCTTCTCTATATGTTCTAGATACAGGTCCTTTATCAAGTATACATATCAGACTTACAAATATTTTTCCCCACTCTATAGGTCATTTTGTCCTTGGTATTGTCCTTTGAAGCGCGCGCGCATGTGTGTTAGTTGCTCAGTCGCATCCGACTCTTGCGACCTCATGGACTATAGCCCACCAGGCTCCTTTGTCCATGGAATTCTCCAGGCAAGAATGCTGGAGTGGGTTGCCATTTCCTTCTCCACCTTTGAAGCATAAAAGGTGTTAATTTTGTTGAAGTCCAATTTATTTTGTTGCTTGTACTTCTAGGGTCATATCTAAGAAACCACTGCTTAGCCCAAGCTCATGAAAGTTTTACACCCATCTTTTTCCTAGGGGTTTTATAGGTTTAGCTCTTACATTTACATCTAAGACCCATTTTGTGTTTTTCTTTGTGCATGGGATGAGGTAGGAAGGACGGATTCATTGCTTTGCGTGTGGATGTTCAGTTGCTCCAGCATCATTTTTGAAAAGACTATTCCCCATTGAATGGACTTGGGACCTCTGTCAAAAATAAACTCTTAGATTTATGAAAGTTCTCTTCATTGGTCTATAGGTCTGTCCTTATGCCCGTACCGTACTGTCTTGGTTACCACAGCTGTGTAGTAAGTTTGAAATCAGGAGATGTGAATCATCTAACTTTTTTTTCATGATTATTTTGGCTATTCTGGGTCCTTTGAATTTCTCTATGAATTTTGATATCATTTTCTTAATATTTTCAAAAATAAGCAGCTCAGATTTTTAAAAAATATTTATTTGGCTGTGCCAGGTCTTAGTTCATGCATGCAGGATCTTTAGTTGCAACATGTGAAGTCTTATTTGCAGGATGTGGAATCTAGTTCCCTGACCAGGGATTGAACCCAGGGCCCCTGTATAGGGAGCTTGGATTGTGAACCACTGAAAAGCTGAGATTTAGATAGGGATTACAGTGAATCAGGAGACCAACTTGGGGAATATGGTCAGCTTAACAGTATCCGGTCTTCTGATTCATTAACACTGGATGTCTTTCCATTTATCTAGATTTTCTTTAATGTCTTTCAGTCATGTTTTAGAGTTTTCAGTGTATAGGTTTTGCACTTCTGTTATTAAATCTATTTATATGTGCTTTATTCTTTTTGATGGCCTTGTCAATAGAATTGGTTTTTCTTAATTTTTGTTTGATTGTTGCTAGTGTATAAAAATAGAGTTGATTTCTATATCCTGCAGTCTTACTGAATTCATTTATTGGTTCTGATAGTTTAATGGATTCCTTAGAATTTTCTGTATTTAACATCATATCTGCAAATTAGACATTAAAAAAATATTGGACTCAGTTAACATCTTTTTTTCTGGTTCCTCTCTGTAACTGTTTCAGACCTTTTAACACCATAGTTAAGCCTCCTTTCCAGCCTCTGTACCCTCCACTCTCAGCAGAAAATCTCCTAGGATGACAAAAAGGAAGAGAGCTAAATAATACTATATATTATTATATATATAATAATAATTTGTGGGAAACCTCAAGCAATTCTGTATTATCTGTCCTTAACTGCAAGTCAGGGACAAGCTGAAAATAAGAAATTTCTATCTTTCATAGCTAGTTTGTTAAAAAAAAAAAAAGTCCAAGGTCAGAAAAGTAGTGAACTTTTTAAAAGAAATTATTACTATTTTTTATTAATGGTGAGATGATTTTGATTTTAATTTTTGGCCATAACCAGACAGGGTGCTTGCTTAGCTTATTTTCTTGGAGCAGCAGGACAGTGAAATCAGGAGCATTAATTTGATCACTGTCCTAGCCAGTCTCGTAAGTACATACCATCCTCTGTCAGGAGGGGTTGGTGAAAAGGTAACTTGAGCTTACAAGGCCATGGGTACTAGTGGACATGGAACTGAACATGTTTCTTCTAACTGGAAGAGAGTTGGTTATGTTCTCTTGGTTTATGCAGGATATGCAGGGTTGGGGCATATGGTCTGGCAAATTATGCCTTGAACAACTCCACAGAGTACAATTCACAGAGACTATAAAATGCACAGTGGTACTCAGTGGTCCTATGATAGGACCAATATATATTCTCTGAACTGGAAACCTTACAGATTTGCTGGTAGAGGATTTAGTGCTGTGAATATCCATTTACATTTGCTGACTCTTCTTTGATTTCTGGTTCTTGGGTTTCCTTCAGCCCACTCCTACTATATTTTGGCTGTTACTGTTTTGATTTTTTCAGCAAGGCTTAAAAAGAGTTGTTAAAGATAAACAGGCACCTCATTGAACCTTTTTTCCTTGATATAGTCAACATAATTTTAAAATTGAGAACGAGTTTTTTCTTCTACATGTGGGAATATATGCCTGGTTGCCTGAATTTTATATGTATGTACGTATGTGTCAAAAAGTAAAGTAAACCTCTTTCTTCTAGAATGACAATATATTGAGGTGGATGGATTTTTAGAAACTATTTCATCTAGCCTCCAGTTCTCATACATCATCCATATCACTGTCCATGGTTTATTGGCTGTTCTCCACTTGAAGAATTTTAGTTCCTGAGACTTCATTTTCTAAGCATATTTTAAAAAAATCATTTTTATTTTTGGCTGTGCTGAGTTTTTGTTGCTGTGCACCGGCTTTCTCTTGTTGCAGCGAGCAGGGGCTCCTCTCTAGGTGCAGTGAGCAGGCTTCTCATTGTGATAGCTCCTCCTGTTGTGGCGCCCAGGCTCTGCGGGCTGCAGTGCTTGCGGCAGGTGAGTTCAGTAGGTGCTGTTTGCGGGCTCCAGGGCGCAGGCGTGGGAGTTGCGGTGCACAGGTTCAATTGCCCTGTAGCATGTGGGATCTTCCCTGACGAGGGATCGAACCTGTGTCATCTGCTTTGGCAGGTGGATTCTTTTTTTTTTTTTAATTTTTTAATTTATTATTATTATTTTTAATTGTTTTTGCCATACATTGTCATGATATCACCATGGGTTTACATATGCTTCCCCTCCGGAAACCCCCTCCCTCTTCCC
>ML664199.1:18882948-19098458 GCA_007570785.1 Antilocapra americana
TTGGAGAAATGTCTGTTAAGTTCTTTGGCCCACTTTTTAATTGGGTTGTTTATTTTTCTAGAATGGAGCTGCAGGAGTTGTTTGTATATTTTTGAGATTAATTGTTTGTCTGTTGTTTCATTGGCTATTATTTTCTCCCATTCTGAAGGCTGTCTTTTCACCTTGCTTATAGTTTCCTTTGTTGTGCAAAAGTGGGATACTCCATGACCCACCTCCCAGAATATTGGAAATAAAAACACGAATAAACAAATGGGACCTAATTAAAATTAAAAGCTTTTGCACAACAATGGCAGGTGGATTCTTAATCACTGGGCCACCAGGGAAGCTCCTTCATTTTGTTCTGAAACCACTCATAATCAATTTTGGACAACTTTTTGTGTCAAAAAAGCTCTTTTTGTTGCATTGAAATCTGCCCCTTGTTATCCTCCACTCATTATTTTCTTTTTGGTTCTACTGTCGTTTCAAGGCTTTATAGAATAAGTCTCATAGTTTTTCTATGTGAAAATTTTCTGTTATATAGATGTTTATCACATCTCCACCTAAACCTTCTCTGCTGTTCAGATAACCTGGAGAGTATTCCTAATATATTTTACAGATATTCCACTCTCCTGATTGACAAACTAGAATGTGTCTAGAGGAATTCAGGGCTCCTTTTAAAACGAGTCACATGGAACTAAAAGCTACTGTTTTTTTAGGTGTGATATTATTGTGAGGCACCATGGAATTTTCACCTCTCAAGTTAGGGCACAAGCATGGAACCATGGTAGATTCTGGAGTCAAAACAGTCTTGAGTTGCAATCCCACGCCCACTACTAACTAGCTCTGTGGGGAAGTTACTTAACTTCCTCATTTATAAAATGAGAATGGTGAGTGCAGCAAGTTCCTCTAGACTGTGGATTTCATGAGAGTAAGAACTCGATTCATTTTGCTTTGTTTACCGTCAGTTACCCAACTCTGTTGCCATCAGCTAGGTGAAGTCTAGCACTGAAAGATGCAACAGCTAACAAAAAAGCATTCAGTCGCTGAAAGCACTTGATTATAGCTAACGGAGTAGCAGTGGCATGGCTACGTTTTCATATGGCTGCAGCAATTTGAGTATCTGCATAGAATCCCCCTTTATTATTAGCCCTGTACTTTGGGTTTCCTGAAATTGAAGAAGTCATGCCTTTCTGTTTCCAGTGTAAAAATGCAGTGGTTTGATATGAGTCCTATTTCATTTCTTACTGTTTTCTTTTCATTATTTATTTAAAAAAAAAAGCCTTCATTCTGTAATCAAGATAATCCTGTTTCTATAACCTTTCTATATGACTGAGAATGTTAATCAAGGTCTCAGATTTTATCATAGCAAACGTATGTTGCTTGGCAACAGAAAGAAAGATATAATGTTTTCAGACTTTAAAAATAGTTCAGGGTTTTTTTATTAAAATGATTTCATTATTTGGGGAAAAATAGCCTAGAAGTAGAAGAAAACAGCATGGTAGCAATCTTTTTCTTGCATTTGTCTTCTAAGAAATGTTTTAAGTAGAAATTAGTTTTTGTCAATTTGAACTCTATAAATACTCTGGCTGGAACTCTGGCTCATGATCTGAAGATTTGCCCAGGCTACCCATTACGTATGGAGAAATATTGTGGGGTTTTTTTTTGTTGTTGTTGCTTGTTTCCTTCCAAAATATTACAGCCCACAGTCCTTTTTTTCTCCAAGAAGCCTTTCTGAAACAAGCCCTAACCATTGTCTGACACATTGAGACCTACTCCATCCTCTTGGTGTATTTAATTATTGTATGTTTACAATAACTGTATATTAGCATAACCTCTCTCCCCTGTCAGAATTCAAGGCCCCTGAAGGCCTTTTTCAGAACCCTCTGTGGGCTTGTTATGAACTTTGTTGATGGTCTGAGTGCCCCTTCCAAAGTGAGCTTACCTAAGTTGCAAAAAGTGTGACTCAGTAATTTGGGCACCAGTGCTCTCGCCACAGAATTTTTCATTCTGTTGTGAATTTTCACTATGACTTGTAAAGTAAATCTGTACTATTTCAGAGTCATAGAAGTGACTGAGTTGCTGAGAGATTAAGAGATGCTTTTTTAAAGGACGTAGCACAGAGCAGAGCTGAGGACTAAAGGTCTCCCATTGAGCATCAAGGAATAACTATGTAACTAAAAACTTCCTTTGCGAAGCTGGCCAGACTGATACTACTTTCTGACTCTGCTGCTTCCAAGCTCTGTGATAGGGTTTCTTAATTTATCTGTGCCCTGGTTTCCTTATCTGTAAACTGAGGATAATAATAGTACCCACCTTTTTATAAGGTGCTTCTCAGAATTAAGTGAGACAACACACTGCCTGACAACACACTTATATACTACAAGTGTACAGTATATATGTTTGTCTTTATTACTTGATACGTGTCTAAAGGCAGTAACAGAAGTCTACACATTCTTTCCCCTTCCTTCTGTTTCTTTAATTCCACTCGATGTGGCCTCATTAAGATGCAGAATCAAGTTGAGAGAAGATATGTTTTTATCAACCTTCTAAACTTTGTATTCGTTGGATGATAATGCATTTAAATAATGAGCTTTCAGGATAAGGCTTTCCCATTGCACAACTGAAATAAAAAGAGACCTGGATGCTGCTGATGGTTCTGAAGACCCTGAACTTCTTGCTGGTTAGAAATCTCTCTCTCTCTCAGCCAATGAAGGAGTTTCCTATACTGTTTATCCTAGTCCAGGATTGCTGTGACACAATTACTTTTATTAGCTGAACTAGGACCTATATACCCTCTGTTTGGAAATTTTGTTTTCTTTGCAGGAATTTATCTAATGCGTCACTTGTCATTGCATATCCAGTGGTGTTATTATTTTTTTCCCTGTCTTAGTGTTGGCTTATCAGAGGCTTAATCCTACATGAACAAGGCATACTTCTGTCTCTGAATATCTATTTTATTTCTCATCCATTTCATTTCCTCCTTTTGCTTGGCTAAATGTTTTGGACATGTGTGATGTTTCTCTCGTTTTTAGTAGAGGACCTTAAAGGAGCATGATTTAGGTATAGGTGTGAACATTGTAGCTAGTAATTGTGGCCAGAGCTTTGAGTGAGTTACTGCCAGTCATTTTAGACCTTAGTTCTGCAAAATTCTGTAAGACTTGAATATTGGTGGCAGTAACATGGAAGTCACCTACACATTTTCTCCCCCTCTCCTTCCATTTCTTTAATTCCACTGGAGTATAGGGGAGAGGAGGGGAAAGTTAGAGAAAAAGGAGCAGCATACTGCTGGTATCTTAGACCTCTGATTTTTGCTTTTATTGTCTGGTTGCTAAATCATGTCTGACTCTTTTGCAACCCCCATGGACTGTAACCCACCAAGCTCCTCTGTCCATGGGATTTTCCAGGCAAGAGTACTGGAGTGGGTTGCCATTTCCTTCTCCAGGGGGTCTTCCCAATCCAGGGGTCAAACCTTCATCTCTTGCATTGGCAGGTGGATTCTGAGTTTTGCTGTAGGTAATCATAAACTTGCTCCTTCTTAAAAGTAGGAGAACCATGTTGAAGATGAAGCAGTTACAAAAAGCTAAATCTTTGTCTTGGTTTTTTTTATTTTATTCCTAAATGAAACATGAAAGGGATCAGTTTTTTTAAAACAGTATGGTACAAATTAGGCTTAAATAGCCTACACTATGTTTTATCTGAGGCAAAAATGAATCAGTCCCAACAAATGGGTTTTCACCAGGGAATCAATGAGCTGACTTTGCTTTACCAGCAGGCTGTACCTGAATTTTGATTCTGATATTACACTAGGAAAATTTTTTCTTTTTGTCAGAGAATTTTGGTGAAGTTGATACAGATATTGATGTAGTCAGTAAAATTATGCTCGAATTTTTTTTAATAGTGGACAGTGTAATTATCAGAATCAGCAAGTGAAATTTATCAAGGTATTAGGCAACATTACATGCGTGCTCAGTTGCGTTCATCTCTTTGCAACCCCACAGACCAAAGTCCACCAGGCTCCTCTGCCTATTGGACTCTCCTGACAAGACTACTGGACTGGGTCACCGTTTCCTACTCCAGGAGTTCTTCGCTACCCAGAGATTGAACCCATGTCTCCTGATTGAAACCATGTCTCCTGAGTCTCCTGCATTGGCGGGCAGATGTTTTACCACTGTGCCATCTGGGAAGCCCCAGCGTTGAGCCCAGCATATTCAACATTCAACTTTCTGCACCTCATATTTCATTTTCTGTGTTTCAGTCCTTTTCTTGAGTTTGCACAAAATTTGTACAATTACTTAGATTAATTGAACTAAACCCTTCCCTTCTTATGATACTAGGAAATCATGACTGATAATTTACCAACATAGACTTACTCTAGGGATAGCTACCGAGGGCAGATGATGTAATTCCTGGACACAGGCAGTAAAAGTACAAGCAGTTGTAATTTTTCTGGGCTCCCTGTTCTCTTAATTAGTCATTGAAAACCCCATAAAAGAAGTAATGACTCACTCCTTTTTATAGGCAATCCCAGGAGTTCGTATTTATTTTTTCTGCTGTTAGCAATACTGCTGCTAAATGTCTTAATCTAGGTTATTTTACAGTGGTTCCAAGTCTGATATTGGAAGCAAGATTTTAAAGGCATAGACAGAACACTCCTCTTCAGCTCTTCTCATGGCTGATACCTTGTTGTTTTTCAGATCTCAGCTCATGCATGACCTCTTCTGAGAGTCTTTCCCTTACCACCCTGTTGTCTTATATTTTTTAGAAAACAATAATCCAAATTTGAAAGTTTCTTTATATATGTGTGTGTGTGTATCTCCATTTGAAAATTTCATATAGTTAGATCAATGGTTATTTAACTTAATTGCCTTTCATCATTAAAAAGTGAGCTCCATGAATGGAAGGACCGCAGCTGTAACTTAGCACTTGGTTCTTGGTCCTCACCTTGGCTTTGCCTTCTGAAAGGGTGTAGGCAGTGCTTGGTAGAGGGCTGCTGGAGGAGATAGAAGAACAAGCATGAACTGTTTCTGATTCAGATTCTTTTGCTACTAAAATCTGGTGTCAGTGCTCAAGTGAGTTGTAAAGCATGATCCAGACAAGCTCTGGTTATCTATCTCAGCATGGCTGTAAGAAATGTGGTAAGACTGACATACATGGCTTGGTATCTTTCCCCTATATGAAAGGGCACCATGCCAGCCAAAGCTGAGATTTAGGAGCAAATGAGAAATGGAAAAAAATTAGTCCTATGAATACTACTTTATCTTTTAAAAATTCAGACTCTGTAGGGTCTGACAGTATGATGTCCTGGCTACTCATTTGCTTAACTTGGCACTAGAGTCTTTTCTGGAAAAATAAGAATATTTCAGCTGCCTTCTTGGTAAAATCCTTATGCTAGCCACAGTCTTCCAAACTCGAGGTGGCAGGAAAAGCAAGTCAGGTAACAGGATTAAGGTGTCTGAGCTCTGATGGCTCTCCCCACCCCGCCCAGTTGAACAGGGTCTCTCAAACAAGTCTGTGAAAGAGCTAGAGTGAATCTGACCCAGTTCACCATAATGAAGCCTATGGGTTCTTCCTGAATCTCAGTGACTCCATTTTATGAGAAAGAGACACATTCTAAAGGGAATGAGCTTCATGGGAAAGATAGGAGACCTCCAAATACCTGGAATTGTCCATGTTTTCATGACTGTAGGTTTTGGTTGGCAGTGTGGAGTTTGCCATGGCGGTATGTTTCCACTGTGGACCAAGGTTTTTTAATGGAGTGCCTAGAACCTTAGGGGGTTCATAGTTCTAGAGAGTTCTGCCGTGTAATCCCCAATCCCCTAATACTTGATGCTTCATATGTTAGTGTGCCTTTTTTTTTGGTCTGGGATAAAAGTTCTTGGTTTCATCAGAGATGTTTATGTTTTCCACTTCCTCACTTCATTTTCTTATCCCATTCCAGTAGCTCTTCACTGCCCACCACTTCACTGAGATGACTCCATTGGAGTTGCCTCCCTCCTGGTGATCCCAGAGGGCACTGTGCTGCCGCTGCTCAGCAGCAATGGACACGGAGGCCATTTCTCCTTGCATTACTAACACTCTTAACTCTAGGCTTTCGTGACTTCGTGTTCCCTTTGCCTGCTCTCCTGGCTGTTCTTTCTCTTGGACCGTCCTCGCTTCTCTGCTTGACCTCTCAGTGTTGACGGGCCCCGGGGTGCCCTCCCGTGTACTCCCCTCCTTTTGTGTCTGTATATTTAAGTCATTTCATCTGGTCCAAGAGCGTTAAATGCCAACTTAGTACAGAGGACTCTCAAATCTGTGTCTGTATCCATTACTTTACTGAAGAACATCAGACTCTTCTCTCTAAATCCCTCTTCAGCATTATCACTAGGGTGTCTGATTGGTATTTAAATCTTGCTCCAAAGCACACATGGGATTTCTTCCTTGTAGCTGCTTCTCCCTTGGAATTGCTGATCTTAGAAAATGGCACCAGTTGCTCACACCAAAAATCTCTTACTTGTATTCAGTTTCTTGCATTTCCTCATCCTCCACATCCAGTCTGTTGACTCTCTCTCCATATGTCTGTTCATAATAAAATTGTGTGGGTATATGTATGTTTGTGTATATATATATACACATATATATATATATATGTATATATGTATTTATATATATATATATATATATAAAACTATAATGTATATGTGAATGTGTGTAAGGGTATATAGATTTGTATTTGTCGTCTGTTTCCCCAACAGAATATCAGTTGGCCATCACAGAACTCGATTATTTGTTGGGTAAAGGAATGCATGATTATACTCAGAGGGATTTGTGATTTAAAAAGGCGTTAGAAATGACTGATGTTAGCAAAACAATTGAGGGATTGGTCTCTTGTGCCCCTGTGCGGCCAGTGCCTTTGTGTTGTGTACAGATAAACATCTCAGACAGGCATGTGAAAGAAGAAGAACGTCTATGTGAGCTAAAAGGTGAAGGCCAAGAACTCACAGCCCGTCCAGCCCCTGGTAAGGCTGACTGCTGGTTGGTTGGTGTGGGTTGATAGTTCTTCTGGGCAGGTGAGGAAACCGAGGCTCTGATGAGTTAAATAAACTGGTAGGTTGCATGGCTGGTGACTGAGGGGCCAGGACTGGAACCCCGTCCTTGTGACGACAGCCTGTGACAAAACTACACAGCTTCCCTGTCTCACCCTTTGAAAAGTGACAGAATTCATGCTTGACATTTGTGTTGAAGAGGCCTGGCATACTCTTTAAGCGGAAGTCAGTCAGCTTTTACTGTCACCCAGATAGTAAATATTTAGGCTGGGTTTCTGGGCCCAAAGGTCTGTGTTATTACTACTCAACTGCTATTATAGTGCCAATGAAACCATAGACAATCTGTAATAAAGTGGCAGTGTTCCAGTAAAACTTTATTATGGACACTGAAATTTGAATTTTATATAATTTTCACATGTCACAAAATATGTTCTGAAAACTTCCTTTTTAACCATTTAAAAATATAAAACTCATTCATGACTTGTGGATCACGTACAAATGGGCGATGGCCTGGATTTAGCACAGGGGCTGCAGTTTGCAGACCTCTTCTCTCCTGGAGTTCTCCTATGTTGTGTTTGTGAGTCTGAGAATGGCTTTCATGTGTTTATTGAGCTCTCTCTTCTCTTGAATGACTCTTGTGCTCGTGGTCAAGTGTGTCAGTGATGGTGGGTCATGTCCTTTACTATGAAGCTTAGTCCTTTTCCTCCTCATTTCTGCATTCTTCTCTCATGGTAGTCATCTCCATCTGCCATCTATCATGGTTTCAAGGTATGGTGCTAGCTTTGTTTTTGTCATCTCATTAGGCTTCTGGAGAGTGAGGTCTTTTTTATTTTGTCTTGTGGGCTCTGCAGCTCTTGACATGACATCTTGTCCTGAGTAGGACCTCGGTAAACAGCTGTGGAATTAAACTTCCACCTTACCACTGCCTCCCCCACCTCCCGCCCCAACACTACAGGCTTCCTTAGCCTTTCCTGTCTAACTATTGCTCTTAGCCCTTCAGAATGTCTCAGCTACAGTTATTTTTCTTATTTTTTAAAAAAATTCACCCTCCATGGATTTCGATTTTCCCTTGTGTTTCATGCTTTTTCCCATCTTGATTCATTTTGTAACTCCTTAGTCTTTTTCTCATATTTTCCTGTTACATGTCAGTCCCTCATTATTCATCATCTACCTTTTTCTCTTCTCTGGGTTCCATTTCCCTTTCAAATATGCATGTTCTTCCAGAGCCAGCTTAGACCTTTCTTAAAAAGATTCAGAATTCATCTAATCTTTTGAATCCTTCAATTATATATTCTTTTTCCTTCACCTGAGTGTTTACACATCTGTTTGCTAACTTAGGGGAGATGCTATGTTCTAACTATTTGTTGACTAATAATTAGCATATTATGAAAGTTGAACAGTTCTAACATGTCTGCTGATAGAAATAGCTTAGTAGATGTTCCCAAATACCTATAAGCCTGAGTGTAAATAACTTGATCTCAGGTTGTGAAAAACAGTTTACTAAAGTCAGAAACAAAACAGATGTAAGGTTTCAGGGTCAGTAATTTACACTAAACTTCCATGGAGACCTATGAACAAGCTAAAAATACTGAAATACCATCTTTTCTAGTGTGCAAAGTGATAGGGAAAAATTATGAAGCTAAATATTAGTTTATTACTCCTAATCTGTAAGCTTAACTAAATGAAAATGTGGATAATCTTGTCACTTAGACTAGTTGATAGACATGGAAAGTTTTCTGCATAGCTTCTTTCCTTAATTTCTTCAGGTCCACTTACTGCAGAGTCAACCAGAGCCTTGAGTAACCATTGTTAGATGTACTTTGAAAAATATAAGACTGCTTTGATATAGTTTTTTACACATAAAAAGGTAAATTAGAGATAAGACAGAACTTACCAATGAGAGAGGGCCTCTCAGGTGGCACTAGTGGTAAAGAACACGCCTGCCAGTGCAGGAGACGTAAGAGACACAGGTTTAATCCCTGGGTCGAGAAGATCCCCAGGGGAGGGTATGGCAACCCACTCCAGTGTTCTTTCCTGGAGAATTCCATGGGCAGAGGAGCCTGCCAGGCTACAAAAGTATGTCTAATAATGAAGAGAAAACATTATTTTTGGCTAAGAGCTATAAGAAGTCCTTATGGAGGAAGTGTGTCTGGACTGCCTTTGAAAAGAAGTGCCTGAGAAGTAGGAGGACATTTCTGTTAGAGGGAAAGCCACAGGCAGGAACCAAAGGGGAAGAGCCGAAGGCTTGAATAAGAAGCAGCATGTTTAGGGCTGTTGTCGAGGGCTCGAAGAATGATCCTGAAAGTACAGACGTGACCAGATATGGAGGTGGGAGGATAGTGGGGGTCACGACAATAATAGCAGAATAACTTTCTTCCAGGGTCATTGTGAGCGCAGAGAATACTGAAGGAAAGCCTCAAAACAGTCCTGGTACCCTGTGTGTGCTACGAGTTACCAGCTGGCGTTAAGCGGGCAGTTGGAAGCTGCTCCCTGTGTTTGAGCAGAGAAGTGAGACAAGTGTGCCTGCTGGGATGGGTAGGGAGGGAGGGACCTACAGCTGGGAGACCAGGTAGGGCAGCACAGTGTGACCTGTGCTGTGTTTTCTGTAATCCGTTTCCAGACTTGGCCTCTCCCTTGAGTTGGAGTCCGGTACAGATGGTAAGGAGAGACGAGATGAGAAGGGTCTCTGTGGAGCGAAGAGGAAGAGCAATGAATGGAAGGATAGAGGAGGTGTGAGCTGCACACTTCTTGACATTTTATGAGAAATTTATTCTTTTTAGCTCTCCTCCCACACTTTGCATGTTCCATTTCAGAATCTAAAAAATACTCTGCATAGTGTCAGGATGAGGGATGATGACTTGGAGTAGATGAGATAAAAATCAGCATCCTGGGCTACTTGGTGAAAGAGGGTCGAGAATCCAGGTCTCCCGAGTATGCTCTTTTCTCTCCATAGGTGGCTGCTTCAGAATTTCAGCCTCACGTTTGTGCAGATTTGTCAGGCTTCTTCTGTCCGCATCACCCTTACTCATTCTTATGCCCAAGTGTGTGAGTAATGCAGAGTCTTTCATGGACGTTACAAAGCAGTCCCCTTCCCTTAGGAATATTGATTCCATCTGTCTTGTCCAGCTTTCCTAGAGGTTATTTACATGGCTCATCAAAATGTATTTTTTAACTGGCTGCTAATCTATGCAGACTGCTGCTTTGATAACAAAGGGCCATTTCTACACAGTGCTTAATTCAGCATTGCTGTTCTATCAGGCCTCTCCCTGGAGTAGACCCAGACTCTATAGCCTCACTAGGTGGTCTGACCCAGACCTTGCCAGTCTGGATAGTCACTTGCTCAGATGTGGTTGTGCACCCTGGCAAAGCTGGATGTCCTCCCTAGATTTCCGGCATGACTTAGCATGCATCATCTGTCATTAGCTCTTCAAGCTTATTTTCGTTACATTTAGCATGATCATTCAGGTTACAGGCAGGCCTAGATCATTTGGCTAGGAAGCTTGGGTGCAGGAGCCAGAAAGCAGGTGTCCACAGGTGTTCCTGGGATGTTATTTTTGCTGCCATGATGAAGATAGCAGACGGGTACATAAAGTAATTCAGAGAAAGAAAAAAAAACTCATATAAGAATCTTGATAAGTAATAGCAGTAATCCCAAATATGTATCAAGTACCTTATTAGGCAATTTATGTGAATGTCTCATCCCTATTTTAAAGACAAAGGGACTGGAAGAACCAGGGAAAAGGACTGAGTTTGGAAGGTTAAGAAATTTTGTGTGAGTCTACTTATTTGGGTGCAGTGCAGCTAGGCTTCAAAGTTAAGTCTCATTATTGGTTTGCTGGAGTTCCCAACTGTGATGCTATACTACCTCTAACCGTTGGATGATAATAACAAATTTGCTGTGATGAATGAGTAATAAAATATTGTTTTTTTGGTAAATGAAAACAGTATAGGTTAGGTGCCTACTCCGGGAATAGAGATGGATGGTGGGTCTTGTGCCACGTGCTGTGTTACGTGAGATAGTGATTGTTGCATCTTCACTTAAACCTTAAAAAGTAGATATGATTATCTCCATTTTCCAGAGTTAAAAGCAGACATTTGAAGAAGTAAAGTGACTTTCTCAAGTCACAGCCAGTTCATGGCCAGGCTGGGCTTTGAACACAGGGCTGCCTGTGTTTATTTCTGCTCTTTCTACTGGGCTGCACTGCCAGCATCCAGCACTCAACTTTTTCTTTTTTAAAAGACAAATGTATAATATAGCCTTTTATTTAAAATAGGGCTTGTTATTTATGACATTTCTGGTGCAGTCTGTGTAGTCCATATCTTTGTACATTGTACAAACATGTTGAGAATATGAAAAAAAACTTTGAAAATTATTTAGAGGCCTTGTTTTTATAGGGATACTTGGTTAATTGGAGTGACTAAACTTTGCAGTTCATTTGCATAGTCAGAGACTTGATTTTGCTTCAAAGAATTGATCACTTACTAAGTTCTGGGCATGAGTGATTAACTTGTACTATTTTGAATCATGCGTCAGTCTACACAAAGTCAGTCATTTTCAGAGGATTGATTCAGTTGATACCTATCATGTACACATGTAACCTTACATGTGAAGTGGATGTTTGCTGAAGGTTATTTAACTACTTTGTATCTTTTTATGTTATGTTTCCCTGTGAGATGGACATTATATCCACATACTTGGTACTAATCTAAAAGCAAAATGGATCCTTATACTTAAGAATCCCCTTGGCAGCTGAAAAAAAAAGCAAAGTAGCTTCAAGAGAGAGACAGGTTTCCTCTCTAAGGTGTGCTGAAATTTAATATCCTGAAGAGAGAAGGGTGTGCTTTTTGAGGTTCTCTGAGTAGACATTTCACTGTCTTTTTATTGAGCCAATTGTCAACGTCACTGTAAGACTGTGGAGTAGGCACAGAAAGTCTGTTTGGGTCAGAAAAGATATAATTAAATGTCCTCATGTGCAAGGTACATGTCATGCTATTCTTTGTTTAAAAGTAGGCGACAGGGAGAGAGAATTCTGGATGATGAAGCCCAAAAGACAAATGACATGAAGCGATAGGCTGATGAAGCCAGGCTGTGTCTAATGCCTTGTATTGGCTGACAAATTACTCTGTGTAGGTTTTATCTGGTGTGTGACAGCTCTCTCTTCAAAGTAACTTTGTAGGAAGCTACTTGTTACTGGGAGAGAGCCAAACACTTTCCACCAACTAGGTTGGGATCTGGAACCTTGTAAAATTCATTTATTTGTAATTTATTTCTCAGATTACTTATTTGAGAAATAAATTGGCAGTACCCATTTTTATCATGAAGATTTGTTAAAAAATTTTGGGGGGATAAACTTTGTTTGACTAAGGGTTTTCTTAAACAGTTACTGAGTTGGAATCTTCAGACCAGGATAAAGACACTTTCTAGATTTGGATTGTCTGGCCTTGTTCAGCAAGCACATTATTCTGACCCTTCAGTGACAGTGGTAATATGATGTGATAATTTGTTGAAGAATTCCCTTGGAAGTTCTCTGGAATCATACTTTTAAGGACTCCCTTAACTTTAGGTATTTTTATTAGTTTGTCATTTTATATATTTATCTGTTTCATGGTAAGTTTTTAGTGGCATTGCTTGATTTTTTTTTAAACCAAGATTTGCATACTCTTAAAATCTACATGCCACTAAAGTTCAAAGTTTTAAGGTATAATTCATATACCATATAATTTTTCCCCTTTAAAGTGTACTATTCGTTGGTTTTAAGTAAATTCATAGAATTGTGAAACTATTATTAACACTAATCCTAGATCTCATTCTTTTATCACTCCAGATAGAAACATTAGCAGTTGCTCCTCGTTCCTTCCTCCTTCAATCTCAAGGAACCACTTACGTGCTGTCTGTCTCTATGAATTTGCCTCTTCTGGACATTTCATACAAGTAGAGTCAGACCATATGTGACCTTTTGTGTCTGCATCTTTCATTGGGTTGGTCAAAAAGTTCATTTGGATTTTTCTGTAAGAAGTTATAGAATGCTAACCCAATATTTAGTAATATGTTTTTAGGGTTCATTAATATTGTAGCATGTATCAGTACTTCAGTCCTTTCAAAGGCTGAATAATAAATAGCCCATTGTATGGATGTACCACCTTTTATTTATCCACTCATCCACTGATAGGTATTTGAATTATTTCGATTTTTTGACTAGTGAATAACGCTGCTATGACTGTTTATACACAGGTGTTTGTGTGGATATGTGTTTTGAATTCTCTTGTGAGTAGAATGACTCCAGCCATATGGTGACTCTGTGTTACTGTTTGAACAACTGCCAAACTAGTTTCCAGAGTGGCTGTACTATTTTACTTTCCCACTGGCAGTATGTGAGGGTTCCTATCTCTTCCACATCCTTGCCACCGGTTGTTATTGTCTGCCCTTTGGATCACTGCCATCCTAATAGGTATAAATGCTATATCTTGAAGTTTTGATTTGTATTTCCCTATAGACTAGTAAGCACCTTTTCATGTCTTATTGGCCTTTTTCTTATATTGCTTGGATAAATACTTTGCCCATTTTTTAAATTGAGTTGTCTTTTTATTAGGATTACAAGTTTTTTATATAATCCAGATACAAGTTGCTTATCACCATGATTTACAAATTTTTTTCTCATTCTAGGGTCTGTTTTTCACTTTTTTGATAGTGTCATTTGAAGCACAACAAAATTTTCATCTTGATGAAATCAAGTTTGCCAATTTTTGCTCTTGGTTTTGGTGTCATAGCTAAGAAACAACTTTCTAATCCATGGTCATGAGTATTTATGCATATGCTCACTTGAAATTTGCCTTTTACTTTTAGGTCTTTGATCCATTTTGAGTTAATTTTTAATATATGATATGAGCTAGAATTTTAATATTCTTTTGAACATGGATATATAGTTATCTCAGAATCATTTGTTGAAAAGACTATTCTCCATTGAAGTATCCTGGCATCTTTGTTAAAAATCAGTTGACTGTGAATGTGAATTTATTTCTAGACTATTTTATTGCATTGACCTATATGTTCTTATGCCAGTACCACACTGTCTTAATTACTGTAGCTTGTAGTAAATCTTGCATGTGAAATGTAAGTCTTCCTACTTTTTTTCTCAAGATTATTTTGTTTGGTCTGGGGCCCTTGAATTGCTTTGTGTATTTGAGATTGGCAATTTCTGCAAAGAAACCAGCTGGGATTTTAATAGGTATTGTATTTGGGGAGTATTTTTGTGTGGGGATCATCTGAACATCTTAACAATTTTAAGTGTTCAAATCCGTGAACTGGGATATCCTTCCATTTGTTTAGGCCTTCTTTAATTTTTTTCAACAGTTTTGTAGTTTTCAGTGTACATATTTTGCACTTCTTTTGTAAAATTTATTCCCAAGTGTTGTACTCTTTTGATGGCTTTGTAAATTGTTTTCTTAATTTCATATTGGGTTGTTCATTGCTGGTGTATAGAAATACAATTGATTTTTGTATCTTGAGAACTTTCTGAACTCATTAATTAGCTCGAGTAGTTTATTTGTGGATGCTATGTACAAGATCATGCCATTTGCAGAAAGAGAGTTTTACTACCTCTGCCCCAAACTGGGTGCTTTTTATTTTACTTTCTTGCCCAATTTCCATACCTAAAACCTACTGTTTGTGACCCCTTGGACTGTAGCCCACCAGGCTTCTCTATCCATGGAATTTTCCAGGCAAGAATACTGGAGTAGGTTGCCATTTCCTGCTCCAATGATCTTGAATAGAAGTAGTGAAAAGGGGACATCCTTATTTTGTTCCTGACCTTAGTAGGAAAATTTCAGTCTTTAATTTTTAAGTATGATGATAGCTGTGGGTATTTCATAGACATCTTTTATCAGCTTGAGAAAATTTCCTTTCATTCCTAGTTGTTGAGTCTTTTTATTATGAAAAGGTATTGGATTTTATCACATGTGATTTTGTTCTTTATAAGTATGGTCTACTACATTTTTTTTTTTTCATGTGTTGAACCAACTGTACATTCCTGCAGTAACTTACTTGGTCATGGGTAGAATTTAAATTCAACTTGATTTGCAGGTTTCTGTCTTGAGAGGAAAAGGTTTTATGTTGTGATGCCTTCTATTTTTTAAGCTATATTAATGAAGTGTATATCATGAGAGATGATGGAGGAGTGTGACCTGAATTGGCATTTAAAGGCAGATCACAGTGTCAGCATTGGGAATCCATTAGCGGATTATCGCTTCATTTGGTTTTGGACATTCACAGCGAGTTGCTGGAAGGACAGACTTTCCTGAGGGTGAGGAGAGCGGGAAATAGTGCTGTTGCCAAGAGACCTTTCCCTAGTATGTCAGTGTGTTTTCGTCTTCTAATTTGCAGCTACCTTTGACATCCTAAGTGAAGACCTTTGAAGAAGGACAACTTAAAAAAAAAAGAAATTCCTAGAAGGAAGAGTCAGTGTAAAGTAATAAAGGAGAACACATAAGAGAAGGAGGGGATTTGGAACATTAGAATATAGTCAACTTTGATTTCAACATTATAGTTTTTAATGCATAGATTTCTTTCATTGAGTTTTTTTTTTTAACCTAAAAATGTAGCTTTTGTTGTATTTGTTTCTGCTCTAGTTTATATTCAAAGGTTGATTGTTTCAGGACCTTTCTCTTCTGACTTCATGATTGAAAATATTTAGTGTGAGAAAGAACAATGCATTCCAGTCATCCTTGCATCCTTGTGTGAAGGATTTGAAGAAGTTGTGATTAGAATAATCTTAACTATTGTTCTTATAAAAATTCAACAAAACTCCATTTTATAATTTTATTGTGAGAATTCAGATATGCTACAGGCTAAATGATATCCTCTCAAAATATGATTATGCCATGGTACAGGTTCTGCATAGGAACCATGACTGACTTGGGTGTATGACTCTGACTGCCTAATGAGGGAGAATTTGAAGGTGACCAGAACATAGTGAATTTCTAGAACTTTTCCTATTTTGTCTTGATCTCTTGTTTGGATTGGCATTGAGACTCTGATGCTGGGTTGCAATGAAAATATGTTACTTGGGAGACTAATTGTAACCTACTGATATCTAGGGACAGTGAGTGCTGAGAAGTTTAAACTTTATTTTAATATTTATCTGGGAACTATAGACTTGGAATGTGACAGGTAACTTTTTTTTTTTTTTTGTCCCTGGGAGGAAGAGGAAAGAAACTTGGAAGATACATTTTTCTTCTTTAATTCTGCCTTGCATGGATCACACACCTGGGGTGTTCCTCTAAATCTTAAAGCAGTTGGAGTGTTCTCCTGCTTTTTCTCATTGAGAGTATTTTGGCTTTTAATGCAGTAGGAGCCCACAGAAAGAATTAATAGGATCCTTGAAGCCACCTTGTTTATATTCTTGAAGTATTTTGTTTGGGTATTTCCAGACTGTCTTGTTTTAATGGGGACTGATAAGTGTCTTCTTTTCTACTTTGATAAAAATGTGAAATGGAAAAGAGTAGACCGTTTAAAATATAAACAAAGTAAAGACATCATAGAGGATGTGAAGGACACAGAAGAGAGAGATTTTTTCCCATCTCAGTTCTGTGGAATGTGGCCCATTTAATCCTCTCCTTTGTAACACAGGAGAAAGGAAGGAATGCATTGATGGAACAAACAAGTGGGGAGTCTGAGGATATTGGAATTGGGACCCATGTTTTGCTGGTACCTGAAGCTACTTAGAGAGGGAAAGGAGAGTGCTTCAGAAACACCCTGCATGCTTGCCGGGGAGCAGGGAGACATGTCAGGCATACTTATGCTTTACTTGCTCAGGGGAAAATTACAGCAACTTTATCTTTCTCTCTCCTGGATTGTTTGAGAGAGTGACAGGGGATATAAGTGATATTACTCAGATGGCTGTTTCTAGATGTCTCCATTTCCGGAAGTCAGAATATATCACTATGATAAATGCTCTTGCTGTCTAAATATTCCACAGAAGCATTGGCTCAAGAGGGAGAATGTCCTGCCAGCTGGCAGGAAGGACGGTGGATCTAGGGTAAAGTGTCTATTCTGGGCCTGGCTGGCTCTGGAAGGGGCTTCCTTGCCAGGGTCTCCAGCCTTGGTGACTTCTGGTTTGGGGACAGCCCTAGTTTCCTGATTAGGTGCTGGGGTGTGGTGGTACACTCAGGAGACCCTCATGCCACTTGGTCCGTGATATCAGGCTTGCCTTTGGGAAGACAGGAAAGCAGATGACACCGGCCCTGGGTGCCCGTCTACCTCCCTTCGGCTGCGGGCTTCTCTGCCTTGTGGCTGGCCTCTCTCTCGAGGCCTCGGTTTCTGCTAGAAGGCCCTGGCTTCTCAGGGCTCTTGTGGCAATGCACTCAGTCTTGCCTACCATACCTGTCCCTTCTGGGCGCATAATTGCTTAAAGTGATAGGTGGTCCAAACTGCTGCGTGTGTCATGTCTCCCTGCAGAGTTTCTATTGTTTTCTATTTAATAGACTTTATTTTTTAGAGAGGTTTTAGGGTCACTGAAAAATTGAACAGAAGGTACAGAGATTTCCCTGATATTCTCAAGGTGTTTCTGTTTTAACAAGTGCCTTCTGGCAATGCAGAGGCTTATCGCAAAAGTGGGAGTTTCAGGCAGGTAGTATTTCAGCAAAGGAAAAGCTAGGGAGGAATCATTGTAAATAATAATAGTGATTGCTAACTTTATCAAGCACTTTTACACAGTGAGGGTAAGCTCAATGCCACATGCCTGAGTTAATGTCGTGACAATACTCTGATCTGGGTCCTGTTAGCATCCCCAAGATGAGGAAGCTTGAAGAGGGCAGGTCACTGGTCCAATAGCACAGATACTGCCTGTGGCATGCTCAGTTGCTCATTCATGTCCTACTCTTTGCGACACCATGATCTGTATCTCACCAGGCCCCTCTGTCCCTGGGATTCTCCAGGCAAGAATACTAGAGTGTGTTGCCATTGCCTGCTCCAGTGGATCTTCCTGACCCAGGGATCAAACTTGTGTCTTCTGCATTGGCAGGTGGGTTCTTTACCACTGAGCCATCTGGGAAGCTCCATGATATTGACTGGCAAAAATCAAAACTGAAATCAGAGAATTGAGCCTTAAAACCCACACTCACAGCTGTTTCAGTAGTCCTGAAGATCATATCATGGGGGTATCTGTGTCAGGGCTCTGAAAAAAACAGGTGGAACTCCTTGACAAAGGTTAAGGCAGGGGTTGTAACCTTCAGTGAAATGTCAGATGCCAGCCCACAGTGCCATGGGAGGGAGTTGTTGGGAGAATGCAAACTAGGACCTCGCTCTCTGCCCTCTGTCCAGTGTCCTGCGATGCTGCTCAGTAACACTGCAGGTGGAAGCCAGAGGCTGGGAGAAGCCACTGCTGTAATCCACAAGGATCAAGCCCACAGGTACAAGGGCACAAGGGGAAGACGTGGGTATCAACATGAGAGAAGGGCCCCCAGATATGAGTGCTGCCTGAAGTAGGGGCATGTACCCACTGCCAAACCACAGCCTGGCTGGGAGAGAACCCCAGCTTTTCTCTTTTTTGACTCCCATCTCTTGCCAAGAGATCTTCTTCTTATCATCTGAGCCCAATGCTAACAGGCAGGGAAGCTGGGGTGAGGCAGCTTTCTGGGGCACACAGTACAGTGGAGAAGGGGAGAGTGAATCCTGATGAGGACACAGGAAATATATTTGCTCATAGCCCATCTGTGAGCCTGTCCCTTAAACCAACCTCAGAAGACACACTGTGGCGGCTTGGAGGTTACTGGGTCGTTGGTCAGCAGCTGTATTTAAGTCAGTTACCTTTGTACATAGGGCATCTTGCACTCGACCTTGTTACATATTAGTTTTATCTGAGCCCTTAGGAAGAAGCTTGCATCAATTTACTTTGCCTTCTGAGTAAAAAACAAAAAAGAAACAGCATATTTGCAGAGGGCTAGTCTCCCCTCTCTGGATGTCTGTGTTTGCAAATTCTTGACCTTGAGTGGCAGTGGCATGTAGTTATCCCTCTGTGTCCATGCCTGGGCCCTGGGGCATTTATGTCCTTCAGATGCCCCTTCCTCTGATAAACTTTCCAAAGGTTCAGCGTTTTCTGTGTCTCATTAAAATTTAATTTGCTGTAACACTGCCAAGCCCAGCCATAGCTTTATTTAAATGGCTTCATCGCCTCATTCTTTGCATCAGCTCTGCTTTTGAGGATCTTGAGGCAGTAAATGCCATCAGGCGGCAACCATGAAGGGCAGGTGGAGCCTTGTCAATGAAATCTGTGTGTTCACAGATTTCAGTTTTCTACCGTGTGCAGTCAAGGGGTTATCGGGGAGTGCAATAGGTGGCAAGGGCCTTGTGGGATAGCAGAAGCATCTAGAAACAAATATTACCTTTTTTTAAATATTACTTGTTTTATTTGGGGGGAGCCTGCTCAAAAAATATGATTTTAAGTAAAGATGCTCTCCTAATCTTTAGCCATAGAAATGTCCCCTAGATCCTATCTGAAATTTGTATAGAGACTGCGGTGGAGTTTCACAGTTACTTCCTACTTCCATGCAGAGTACTCTGTATGAGTACTCTGCAAAGTGTTGTTTGAAGTTAGAAGACATGCAGACTTTCTATTGGGCCCATTGTTGAGAGAGATACTGCACCATGTGTCAAGAATAAGATGATAAACATATCAAGATATCTTACTCAGATAAATGTGAAGAAAAGCTCCCCTTGGGCTACCTGCAGGGCAGTTGAACAAGGAAGAAACCAGGATGGAAGCCAGGGCCAGGACATTCAGGCTGAGGAGGGAGAATTCCAGGTCTCCTAAGAAGCAGTGAGTAGGGTTTTCTTTCCTGGGTTTTTAGAAATGAATATATTAGAGGAAGGATTGTAATGTGATTCAAATTGTATGCTTCTTTTAAAAATATTGATGCATCCAGAAAAACTGAGGTGTTTGGTTAATTTTAGCAATCAGTTCTCTGCTCATTGACATTTGTTGTGTCCAGAGATGGCCTGTTGAGCCAGAACAAACCGAGGAATGTTAGGAGTCATTTGAAGGATTTGGGGCACAGCGCTCTTACTGTGACTGTCTCGCCTTTCTTTTTGCCAGATTTCCATTACGCCTACCTGATCTCCCTTCTCTTCTGTTTTGTTTTCTATTCTGCTTCCTGTTTATTCTCTTTCCACTTTAGTGTAATTCTCCTCTCACCCCTTTTTTATGTTACTATTGTTTTGTTTTCTTTTACTTTTTGGGTGGTTTTGGTCCAATACACTCCCTCATCTGGTATTATCAGTGCTGTGTACCTTGTCAGTTCCTCCCCCAGGCTCATATCCTGGATCCTTAAGTAATGCCAAGATATGTTGATAGTCCTGCAGAGTTTGGGGAAAGGAGGGCATGGGTGCATTTGACTTGAACTGAAGTAGTTCTGCCTTGACATGGCTCTGTTTCCTCCTCATGGTTATCGGATGCCTTCTGAGCCCATGTCAGCCCATTGCCTGCTACATATTGGGTGCTTGGTATATGTGTGAAAAAGTAGCTGCTTTCTCTAGAAAAGGTGGGCAGTAAGAGTGAAAACGGTGGATAAAGAAAATTTCTCTTGGATTTGCCTTTATGTATGGTGGTTTTGCCATTTTGGCTGCCGTTTAGTCTCAGGCTCTGTTTCCTTCACAACTGCTCATTTTCAGTGGGTTCTACTGCTTCTTTTCTCTGTCCTTAACGTTGTTTACCCTAAGCTGCACCTTCCTCTTCGCTTAGCCTGCCGTGGGCTGTGTCGCTGCCGGAGGCCCCTGTGCTCCTCCCTCCATGGCCAGCTTGGCGCCAGCTCCCTGCTTCCTCTGGCTGTGTGGCCTCGTCGTGCTGTTCTGTCCTTGCCCTTGAGACGCCGCTACTTCCCTCCCTTCTATAGTGCCTATATGGCTTCTTCATTCTGCCTTCCTGAAAGACACAGGTCTTTCTAGGATGGGGAGCTTGGGCTTCCTCACACCAGATGAGCATGGGGTGCTGGTGGGGGGTACCCTAAGAGAGTGGATTGTCCACTGCAGGAGAGAAGGAGACCATTCTTTCTCCTGTCATGTAGTCTGCCATTCACTGTGACCCATTTTAAAATTTTCTGTGAGATTCATTTTACCATAGTCTCACCGGCCAAATCACGTCATATTTCTTGAGTATTTACCCAGGCCGGGCAGTGCAGAGTTACTGAAGAGCACACCCAGCCGACTTCCACAGAGCTGATCATCTAATGGGGGAGTGTTAGATGTTATTCTAATGATGTGAAATTGCAGCTGTGCAGAGAGAGGCAAGATACACAAATGAAGAAATACATTAGGATCAGGGTGCCCCGTGTGCTTTTAAAAGCTTTTTATTAAAGTATGATATAAAAACTGTGGGTTGGTTTAGTTGTTGTTGTTCAGTCACCAAGTTGTATTTGACTCTTTGCAACCTGATGAACTATATAGCACATCAGGCCTCCCTGTGCCTCACCATCTCCCGGAGTTTGCCCAAGTTCATGGCCATTGAATCGATGTTGCCATCCAACCGTCTCATACTCTGTCACCCCCTTCTGCCCTCAGTCTTTCCCAGCATTGGGTCTTTTCCAGTGCGCTGGCTCTTTGCATCCGGTGGCCAAAGTATTGGAGCTTCAGCATCAGTCCTTCCAATGAATATTCAGGGTTGATTTCCTTTAGGATTGACTGGTTTGATCTCTGTGTAGTCCAAGGGACTCTCAAGAGTCTTCTCCAACACCACAGTTTGAAAGCATCAATTCTTTAGTGCTCTGCCTTCTTTATGGTTCAACTCTCACATTCGTACATGACTACTGGAAAGACCATAGCCTTGACTATATGGACCGTTGTTGGCAAAGTGATGTCTTTGGGTTGGTTTAGAGAATGGATCAAATATGAAGCCAGGGAAGGCCTCCTTGAGGAAGTATGCTTGAACTGAGAGCTGAAGGGTGAAAATGACAAGGATTCAGGCAATGATTGAGAAGAGTTTTCAGGTGGGTTCTCTTGTAGCAAAAGGAAGTGGGAAGCATTTGAGGAGCTGAAAGAAGACTGGCATGGGATGTGCAGAAAGAGGCAGGTGCAGAGTGAGTCTGGAGAGGAAGGTAAGACTGCATTTGCTGGGTCTTGTGAACCATCATTTGAGGTTGTGTCTCATCCTAAAAGCAGTAGAGTTGGAGAGGGGAGAAATCAGATATCTTTTTATGAAGAGATGGCTCTGGATGTAGGCTGAAGTTCAGATTGAAGAAGAGCCAGGGTACATAAAAGGAGATGGTTAGAAGCTTATTTCAGTATTCTAATCCAGAGAGGAAGTGGTTTGGTTAAGGGAGGCAGTAGCAATGCGGAGAAGTGGGTGGATTTGAGAGATGTTTCAGAGCAAGGATTGACACGACTTGTTGATGGTAAGCTTTAGGGACTGGAAGAGGAAGGTGTCAAGCATGACTTCTAGGTTTGTGGTTGGAAAAGTGGCAGAAGGGTGATGTCAGTCACTGACGCCATCTGCCAGCTCAACTAAAATGGCTGTGAAGAATGCAGATTTGGGAAAGGGTTGGCAAAACCAAGGACAGATGTGATTAGTTTTGTGTTCATCTCTGCAGTTGCTGGCTGTGATGGCTCTAAGTCATAGATTGACACATGTGGGTATTAATAGAAGGTGTTACATTTCTTCTTCTATCTCTTAACTTATTCCTCTGTACTCCTGAGGAAGAGATACACAAACACACATACATGGACACCCACACACATCTGTCCATGTGTACCAAATATGTGTGTATATATAGATGTATGTAAAGAATCCACCTGCAATGCAGGAGACCCTGGTTCCATTCCTGGGTCAGGAAGAGCCCCTGGAAAAGGGATAGGCTATCCACTCCAGAATTCTTAAACTTCCCTGATGTCTCAGATGGTAAAGAATCTGCCTGTAATGTGGGAAACTTGGGTTCAATCCCTGGGTTGAGAAGATCCCCTGGAGGGGGGCACAGCAACCCATCCCAGTATTACTGTTTGGAGAATGCCCATGGACAGAGGAGCCTGGTGGGCTACAGTCCATGGGGTTGCAAAGAGTCGGACAGGACTCTGACTAAGCACAGCACACAGATGTGTGTATGTCAGTGTGTAGTGTGTATTTTCCCTTTTAGCAGGCAGGAGTTAGAGTAGGTATTTGCAGGAATGATGAGGTCTGTTGAATTTGATGAATATGAAAGGACAAATCCTACTTTGTATTTGCAGCTCATAAAGCACTCTTCAGCAAGCTCGCAGAGGGCCCAGCCATCACTTTGATGATGCTGTATGGGATTTATTGATACTGTGTCCCGGTATCTGTGTTGGTGGGAGCAGTGATATCAAGAATAAAAATATGTATATGCCAATCCTGATCTCCCAATTTATCCCCCCACCTTTCTTTCTTGTTTTCTATATCTTGACTCAATTCCTGTTTTGTAAATAAGTTCATTTGTACAGTTTTTTTTAGATTATGCATATAAGTGATATCATATATATTTGTCTTTCTCTATCTGACTTACTTCACTCAATATATATAAAAGATAACTAATAAGAATCTATTGTAGAGCACAGGGAACTCTATTCAGTGTCCTGTAATGACATGGGAATGGAGGTTAAAAGAGAGTGGATATTTGTACATGTCTAGCTAATTCACTTTGCTGTACAGCAGAAACTAATGCAGCATACTCCAATAAAAAATTAACTTAAAGAAGGATAAAAATGTGAATCTTGCCCTGAAACAATTGAATAGAGGTGATTAAGTCACTTATTCAATGTCTATTGTTTATGTTAGTATCATATAATTTAATTAATAGCAAAAACCAAATATTGTATCAAGCATTGTGCTAGACACTGTAAATAGAAAGATGAGCAACATTGACTCAGTTCCCAAGTGTGTATAAATTTCTTTATGCTGTGCTGTTTGCTGGGTTTCCATGGTGACCTAAAACAAGCATGGCATCTCTGCTCTTAATGGCATTTGCAGGCTCGTGATGTATTCCATAAGGGAGAAATACATGGTTTATGAGAGCTTATAAATAGGGATTGGATCTAGCTAGTGACATCAGCAAAGGCTTCCCTAGGGAGGTTGATGATTAAGTTGCGAGAAGAATAGTATCATTTGGGTAGGAGAAGGAGCTGAGAGAAGCATATCTAATAGGGCCGTTTGAAGGGGCAAGACAGAAAGCCAGCTAGGTTATGTATGAATAACACATTAACCCCCAGATTCTAGGGGCTTAACTTTAAAGAGGCTTGTTTCCTCCTTTCCCTACATGCATGATATACCTTGGTGAGGAGAGTCCTGTTCTTCCTAGGCCCTGGGGGACCCTAGCTGATGGTGGTTTCCCCTTGTAGAGCATTGCTGGTTGGTTCCAAATGAGAAGAACACATGGAGTCCCCATGCCTTGCTTCTCTTTATTCCCATCCAGAAGTAACCTGCTTCCCCTCACAGCTCATTAACCAGACTGATTGCATGACCCCACCTAACCGCTGGAAACTAGGAGACAGAGCTAACATGCACTGGCGTAATGATTATGGATATGTCAAAGGAGTAAAGCATATCAGTGGCCATGAAAATGATACGTCAGAATGCCTTGGTGGTTAGTAAAAAGTGGGTGGTAAAGGAGGGGAAACAGGGAGAAAAGAGGTGACCTTTAGCCCCTGGGTGGATGTGGAGTTAAGGTACAATTCATAACGTTGAGGGAATGATAGAGGCTTTTGAGAGGAAGAGGGTAAGTCTGGCTGAGATCATGTTTAGTCTGGGGTATTAGGTTGGAGAAGATGCCCACAGATGGTTGGAAATGCAGGGCTGGCTAGACCTTGCGAGAGAAGGGAGGGTTGGAGATGGCATTTTAAGTGTAAGTACAAATATGGAGCCATAGGTGAAACTACTGGAAAGAATGAAGGTAGTGAGAACTGTATCTTATTTCTTTTTTTAGATTAATATATTTAGACTTCTGAGAACTGTATCTTATTTCTTTTTTTGGATTAATATATTTAGACTTCTTACATTTTTTATTAGAGTATAATTCCTTTCATTGTTGTGTTAGTTTCTGCCTACAGTGAAGTGAGTCAGCTATATGTATGCATATATCCCCTCCCTCTTAGAGCTCCCCACCTCATCCCACCCCTCCAAGTCATCACAGAGCACTGAGCTCAGCTCTCTGCGCTATATAGCATGTTACCACTAGCTTTCTGTTTTACCCGTGGTTGGATATATATGTGAATCCAAGCCTCCCAATTCATCCCACTTTCCCCTTCCCACTTTGTGTCCACATGTCTGTTCTCTATGTCTGCGTCTTTATTCCTGCCCTGCTAATGGGTTCATCTGCACCATTTTTCTCGATTCTGCATATGTGCATTAATGTATGATACTTATTTTTCTTTCTGACGCACTTTACTCTGTATGACAGACTCGAGGTCATCTTGGAGACCTGTAGCCAGTAGCAGGAGAATAGCACATGGAGTTATGGGAGCCAGTGAGGGAACTTTCGGAAGGAAAAAGCAACCTGCACTGTCAAATGCTGTAGACATTTAAGAACATGGAAAACGAGGCCACTCGTTGGGTCCAGGGAACTGAGAACATGGTTGATGATCAGCTAGAAGGAGAAAGAAATGATGGAACTCTGGGTCATTATTAAAGCCATGGGTTCAGGGATTTTTTTTTTTTTTTTTTGAGGGGGGAGTAAATTCAGGATATGATGATAAGCATAGATAGAGATGATGTGGAGAAAGAGAAAATGAAAATACAGGAAGAATAGTATTTAGAGGAGACCAGAGCAGGGTACAAAGTTAGCCTTGGTAACAAGGTGGGAGGGGGCATTTCTTTCTTAGAGCTGAAAGCAGAAGATGAGAGGGGCATTTGAAAATACAGAGAAGCATTTGAGGTGAAGAAAGGGTTGATAGAAGAGATGAGAAGATGTACTTAGCCCATGTAGATTCAAGGTCCTTAGAGGCTTCCTGTTCATGATCCTGGAAAATACAGTAAATTGCTTGGTGGGATCAAATATTCAAATTAGCTCTTTACAAAGCTCAGAATTCCAAAATATCTTGATTACAGGCTGAAATAATACTGAGGACTCTATGAAAGGGTTATTATTGTGAAATTAAAAATAAGTGTTGCATTTTGAATAATTGTGCATATTATTGTGCTGTGTTTTTATGGGAACAAAGAACCAACCTGCTGGCAGTAAGGGATTACAGATCTTTTAAAGCAGAGTCAAGGTAGCTTGTAGGGCTGTGTCTGAGATTAATTAATGAGACTATCTTTCAGATGTCAGGCACCTTATTACTGTTTATTAAGTGGGCACAGTGTGTCCTTGGTGGCCTATTGATCATTGTTATCACTTTAAAACCTGTCAGTCAGACTAGCTGTGAATTGCCTAAAGAAAATTCAATTATAAAGTAGTTGACTAAAATAACTCATGCATAAGGAGGGAATGAGTTATACCCATCAGAATTCATTTGCAGCATTAAGTCGAATTTTTTTTTTTTTTAGACGGTTAGGTCTTCAGTGTTCACTTTAAAAATTCAAAGTAGGGCAAGCCATTTTTATCCTAATTTAAGAGCCACACAGGTGACTCAGGTATTGTCTGGATTACAGTCTCTTGCCCAGCCAGATGAATAGATATCCTGCCCAGTGCCTAAGTTGTGTGAATGACTGCTGCGTACTGTAAACTGTAAGCTTACACAGGTACTGGTAAGACCCCTGTGACTTCAGAAGTTGTGAAAAGAGTGAACAGTCCTGCAGACTCATCTGAAAACATTAAAAAGGAAACATAAACAAAAAAGAACAGGTACTGGTTGTAAAGTATTGCTGGATAAATGCCATTTATTTTTCGTTTTGTGCTTGAGAGTGTTAAAAATAACTGGTAGTAACTTCAGAGAGATTCAACTTGTCAAAATATTTGAGAAGGAAAAGGAGAGAGTTCACTCACACAGGGAACCTTGACTTGAAGTCTACATGGTACCACCCTTCCAATACCATGAATGCAAAATAACTCAAATGGTCCATGACCTTAGAAGTTACCATATTATAGACTCTAGTTTGCTTTTAGTCAAGTTGCTTTTAATCAAACATTTAACATGTACCCTCCCTGAACAAGGTCTTGTTACATTCAGGAAGCACAAAGCACATACTTAAATAGGACTTGATCCTTGACTTCAGAGAACTTCATAGTATTGTATTATCATATATGTGTGTATGTGTTGGGGAGGTGGCAGAAATAATCATGCATCCCAGACTGTAACGGGTGACAAAAATGAGACCCAGAGTACTACAGAAGTTCAAAAAGGGAAGGCAATGTTTTCCGTCAGGGGACCAGGAAAGTTTTTAATGAAGGAAGTAGTGTTTAAAATGGACCCTAAGTAAAAAATAAACCCAGTTATGGTGGTTTAGTGAAAGAGAAAGATGGGGGAATGGGGTAAAGTTACAATGAAGAGCGTAAGGCAGTGGAAGGGAAACAGGAGGTGGGCAAAGGTGAGGGGTATGCAACCACACAGGCAGAAGTGAGGGGTAGGAGTAGAGAAGTTACATAAAAAATATCCAGGAGGAAGGTAGATTTGGGCATATTTTGGAGGCTCTTAGATGCCTGAATGAGGAGTTGTTAATTTTTTTAGTTGAGGAGTGGAAGAAACTATATTTTTGAAGGCTAATGAGGTATGTATCCAGGTATGCATAAGAAGGGTTAGAGGCAGAGAGATGAGTTTGGAAGTTATTTTGATGATCTAAACGAACAATTGCAAAGGTCTAAAGGATAGTTGATATTTGAAGTGGTATGAAGGAGAAAAAACAAAGATGCTTTTGATGTCAAATTTTTGTGCATTAGCTATTAAGAGAGGGAAAGAAGCAGGGATGGAAGATGGTGATAAGATGTTGACATCCTTTTCATCAACAAAAGTGGGTAAATCAGGACTGTTCTTTTTTGGGGTCATCTAGCATAACAAGTTTAGATTTCTACTTCTTAAATCATTGACGTATTAGAATTTATCAGAGATGTTCTTCCTTGAGATTGAGCTTGGGAGCCATGGACATGGCATTGAAGGAGTAAATCAGTTTCTGAGAAGGGAATGTGAGGATGAAGAAGAAAGTAGACAGCTGGGTCTAGGAACACGCCTGCAGTGAAGAAGTGAGGGGGGAAGCAGGGCTGTGGGAGGAGATGGGGAGGAACAGCCAGGGAGGGAGAAGAAAGAAGCCAATGGAAGAAAGTGTGCAGTAGGAGGGTACAAGAAAAGTGAAGAATGAAAATTGACTGTAGATGTAGCCACTAGGATCTCACTGAAAGCCAGGATGCAAGAAATTCAGGGGTGAGTAGGTGGTGGGGAGATAAAGGCAGTATGTTGAGTGTGGCTCCCCTTCCTGTGTCATGCTCTGCCGTCAGCCATGGCCTGGCCTGGCCTTAACCTGTGTCCTTTTTCATAGAGGATTGTGCCAAACAAAGGTGGCTGTAGGATAGGGCTGTTTGGCATCCTGGTACAGACTCTTCCATTTAGAATTTTGGGAGAATAAGGTCATAGTTTAAAAAAGAAAATGAGATATAGGACAGGAGAGATCTGAATATGGTTGTGACAAAGAGGAAGTCAGTAGAAAAATGTGGTTGAATTATGAGAGAAAGGAACTCGTATAAATTTGCACAAGTCAGGAGGGAAAGAGGTTAAGTCTGGGTTTGGCTTGGCAAGAAGAGGGGACATTTTTCTTGAGATATGAGGGGGAAAGTAAATACAGAGTGATTTTGAAACAGATGGAAAGAAATTTGGAGCACTTTAAGTTGGATTTCTGTAGTCTTCTCCTTAAAACGTGAAATAAAATCCTCAGGGTAAATAGGTGGGTAAGATGTGAGCTGAGGCCCTTTGGTAAAGTCTAGGATAATTGCTGAGTGTCGGGTGATTCCACATCAATGTAACATGAATAAAATAAGAATTAGGCAACCTTGAGGACCAAGGAAGGTTGGATATCATGTATTTATAGTGACCTAGATTATGGCTTTTTCCTTCAACCGAGGGCTGTGCAGGGCTTACTAGTACTGAGGACGAAGAGAGCAGGAAAAAATAAAGACCTAGGAGCCAGGGGTAGTAGGGGTACATTATTGATATTATTTTGTTCCCTTTTTTTTTTAAAGGAAATTTATGTTTATTTACAAGTATAATTATTCATACATTGATAAGGAAGAATCAAAATCTGAAAAAGAATATATATAAATATTTTTCTTTTTCATTGTAGGTTATTACAAAATTTTGTCACAAAGAGTCAGACACAACTGAGTGACTTTTAATTCATTTCACAAAATATTGAGTATAGTTCCCTGTGTTATACAGTGGGTCCTTGCTGATTATCTGTTTTATACATGGCAATATGTATACATAGCAGTATGTCTGTGTTAATCCCCCATTCCTAATTTATCCATCTTCCCTTACCTTTCCCCCTTGGTAACCACTAGTTTGTTTTCTGTGTCTGTGGATCTATTTTGTAAGTTCATTTGCATCATTTTTTTTTTTTTTGATTCCACATAGAAGCAATATCTGATATTTGTGTTTCTCTGGCTAGTTCACTTAGTAATTTAACATTTAGGTCCATCTGTGATGTTGCAAATAACATTATTTCATTCTTTTTCAGGACTCAATAATATTCTGTTGTGTACGTATACACACACACATGCACGCACACACACCACGCCCTCTTTATCCATTCACCTGTCAGTGGACATGTACGTTGCTTCCATGTCTTGGCTGTTGTGAGTAGTGCTGCAGTGAACGTTGGGGTACGTTAATACTATTTTGGACGTGGCTCACTTTTTGCAGACAGGATCATACTCACTGACTGCTTCTTTCTTCCCCACTCCTAGAGGCTGACGTATCAGAATTAATGTCACAAAAATGTAAAGAACAAAGGAGACTCGAGGGAAAGCTGTGGCCACAGAGCCAGGGGGCCCTGGTCCCCCAACCCCACTTCCTGGCCCTGGTCTTCTAGGCCTCCCCGTTCTAGTTCAGGCCCATCCAGTCCCTGAGCACCTTGCGCAGGACAGGGAATGTGCACACTGGGAGCTTCCAGTCTGCTGGTGGGTGGAGGTGGGTTTAGTTTTGCTTCTGTACTCCCATGTCTGATATGGATGTGGTGGATTCTGGCCTTTGGGTGTCCACAGCGTTGTAGCCCTCCCTTGAGCCCCTTGGTATCTGCAGTCTGGGCAACTGTTTCTATTTCCTCCTAGTGCTCCTCTCTGAGCTTGGGATCACCTGGAACTCTACCTGCATGGCTGGCCCTCTGTTGCCTTAATGGACTGAAAACCACTGAGCTCCTTTGTCCTTTCTGCCACACTGGGCCTCTTTAGATACACTTCTGATGGCCTAGGTCAGGTCTGGTTTCTCCTCGTCGCCTTAGACGCTGCATGCTGAACTCCCATAGTTCGTCTTGGGGGACAGTCTTGATAGCTGGCACATCTCCCTTGGACCCCAGGGGACTTGCTTCCTTATGAGTCTGTTCTGTGCAGACCTCAGGACTCCCTTGGCTAAACCTATTCAAATGTTCATATTGAGTTGGGGAATGTGAGGTGGTGGGTTAGCAAAGCAAACTAGCATTTAATAAGACATGAGAGGTAGAATGTGAAGTACACCAGAGAGATGTAAGATATTAAGATTGATGGTGAGCAGAGAAATACCAATTTGAAAATCAGCCTGCATCTTGACATCTGGAAAGATAGTATAGAACAACAACAACAGGCAGAATGGACAGGGCAGCAGGCAAGAGATGATCAGTAATGTGTGCCCTTGCCAAAACACCATTTGGCCTCCTGCTGGAGAGTAGACTTCCTGGAGCTTGGCTTCCCTAGGGATTTCAGCTTGAATCAGCCTGGGGGCCCTGGGGAAAGATAAAGGTCGATTCTAACAAAGAATCACAGGAATCTTTCCTGTGATCATTGCTCTTTCCAGAAGATATTTGCCCCTACCCATAATGGGAGATGTCATGCTTGAAATAAAGCATTAGTGGAACTTAAACATGGGCTTTCACAAACATGATATTTGTCCAGTTTTTCTTGAGCTGCTCTAACGTCATGATAACTTACCTGCCAGCAGAAATAGCCATGTGGTTCTGAAGTTTAGCATAATGAGCAGGTCGGAACTGTGTTAGTAATCATGTCGCATTCATGACCAGGGTGACCTCTCTGCTAGGTGCTGCTGCCGGGAATTTTGTGCATGAGGGTGCCTGGAGTTAGCGTAAAGTCACTGGCTCTGGAAGTAGAGTAACCGTTGCTGTGGTTTAATCGCTAAGTCATGCCTGACTCTTTTGTGGCCCTGCGGACCATAGCCCTGTACTCTCCTCTGTCCATATGATTTCCCAGGCAAAAATACTAGAGTGGGTTGTCATTTCCTTCTCCAGGGAATCTTCCTGACCCAGAGATTGAATCTGGGTCTCCTGCCTTGGCAGGTGGATTCTTTACTGCTGAGCCATCCGGGAAGTATACCTGGCAGGTAATTACTTTAGTATAAGGAAAATATCGATTGGATGTATAAAACAGTGTCATTTAAAAAATATTCCTAGTGATTCAATTTGTTGGCTAAACATCCTATTTAGCCTGAATAGTCTCTGTATTATTCCAGGGCATTTAACCTTTGATTATTAAATTCTCATAGATCTTTGCAAAAAGCAAAAAAATAAAAAATTAAATGCACCTTGCCTTTGGAAGATCATTTCATACAATTTTGTTTAGTTTTTAGTTTTCATCTCTTAAAAACAAATCTGCTTTAGGAATGAAGTTGACACAGCCCTGAATAGTCCTGAGTCAGTACCCTGGGTTTGCATCTTAGGTCACTCCTGTCCTTGAGTGATCCAGGGAAATATGCAAAGCCTCTTGGAAATGCCTTTTCCTCATGTCTCAAATGAGGATAATGAAACCTCCTTCATCAGGGAGATTGTGAAGAAACCTGCAGTTGCACTTTAAAAACCACAGGGCTGTATAAACATATGGTGCTATTCTTGGGCTAGAACTGAAGCACTGAGCCTTGCAAAGGGAAATAGGGTGGTGAGATTGGTAATTTATAAGCCTGGGTGTTCCATCCTCTTTCCTTCCTTTACGGATGCTGTGTGCATATCCTCCTGCATCCAAAGTGACTCAGGCATAGCTCTGCTGCCATTCTGAATGCTCATACATCATTTAACCAAATTCATATGCTAAGACTTATCACATTTAAGCCAGTCTGAAATTCTGCATGCATTCATTACAGCACAGTAGGATCTCACACAATCTATGCCCCATTTTAAGGCTTCCCTGGTGGCTCAGTGGTAAAGAACCTGCCTGCCAATGCAGGAGACATAAGAGATGTCTCCTGTTTGATCCTTGAGTTGGAAAGATCCCCTGGAGGAGGACATGGCAAACCACATCAGTATTCTTGCCTGGAGAACCCATGGACGGAGGAGGCTGGTGGGCTACAGTCAGTGGGGTCACAGAGAGTCGGACACAGCTGAAGCAATGCCTCATTTTACTTAGTCCACTTTACCTGACATTTACTGAGTTGACCATCAAAGACCTGTAAAGTATAACCTGGCCCCAGCTCTCGAAGACTCTCCATCTGGTGAAATGAGAATGAGCTAGCTGTACATTTGCTATTTGAAAGATGGAAATAGTGCTAGTGATGGGGCAAGTTTGCATTGTAGGTGAAGTGAAGTTTTGAAGCACCCTTCACACATGCTTTCATGATGTCCTTGACTCATGGACTGTAGCTCTCAGTTGCTCAGAGATTCAAACCAAGCCACATGTTGACTCTTCACCCATTAACCCCATCTTATCATCCACTGTCCTAGCTACTCTGGCATCTACTTTCCTGGCAACTAGAAAAGAGCAAATGAAAGCAGTTAACCATACATTCATTTAGTATGTACTCAGTGAACATCTGCCATATACTGTGTTAGAGAATTTTAGAGTGATGTGAAACTAAGAGACAACTTCATGAACCCAGTTTTTCTCTAGTGGTGAAATTTCCATGATCAGGAGTGGGAATGTAGAGGAAATTTGAGGGGGTCAGTGGAGGTATGGGCTAGTCTATAGCTGAACAAGGGCTTCCCTTATGGTTCAGCTGGCAAAGAATCCTCCTCCAATGTGGGGGACCTGGGTTCGATTCCTGGCTTGGGAAGATCCCCTGGAGAAGGGACAGGTTTCCAACTCCAGTATTCTGGCCTGGAGAACTCCATGAACTACAGTCTGTATGGTCACAAAGAGTTGGACACGACTGAGCGACGTTCACTTTCACTTACAATAACCCATCTTAAAATTGAATTTTTTTAGCCTTTTTTCATTGTTCTTTAACTTCACTGATTTGTCGAAAATCTACTGAGTTATGACATATGTCCAAAGTCAGTATAATTTTAGTTTTACTATTTTTGTTTAATATTTTTGAAAAAAATTTTTTCCACTTCTAATTTTTTTTTACCACTGAGGTGTAATTAATATACATTATTAATTAGTTTCAGGTGTACAGAATAGGGATTTGGTGTTTGTATATATACTGATCACAGTAAGTCTGGTATCACTATAATATTAATAATTACGGAATTTCTTTTCTTGTGATGGAATTTCAAGATATACTTTCTTAGCAACTTTCATGTTTGGAATATACTGTTATTTAGACAGTCACTATGCTATATGTTACATTCCCATGACTTACTTTACAGTTGAAGGTTTGTATTTTTTGATCCTCTTCAGGCATTTCACTTGCTGCCCAAGCCCCTGGTAACCATTGATTGGTTCTCTGTATCTAGGAGTTTGGGGTTTGTATTTTTTTAAGATTACACACATACATGAGATCATACAGTATTTTGTCTTTCACTGTCTGACTTATTTCCTTTAGCATAATATCCTCAAGGTTTATCCATGTTGTTGCAGATGGCAAAATTTCGTTCTCTTATACTTAAGTCTTGATTGAGGTTTGGATAACTGTAGGGTGGCTTTTTCAGGGCCAACTTAATAATGGTTTTGTATTTTTTAAAAAGAAAATTGGTATGAACAGAGGAGTACCTCAGATATTTGGGGGCTTTATCTCAAATAGAATGATAGGCTTTGCTCACAGACTTGTTTCCCTTTTTTCTGTAACTAATTGCTGGAAAAGTCTCAGTTCAGTTTGGTCGCTCAGTCATGTCTGACTCTTTGCGACTCCATGAACTGCAGCATGCCAAGTCTCGGTCTAATAAAATAATGACTTTCACCCAGATTTCCTTAGTTTCTAAGGGTTTTTCTGAATGAGAAGGCCGAGTTTGGGCAATTAGGTGCTGCTGGATAAAGTGGTATAACTCAGGTACCCCCAGGTAATCAAGGTTGTCTTCACCTCACTGGGAGATGCTCATTCCCAGTGGTGGCCATCAATCAGCAGTCCACACATTGTTAGGGGTTCGTTAAAGTCTCTGTGGTAGCTGGTATGCGGTGGTGCTTGTGTTTATGAGAAACTGTGGCAGGTCAGACCTCATGTTCAGAGGAGGGTTGAGACAGGGCATTGCTGTCCCTTCCTTCCAGTCCAGTCATCACAGGCAAGCTCCAAGGTGCAGAGGATGTCCATGTGATGCCAGCACAACAGCTTACAAATAGAAAATGGAAGGACTCAGCCACATGTCTCTAAAGAGGGCATTTGGTTTGTCCACTTCTCCCCTGACTGGATCATTCCACTCCTTTGGCAAAATATAACTACGGCTTCAATTATAATGCTTGAGAAATAAGAGGCGCCTCAGAGAACATTTCTTTTTCAAGACCTCTCAAAGCCTGTGATTAACAAAGAGACCAGCAGGGACCAAATGAATACTTAGTTGCAGAACAGAACTAGAAATACAGGGAGCAGACAAAGCAAGTGAAAGTACTTAATTAGAGTGTGTAAAACTTGACCTTTCCTGGGTACTGTCACATCTCATAGAAACACAGCCTAATCCAGAGGCATAGCGTTTCCGTAGAGAGCCCTGCAGACTTAGGTTGCTCAGTCCTGGTGCATAAGGGGAGTTGACCATCCTGGAGCTCTTCGTCTTCACTGCTGAGCGCACTCAGAGAGCTCCTGAATAGTGTTCATCGCCGTAAGTTTTAGTAAGAAATAAATTCTCCTTTAATACTTGAATGAATGTTTAAGCAGAGTAATTTACTTTTGAGGTTTTGTTTCCTTTGGGAAAATATTCTATGTAATTGAATCATACACTACCTTGAAGTTTGCAGAGTCCCTGTTCCCTTCCACCCTCTCTGCCTGCCTTGTCAGGTGAGTGGAGTGATGGCTCATGATTAATTCCTGGCTCCATGAAGCCCTGGCTGGGAAAATCCCAAGTGTGTTCCTGTGTGTATAGAAGGCATGTTTGTTGGCGAAAGATGGAGTGGGACAGTGTAGACACCTGAGCAGTGGGGAGCATGGCTCTTGGGGACTGTGAACTAGTTCATTTTCCTTTTACAGTGGGGCACATATGATTTAGAAGGGACTCCTTCTCAGCCCCTTTTCCTGATTTTATTTTTTCTCCCTCAATTTACAAACTGAAACATTCAACTGCCCTGGTTTCAATTCTCAAACCCCTTCCCTTTTCCATTCCTTATTCCGTAGATGATTTTATTCCATTTTGTGTCACTCATACAGCCTTTATATCATTTCTCTGCTTTTAACTTTCAAATTTTATCTACAGCCTGAACCTCTCTTCCAGAATTCCAGATTCTTGTATCTCATATTTGATATTTCTTCTTGAATATAGGTTTTCAAACTTGTCAAAAACCAAACTTCTAATATCCTCATCCCCCCAAAACCTGCTCCTTGGGCTGCCTGACCCGTTTTCATAGAGAGTAACACCATCTTCACCATCTTTTCTGTTTGCCAGACCAGGAACCCACGTGTCACCTTTGACTCTCTCACGTCCTCTCTTTCTCTTAAGTTTCGTGTCCAGACTACCAGCAAATCCTATTGGCTCTGCTTTCAAAGCATACCCAGAATTCATCCACTTTCCCTACCTACGCCCCTGTCATCCTGGTCTGAGCTGCTGTAGCTTCTCTCTGAGAGTTTTGCAGTAGTTTCATAACTGGTCTCCCTCCCTACATGTACCCTTGCTCCCCGTGGTCTAGTCTTCACACAGCAGCCAGAGTGAGATTGTCGTTCTATCACACTTCTATTCTCAACCCTCTTAATAGCTTCCCTTCTTCCCTTCTTACAGTCTGAAAGCAGAAGTCCTTAAAGGACTCAGAAGGCAGGCCGTCTGTGAGCTTGCTCCCACCTTTCTCTCTGATCGCACCTCCCAACACCCCTCACCTCACTTACTCCCCTCCAGGCCATCGTTGGAACCCTGCTCTTCAGCCACACCCGGTATGCTTTTGCCTTGGGACCTCTGTGTGTACTGTTCCCTTTTACCTTTAGGTGCTTTGTACAGTTCTGTTCAGTTCAGCTCAGTCATGTCTGACTCCTTGTGACCCCATGGACGGCAGCACACCAGGCCTCCCTGTCCATCACCAACTCCCGGAGTTTACTCAAACTCATGTCCATTGAGTCGGTGATGCCATCCAACCATCTCATCCCTCTGTTGTCCCCTTCTCCTCCCACCTTCAATCTTTCCCAGCATCAGGGTCTTTTCAAAAGAGTTAGTTCTTCGCATCAGGTGGCCAAAGTATTAGAGTTTCAGCTTCAACATCAGTCCTTCCAGTGAATATTCAGGTCTGATTTCCTTTAGGATGGACTAGTTGGATATCCTTATATGGTTTAGACCCTTGATTAAATCTCTGATAAAATGTTACCTCTCTAAGGAGGCTTTCCTGGATTTGCCTGTAACACAATGGCCTCATTCTGGTATTAATCTCCTCCCCTTCTGCCTTCCTTTATTTTTCTCCTTAGTACATACCACTGTGTGAACTTAATCTACCAGAATGCAAAGGGGAGGAGGGGAGGCATTGTTCATGGATACTGCTAGCACTCCTAAGTCTTACTTGAGGAGTAGGAAAAAGGAAGAGGAGAAAAGAAGAGGCATCAGAAGGAAAGGACAAGCTATAGAAAGAACAGCTGTCCTTCTGATACCAGTTTGCCAGCAGTGTCAAAGTTGCCTATAGTTAAATCAACTTTCTAGATTGATCCCTCTGTGAGGACAGTTCTACGAACACAGCTACCAAAGAAGGTTAACCTTAATGTATACGAGATGAGTTGAGGAGAGCCTTGAAGCGTATAATTTAGGGTTCATGACTTTGTGTTTTCACTGAGGGTCTTGCTTGGCCTCAGCCACCTCCTGAATCCTGTTGTTGTTCAGTTTTCTTTGTCCCTTTACTTCACTGTTGCTGCTGTTGTCACCTACATATAGCCTGACCCTTAGTACGTTGTCCAAATGAGGATGCTTAAGATATGTTAGCAGTTAAGACTTCCCTGTTGTTATATGAAGAATAGGATAAAAGACCTTTGACATTAAATGAGTGGAATATAGTTTGCTTTAAATAAAAAGTGACTATTTGAGAGCAAGGTCTTTAAAGATTTTTCTATTTGTGAATCTCCTTGTGCTTGCACACATGAATATGGCCCTAGCTTTTTAAAAATATATATATATACAGTGTAGAGTTAGTGTAATGTGTAATTATGGACAATGAAATATGTTCATGGGCTTGGTTTGTGATATTTCCAACTGAGAAGTAGAAACTGTTCTGAAGTGGAACAATTTTTGCTGACCCTAAAAATAGAGATGGACTCCTCCTCCACCCCCCAGACCCATTTTCCTGCCAGTTTGCACCATCGCTAGTGAGGGCTACAGAACAGGAGTCAAGCCAGCTCCCTGAGCAGATCTCTGTAACGACCAGTGCTGCTATTTCTGATCGTTTTTCCCTAAACAAAAAGATGCAGATTTGTAAAAAGATGGATTAAACCTGTTGAGAATGATAGTGTTTCAAGTGCTCATGGCCTTTTTACATATGGTACACACCTAAATCATTTGAACGATGTTTTGATCTACCCAGCTTTTTCTTCTTTCTCAAAAAGGTAATTGGTGTACTCATCACAGTGCACAGACCCTTGTGTTCACTCCGACTGGGACCAGATGGGAAGGGTGTGGCATGCGAATATGGCTCGGCATGCTGGCATCCAGCGGGAACCTGGGGAGGGTGGGGAGGGTCTTTGGGGTAGTTTAATTGAGTGCTCACAGCCGTCATGTAGCATAAATCTGGCTGTGTTTTACATGGGTAACCTCAGAAGACAACCAAATAGACTCATATTTCAACTAGAAACACTGGGGAGTGGGATTCACTCTTAATTCAGGACTATTTTGAACTTCACCCAGAATTACACTGAAAATAAATGTAATTAGTTAAAAATATAACTATCAGGATTTAGACATATCTGGACTTTCTCCTTAAACATAATTTAGAGAAACAGGCTAAATGGTAGTGGAATTAGAGCCATTGCTCAGGGTGTTTGTTTGTGTGAAGTTTGGTAGGCTCAGAAGGCTTATGTCAATGATTTTTCCTAAAAGTAAATTTCAAGGATAAATCTCATAGACTGTCTATGTTGACTCTTCTGTATGATGGTTAAATGATGCCCTTGAAGCTTCATATACAAATTAAAGAAGATGTTAGATCCAATTATGCTCCAGGTTAATGTATTCATTATTTTTTTTACAAGGTTTACATGAGCTGTTCAGGTTAAGATAGAGTTAAATTCTGAAATTTCTGAGGCTTTCACATATATGTCAGAAATGATTTTCCATTATCCTATGGAATATTGAAAATGAGGATCTACTATTCAGAAACAGACCCAGGTTTTATGGGACCTGAAGCACAAAATTTTGGAGGATCTTTTAAGGGAAAAATAATAGATTAAGTACAAATGGACTATTTAGAATGAGAAAAATCCCAACAAATTTCAGTTCAAAAAAGTCTGACAAATAACACCATTATCATAAATATCCAGAAAAATTATGTAATATTTTATTTGCTTCTACTGTCTGATTTTTAAAAAACATTTTTGACTGCATGGTCTTTGATCACTTCGTATAGCAATGGTTTTTGTGATATTTTCTACAAAGAGCTTAGATAATTATCTTGCCTTAATCAGCATTGATTGGACTTTGTTTTTTATCATTAGTTTAGAAAAATTTTAGATTTTATTAGTAATGTCATATGTTTTTTAGCACTATTGTCAAATTTGGGAAACTCCAGTTTCTTTCATGAAAAATATCTTTCTCTAAGATGTGGAAGACTTTTCTACAGACTGATTTCTATATTTGAACATGTATTTCAACCTTTGTTTTCTCCTTCCACACCTCATTTCTTTTTGGTGCTAGGCAACACAGAACACATTTATTTTGCAGTCCCTGGCCCTGCATCTTTGGGTCATGACTCAGGGATAATTGGGACTGTGTATGGCAAGAGCATCTCTGAAAATCATTTTCCACCAGGACCCCTGGTAATAAGTTACCTTACATGGAAGCACATAAAATGTATCCTCCTAAATCCCAATGAAATGTCCTCCCAACTCAACTCCTCCTTAGCTGGATCCCAACCTGCCCATGGATGTTACCATACTGCCTGGCAGGGTGTTTGTTTGACAGGGAGTGTGTGAAGCAGGAAAATTTGGAGTAGAAGGAAGCAATCTCAACAGTAGTGGTAACAGATCTCACTTTTACAAAATTTACAAAAATCCAAATCTGTTATGAACACATTGCTGGAGCTCCTCCCAAGTCCTTGGAAGAGGCCCATGTAAGTGAGAATCCTAAAGATTAAGCCTCATTATCATCACAGTAAATTTGTCTCTGCTAATATGTATTGAGGATTTATCAAATCCATCACCAAGAGTGCTCGCTAGAGGAAGAGTATGGCACTTTGCCTCACCAGCAGTGCCAGTCCCCAGAGTCACATTCAGTCCTCCTAATTTAAGCACGTGAATTTAAAATCTCCCTGTATTTAATTGATGGTTTCTCATTCCTCCCATTAGCGCCACCCATCCCCTCGCTAAAAAAGTACCAGGAAAGAAAACTGTTGTTTCTTTTTAAAGTGAGAGTATGTGTGTGTATGTGTGAAGTTGAGTCAGATTTTTAAGTTAGGCTGACTCTTGGGCATAAGACGGAGTTAACACCCACTCATTCCCTTGACTTATCTCAGATGATCCATTACCAGAAACAGCACTATTAGATTTTTTTCCTTCCACATTAGCTTTGCTGGTGATTTTTATTTTATACTCAGCTTGGAGTGTGCATATCTGTCAGTTGGACTTCTGTTAGGAGTCTTGTCTGCTACATGATTTCTCACAGTAATGGCATTGTCAGGCTAAGTGAGTGTCAGATTCATTTTGTGCAGAAATAGCCTGTCAAGGATACCCAACCTGTTTTCATTCTACTGCAGGAATTAAGATCTTGGCGGGTGAATGTATACATGTGTTTGTGTCAGCTGGGATTGGCTAATTTGCCCCTTTCCATTACAGTAATTAGTGGTAGGATTCAGAAAGGTTTGATTTCTTGGAAATTGACAAGATTTCAAGAATTGTGGAGTAATTAGCATTGTTTTAGTAAGTAGTAGTCATATAATTTCATAATTTGATAGCAAAGAACAATACCTTAAAATAGATTTTTCTATTATTAATAATTCACTAGATATATCAGTTCAGTACAGTCACTCAGTCATGTCTGAGTCTTTGTAAACCCATGGACTGCAGCATGCCACGCTTCCCTGTCCATCACCAACTCCTGGAGCTTGCTCAAACTCAAGTTCATCAAGTTGGTGATGCCATCCAACCATCGTGTCCTCTGTCATCCCCTTCTCCTCCTGCCTTCAAACTTTCCCAGCATTGGGATCTTTTCTAATGAGTCAGTTCATTGCATCAGGTGGCCAAAGGATTGGAGTTTCACTTTCAGCATTAGTCCTTCCAATGAATATTCAGGACTGATTTCCTTTAAGATTGACTGGTTGGATCTCCTTGCAGGCCAAGGGACTCTCAGGTGTCTTCTCCAACATCACAGTTCAAAAGCATCAATTCTTCAGTGCTCCTCAGCATTCTTTATAGTCCAACTCTCACATCCATACATGACTACTGGAGAAACCTTAACTTTGACTAGATGGACTGTTGTTGGCAAAGTAATGTCTCTGCTTTTTAATATGCTGTCTAGTGTGGTCATAGCTTTTCTTCCAAGGAGCAAGCATCTTTTAATTTCATGCTGAAGTTACCATCTGCAGTGATTTTGGAGCCCAAGAAAATAAAGTCTATCACTGTTTCCATTGTTTTCCCATCTATTTGCCATGAAGTGATGGGATGTCATGATCTTAGTTTTTTGAATGTTGAGTTTTAAGCCAGCTTTTTAACTCTCATCTTTCACTTTCATCAAGAGGCTCTTTAGTTCCTCTTCCCTTTCTGCGTAAAGGTGGTATCATCTGTGTATCTGAGGTTGTTGATATTTCTCCTGGCAATCTTGATCCCATCTTGTGCTTTATCCAGCCTAGCATTTCTCATGATGCACTCTGCATGTAAGTTAAATAAGCAGAGTGACAACATACAGCCTTGACGTACTCCTTTCCCAGTCTGCAGCCAGTCTGTTGTTTCATGTCTGGTTCTAACTGTTGCTTCTTGACCTTCATTCAGATTTCTCAGGAGGCAGGTAAGGTGGTCTGGTATATGGTGTGTGTATATATATAGATATAGATATATATATATAGATAGATATATGAAGACTGATTTTTAAGAGTCCTGGGTAATTGAGTAGAATATTGCTACCACTCTGATTTCCAAAGAGAATGTAATAATAAAATACCAAAGAGCAAGAAAAGCTTTGAATGCAATTGTATTCTACCATTTTCATTTAAAAACTTGGGATGAAAACTGATCTATACTTTGTGGATATCTGCAATATTATGTCAGTTACTGTGTACCTAGGAGTATAGTTGAGTTTCCACTTAAATCAAGAACTGTTAAACCTAGGTGTTATTTTTATAGTTATTTTTACAAGTTCAAATTAATTATAACAACCTTGTTGTTGCTATTTTAATGTACGTTGACTATTGTAATGGCTCTGAAAGATTGGCTTTGTATTGTGTTTGGATGGAGGTTGAAGGATTTAGAAGCATCCAGAAATCAGCACTAAAGATAAAGGTGATTAAGTTAGGAGTGCAAGGCAGGCAGGGTCCACATGGTTCTCAAACAGTCTTAAGTTGTACCCCGTGGGGAAACTACTGATTTATTATTGGTTCAAGTTGGTTTTGGGATGGACTAACACTTATCAAGTACTTGTTCTATTTTATATACTCTGTGAATTGATTATTGCTGTATTATTTTTTTGAATCCTCACAACTCTTTGAATTAGAATTTATTATCTTTATTTTCCAGTTGAGGAAATAGGCTTAAGGAGTTATAATAATTCACTCAAGATCCCACAGCTAGTAAGTGGCAGGGCTGCAATTGAATCCAGGTCTGTCTGACTCCAGTGTTTAATCTGTTACTAGTATACAGAGTTTTGAGGCTAGAATCAGATTTGGGTCAGATGTGGGTCAGTTTTGAAGAGCTGTGGATTTTGAGCAGAAACTGGTCTTCAGTAAAGACAGGAATAATATGAACAGTGGATTACCATTGGACAGAGCACAATGGGCGGATAGGTAGATCCTGTGTGTGCTTAGGTAAGCACAAGATTGGACTAGACAGCAAAGCTCTAGTGGAGAGGAGCAGACAGGTATCACTGGTTAGGCTGGCAGGGCTCAGAGGCCCAGAAGGCGGGAGTGCTAACTAGAAGTGGGAGGCATTTTACGTGAGCCAGAGCTTCTTCCTTGCTTATTTGATGGAGCATCTTTGCTTTGGGTTCACAGACACTACACAGCAGGTGTCAGAGGTGAGATTCAGGGCAGAGATGGTCGGGTTGCCTTGTAAAGAAGCAAGAAAGTGATAGTAAATCCTTTAGTCATTTTTTTCCCCTCCCTGTCAAGCTGCTCCTAAAGCATTTTTCTGCCTCCGAGTTTCGGACCACTTTGGTCTCCATTGCTGAACATCTCTCTGTGTCCGATGGCGGACGGGGCACAGAGACAAGGGGAGGCATTCCCTCCATCTGGGGAAGGTGAGAAGCCCCAGATCAGGAAGCTTCAAACAGAGCATAAAGACAGTGTGCTCAGGGGCAGAAACAGGTCTAGGCTATTCCTTTCAGTGGCAGGCTGTCCCCGGCCAGGTCCCTGCTGTCATTGACAATGATGGCATTGATGACATGGAGGGAAATGTACAAGTAAGTTACTCACCACTTGGATTTGTGAACTTCCTGTCTTCTTCCAGCTTCTGCCTGAACCTGATGGGAAACTAACAGGAGTGGGTGAGGTAGGGTTTCATTTCTAAATGTGTTAGTCAAGCTGTGTATGTGTGTGTGTGTGACTAATATCGTGATCCTGGACTTTGGACACAGTTTAATATGATGAGTAGACCACTTGATTTTTTTTCTCCTCACCTTCTCCCCCCCCCGCCCCCAAGTGAAAGTGAAGTCACTCAGTCATGTCTGACTCTTCGTGACGCCATGGACTGTAGCCTACCAGACTCCTCCGCCCGTGGAATTTTCCAGCCAAGAATATTGGAGTGGGTTGCCATTTCCTTCTCCAGGGGATCTTCACAGGGATCGAACTCAGGTCTCCCACATTATAGGCAGATGCTTTACCATCTGAGCCACCAGGGAAGTCCTACTATCAAACACCAGTAAAGTTATTAAATGATATTAATCCCTAAGGCTAAAGAAAATGGGATAATGGCATTAGTGGATAGTAGACTTGAATAAAGTTTAGCAAGATCAAATGCAGAAAGAGGAGTGGTAACCAACTTAGCAAAACAGAGGAAGCTACCACTTAACATCTTACAGAGGAGTATACTGCCTGGAAGCAAGTAGATTCATCTTATAGAACCTAATGGTCTTAGAGGTAGCAGGTACTACAGATGGTGGCAATGTAATAGATCTGAAAACTGCCAAAATACTCTTGTTTAGAAGGTTCATAAGATTGAACTGAAAGAAACTATGCAAATTAAAAACAAAACAAAACAGAATGGGGGCATTAATATAAATGTCTTGATAGCTGTTAGAACAAACAGAAAAATCCAGTTGAGGTGAAAAATTTGAACAAATTAATAAACTTAGTCACATTGACATAGAATATTAAAATGAACAACTGAAAAATATAAGTATTCCTTCATATATCTTATTATTACATTTTTCCCAAATGAACATGGTATGTTTACCAAAATGAAAGCAGTTTTCTCATTACATTGAAGTCATTGATATCGGGCTTCCCTGGTTGTTCAGTGGTAAAGAATCCTCCTGCCCACACAGGAGATGTGGGTTCAATTCTTGGTTCAGGAAGATCTCCTAGAAAGGGAAATGGCAACCCACTCCAATATTCTTGCCTGGGAAATCCCATGGACAGAGGAGCCTGGCGGGCTATAGTCCATGGGGTCATAGAGTCAGACACAGTTTAGCAGCTAAACAACAACATTGCAATCCACAAGCCCAAATGCTTATAAGAAAGGAGACAACAGACCCAAAGTCACTTACGCTACTCCCAATGTTACCAACTGAGAGTTAACTTAATCACACTTTTAGCCTCTCTCAGAAGTAGAATTTTGGACCAGGATCTGCCTGATTAGCACTAGTGAGGTAGCCTGCTTGGTAGATGTTTATCATCCCCTAAAGGACAATGACATTGCCACAACCAGTCCCCTTTGTAGTAATATAACTTCCTTCCCCCACTCCCTTCTGTCTATAAAATTCTTACAGTTTGTACAGTTCTTCCGAATGCCTTTTTATTCTGCTAGAGGGGATGCTGCCCAATTCATGAATCATTGAATGAGGCCAATAATTTCCTTACAATTCACTGATTTGAATTTTGTTATTTAACCACATATTAGCCAGAAATAGTAGAATTATGCTAAAAATTCAAAGAAAGGTGTAACTAGAAAGTATCCAAATAATTTTGACATTAGGCAATAATATTTCAGCTTCCAGCCAAAGTAGGCCAGGAATAGGTTGTTGAATATGTTGAATTTATTACTTACTGTAGTGAGAGAGAATTTACATCATGAGGAACTACAGGATATCTCAGTTAGATGGTATTTTAAAAGATGTATTGGTAATATTTAGGTTTGTATTATGTGATTTTATGGAAAGTTTAAGGAAGTATGTGTTTGCTCTGCATCAGACATTGTCAGAAAACAGGGCTAACTCTATTATTGGGTATCTCAATAAATCTTCGCTCAGAGGCAAGACTAGACTGAAGCCAAAGTTGTAATCAGTAAAGAAGCTACAGTTTCATCTTTGCCAGTATAGAGGACTCTTTGGTAGTTTGTGGGTTGACAATTTTCATGTCCTGTCTCTTTCCAGACTTGATTACAGAGTAGTCTTGTTTTGATCCAGCATGGGCACTGGGTGTTGTTTTCCAGTATTCATGTTCAGTGGAATTGTTTAACAGGAGAACACCAAAGCCTGTAGGCAGAGACTAGACCAGCCTGTAGCAACACAACTGTCTAGCTGATGGGAATTAGCAAGCACCTTGGTGTTTCTCCCTTTCCTGGGGAATTGCATTGAAACTGCATCAGTTGGGATGAAAGCGATATATTTACCATATTGAGCTTTTCAATCCAAAGATATATCAATCCAATTATTTAGCTCTTCTTAATTTTTCTCACTTTTTTTTTTCTTTTTCTGTTTTTCCATGGCGAAGTCGTATTCATAATTTGTTAGATGTGCTCCTGGATATTTGATTTTTTATTCTATTGTATAGAATGTGGTTTCATTTAAAATTTTTATTAAATTTTTATTGATATGTTCATGGCCATGTATAGTAATAAAATTGAGATCTTAAATATCTAGGAAAAGCGTCATAAGAAACAGTAAGTTTGGGGATCATCGGCCCCTCTGTATGTGACATGGTCATGTGATACTCTCTTCACCAACCTCCCCTCTCTTTATCATAGAACTGAGATTCTTTTTGACAAATTAGCTGGGAAGCTCTGTACTTGGGAATATCATATATATAGCAGGGGGCAAAGATAAATTACAGGGGAAAGCAAGGAGATTCAGTGAATGAGTAGATACTCCAGAGGCAGGAGAGCAGAAAATTAGTTTCTTGAGAAACAGCCTGACTCCTGGATGGAAAGATTTCCGGATCCTTACATTTGAGAGTCTCTTCAAAAATAGAAGAAACATCTTCTCTCTGATTGATTCATCTTCAGTGAAGCTACCAGGCAACATGCCGAGCCTGTACATGTCAAGCTCCCACTGAGATTTTTAGTGCTTTAACTTGTAAATATGAATATGCAAGCAAAGATCACAAGCTTTAGAGGAAACTTTCAATGAGGAAGAAACACTATTATGAACAAATTGAAAAAAAAAAAGTATAAAAATGGAGACAAGAAACAGTCAAAATAGCCACAGTTAATATTCTTAAAGAGATTTGAGATGGTAGTTTATTTATGCATTAACATGATGCTATGATAAAGGAAGAATTAGGGAACAAACAAACATTCTTGTAAATTAAAACATAGCCAAAATAAATTTTAAGGAAAATTTGGAAAATAATTCTCCTAAAAAGTATAAAAAGGAAACATGGAAAATAGGAGATGAAAGATAAGAAAAGTAGATCACCCTGTGAGGTTCAAATTAATATGAATTCTACAGACATCAACAAAAAAGGATAGGAAATGAACATAGAAGCAATACAAAAAAAAAAGACATGTTTTTGAACAAATCAAAATTCAGAGAGGCATGTATTTCTGAAAGGTACATTGAATGCCTTAGTACATGGAGTAAAACCTAGACCACTGTAGAATTCTACAATGTGGGATGGGGGCAGGTGGGGGGCAGAGAAAGAAACACAAAGTGAGTAGAGTCAGACTTTGTAATAACAATACCAGTTAGGTTCTAGAAAACAAAGGAACAATGCCTTTGAAATTGAGGGGGCGTTACCTTCAACTTAATATTTCATGCCCAAGCAAATGATCAAACAATTGTGAAGTGAAATAATGATATTTTCAGGGATAAAAGTGTTTTTAAAATGTACCTTCCATATAACCTTTCTTGGAGAGTTATTAGAAGATTCACTCCAACAAAATGAGTAAATAAATCAAGAAAGAGGAGGACATGGTTTCCGTAAAAAAGACAATGCAACACTGAAAGGAAAAGAGAGTCCCAGGATGACAGCTGTGGAGTAGATCTGGGCACGAGGAGGAGGAGGACTTGGAAGTGACTCCAGGAGAGGACCCCAGGAAAAAAAGAGTTGATGAGATATCTGATGATTGTTCACTGAGGGGAAAAAATCTTTTGTCAGACATATGGCGTATCTGCTGGCAAATATTACAGATGAATGAATTGAAAACTCTGCAAATGGGAAAACTCCTTTTTTAAAAAAAAATCTTCAAGACCATTATTATCTCTAGGGAAAAACACAAAATTGGTTAAAGCAAGCATAATCATAGGGCTTCCCTGGTAGCTCAGTCAGTAAAGAATCTGCCAGCAATGCAGGAGACCAGGATTTGATCCCTGGGTCGGGAAGATTGCCTGGAGAAGGAAATGACAACCTGCTCCAGTATTCTTTCCTGGAGGTTTCCTGTGAACAGAGGAGCTTGACAGGCTACTCTCCATGGAGTCGCAAAGAGTTGGACACAACCGAGTGACTAACACTTCACTTACTTAAACATAATCATAGTAGACAGTACTTAAAGCTTTAACTTTGCTTAGGTTTATCAACCAAATCAGAGAAGTCTAAAATAGTGTATGTCTCTAAGGGCTTCCTTGATGGCTCAATGGCAGAGAATCCATTTGCAATGCAGGAGACACAGGAAACGTGGGTTTGATCTCTGGGTGGAAAGATTCCCCTGGAGGCAAGCATGGCAACCCACTCTGGTATTCTTAACCTGGAGAATCCCCAAGAACTGAGAAACCTGGCAAGCTACAGTCTATAGGGTTGAAAAGAGTTGACATGACTGAAGTGACTAAGTGCGTGTGCACATACACCTCTCTGCAAACTGCCCCTAACTCTTAAAGATAACTTGGGAAAGATGTGCTATTTTCTTTCTTCATGTCCCCTTCTCTCCTAGTCGTAATTATTTGCTATATTGTTTGATATGTCCCATGTTTGTGTTGTACCATTTTGCTTAATTGCTTATTCGAGTTTTAGAGAAAAACAGAACCAAAGAGCATATACACGTGATACACACACAGAGAAAGAGGAAAACAGATGTATTTTAAGGGACAGTTGGGGAGGGGGTGGTAAATCTGAAGTTTATGGGGCTGGGTAGCATATCAGAAATCTGGCTAAATGTTAATGAGTCCAAAATCTATAGGGCAGGCCAGTAGGCTAGAAACTCGGGTAGAGTTTTTTTTGTATAGTCTTGAGGAAGACTTTGGAGAAGGCAATGGCACCCCACTCCAGTACTCTTGCCTGGAAAACCCCATGAACAGAGGATCCTGGTGGGCTGCAGTCCATGAAGAGTCAGACACGACTGAGCAACTTCACTTTCACTTTTCAGTTTCATGCATTGGAAAAGGAAATGGCCACCCACTCCAGTGTTCGTGCCTGGAGAATCCCAGGGATGGGGGAGCCTGGTGGGCTGCCATCTATGGGGTCGCACAGAGTCGGACATGACTGCGGTGATGCAGCAGCAGAGGCAGACTTACTTTTTAGGGAAACCCTATTTTTCTTCTTAGGGCCTTCGATTGATTGTGTCTACATTATGGAGGGTAATCTGCTTTACTTAAGATCTATCGATTGTAAATATTAGTCACATTCACAAATCCCTTCACAGAAACATCTAGACTAGTGTTTGACGAAACATCTGGCTGCCATAGCCCAGCCAAGTTGAACCATGAAGTTAACCATCAAAATCTGTTAAGTGTAACCTGTATCTCAGCCTGTTTGGGCTGCCTTAACAAAACGCCGTAGACTGGCTTAAACAACCCGAATCTGCTTCTCACATTTCTGGAGCCCGTGATCGGTGGTGTGTCAGCAGGGCCAGGTGTCCGGTAAGCTCTCTCCCTGGGTTGTTGGTGGTGCTGCCAGTGACAGTTTTGATTCCTTTACGGTAGCTTAGTTTAAACAAGGAAGCTGGGTCCTGGTGTCAAGTTGGCAGTTCTTTGATAATCCCAAAATGCACCTCATTTTCTTCCTTGTTAAGACATTTTTTCTTATTGTCCAGCTAGAATCTCTCTTACTTTATATTAAGCCCATTTCCTTCTTGCACCCCATACTTTTGGATTTGAAAAGAATTCTTTAGTGATTGTGTAACCAATCTCCCCATTTGACACTAGAGACATGGAAGTATGAAAAAATTCACCAGCCTTATTTCAAGTCATAGGCAGTACTCAGACTTTGACTTGTGGTAAGATGATTGCTTCAGATATTTGATTTCAGTGTTTCCTGGAAAAAATCCTTGACAGAATTCATATCTTTAGTGGTCCTCTCATTTATTCTCTCAGATAAAATGTTTTAGCTTTTTCTGTGTGCAAGATACTGCTCAGCATAAGGAATGCAAGTATGAGTAGGATAAGGCTCTAGATGTGGCCTTGGAGCCTCCTAAGGGGCTGCTGCTTAATATTTTCTTCTTAGGAAACACCATAATGTAGAGAAAGCAGCATTATCTGCTGGGTTTCTAAGAGGGGGTGACTCTTGGTCTGAGTTTAGGAAGGTGAGTTGGAGTAGCTCAGACAGGGAAGGACATGCCTGACAGAGCCATGTTACATGTCTCACTAGTTGTGTGTTTGTGTTAGTTGCTCAGTCATGTCTGACTCTTTGTAACCCCATGGGACTGTAGCCAGCCAGGCTCCTCTGTCCATGGAATTCTCCAGGCAAGAATACTGGAGTGGATTGACATTCCTTTCTCCATTCAGCTCAGTTTAGTCGCTCAGTTGTGTCCGACTCTTTGGGACCCCGTGAATTGCGGCATGCCAGGCCTCCCTATCCATCACCAACTCCCTGAGTCCACCCAAACCCATGTCCATCAAGTCAGTGATACCATTCAGCCACCTCATCTTCTGTCAGCCCCTTCTTCTCCTGCCCCCAATCCTTCCCAGCATTAGGGTCTTTTCCAGTGATTCAACTCTTCACATGAGGTGGCCAAAGTACTGGAGTTTCAGCTTCAACATCAGTCCTTCCAATGAACAGCCAGGACTGATCTCCTTTAGGATGGACTGGTTGGATCTCCTTGCAGTTCAAGGGACTCTCAAGACTCTCAAGGGACTCTCCACCACAGTTCAAAAGCATCAGCTTTTGGTGCTCAGCTTTCTTCACCGTCCAACTCTCACATCCACACATGACTGCTGGAAAAACTATAGGCTTGATTAGACGGGCCTTTGTTGGTAAAGTAATGTCCCTGCTTTTAAATATGCTGTCTAGGTTGGTCATAACTTTCCTTCCCAGGAGTGTCTTTTAATTTCATGGCTGCAGTCACCATCTGCAGTGATTTTGGAGCCCCCCAAAATAAAGTCTGACACTGTTTCCACTGTTTCTCCATATATTTCCCATGAAGTGATGGGACCAGATGCCATGATCTTAGTTTTCTGAATGTTGAACTTTAAGCCAACTTTTTCACTCTCCTCTTTCACTATCATCAAGAGGCTTTTTAGTTCCTCTTCCCTTGTCCATTATCGTCAGTTATTCATTTTCTAAAAAATGTGTTCAATTGTATGAATATTGCACAATTTGTTTATACATGATAGTATTGATGGACATTTAGGTTGCTTTTAGTTTGGGACTGTTTTAAATAATGCCTTGTGTGTGTACCCATATGTTTTCATTTGTTCTGGTTAATACTTAGAAGTGGAAATATAGGTCATAGGGTAGGTATATGTTGAACTTTGTTAAAAAAAAAAAAGCCAGATTATTTCTGAAAGTCATTGCACTCTTATCATCAAGTGCATGAGAGTTCTAGTTCCTTCACATAATCAAACAGTATTTTCAGGCTTTTTAATTGTAGCCATTTTGGGGGGTATATAATGGTACCTTGTGGTTTTCATTTTTCTAAAGCACAGTTGCATTCATCTCACATGCTAGTAAAATAATGCTCAAAATTCTCCAAGCCAGGCTTCAGCAATACATGAACCATGAACTTCCAGATGTTCAAGCTGGTTTTAGAAAAGGCAGAGGAACTTGAGATCAAATTGCCAACATCCACTGGCTCATTGAGAAAGCAAGAGAGTCCCAGAAAAACATCTATTTCTGCTTTGTTGACTGTGCCAAAGCCTTTGACTGTGTAGATCACAATAAAGTGTGGAAAATTCTGAAAGAGATGGGAATACCAGACCACCTGACCTGCCTCTTGAGAAACCTGTATGCAGGTGAGAAAGCAACAGTTACAACTGGACATGGAACAGACTGGTTCCAAATAGGAAAAGGAATACGTCAAGGCTATATTTTGTCACCCTGCTTATTTAACTTACATGCAGAGTACGTCGTGAGAACCACTGGGCTGGAGGACGCACAAGCTGGAATCAAGATTGCCAGGAGAAATATCAACAACTCAGATACGCAGATGATACCACCCTTATGGCAGAAAGGGAAGAGGAACTAAAGAGCCTCTTGATGAAAGTGAAAGAGGAGAGTGAAAAAGCTGGCTTAAAACTCAACATTCAGAAAACTAAGATCATGGCATCCAGTCTCATCACTTCATGGCAAATAGATGGGGAAACTCCAAATGGAAACAGTGACAGACTTTATTTTCTTGGGCTCCAAAATCACTGCAGATGGTAACTTCAGCATGAAATTAAAAGATGCTCGCTCCTTGGAAGAAAAGCTATGACCACACTAGACAGCATATTAAAAAGCAGAGACATTACTTTGCCAACAAAAGTCCATCTAGTCAAAGCTAAGTTTTCTCCAGTAGTCATGTATGGATGTGAGAGTTGGACTATAAAGAATGCTGAGCACTGAAGAATTGATGCTTTTGAACTGTGGTGTTGGAGAAGACTCCTGAGAGTCCCTTGGACTGCAAGGAGATCAGTCCTGAGTGTTCATTGTAAGGACTGATGTTGAAGCTGAAACTCCAATCCTTTGGTCACCTGATGTGAAGAACCAACTCATTGGAAAAGACCCTGATGCTGGGAATGATTGAGGCCAATTGAAGGGGACAACAGAGGATGTGAGATGGTTAGATGGAATCACGGACTCAATGGACATGAGTTTGGGTAAACTCCAGGAGATGGTGATGGACAGGGAGGCCTGGCATGCTATAGCTCATGGGGTCACAAAGAGTTGGACACGACTGAGTGACTAAACTGATAATAAGTACTTTTTTATGTGTTTGTTGGCTGTTCGTATTTCTTTTTAATGAAGTGTGCAGTTATTCTGGGTTCCTTAAGTTGGATTGTTCATCTTCTTGATTAAATTGTTGGTGTTCTCGCTATGTATATTTGCAATCAAGTCATTTGCCAGATAAGCATGTTTGATATTATACATTGTAAATAGTTTTTCAGTCTTTAGCTTCATATGTCATTTTCTAGATGAACAGGAGTCTTTAATTTTGATGAAGTCCAGTATATCTGTTCAAAAAATTTAAATTTGTACTTGCTGTCCTTTCTAATAATGTGTTGCCTACTCCATTGTTATCCTCTGTGCTATCTTTCTTTTAACTAGAAGTTTTATCACTTTAGGTTTTACCTTTTTTTTATCTATTATTCCTTTTAAAGTCTTTTTTCTTTCTTTCTTTTTTTTATTAATACAAAGAACTGAAGGTTCTTCTCACCCCATAAGAATATCCTGGTTTGAGCCCAGTTTGTTGAAAAAGAGTATTCTTTCTCCATTGACAGTCTTACACTGGTATCTTTGTTAAAGATCCTTTGATCATATATGCATGGAACTTTTTGTGGATCTATTCTATTTGTCTAAAAGACTATTTTGATAACTGTGGCTTTCTAGAAACCCTTGGTATCAGATAGCCTAAGTCCTTGTTCTTAAGATTATTTCCATCATTTGAGATCAAATATATCTCAGAATCAACTTTTTACTTTCCAAAAAAAAAAAAAATGCCAGGTGAAATTTCAATTTGGGTTGTATTGAATCTATATATCTTAACAATAATGGAGTCTTTCAATTTATCCTCTGTTTATTTAGGTTTGTTTCATCTCTTAGCACTTTTTTAAAAATTTCTCAGAATAGCAGCCTTGCATTTCTTCTTAAAAATTTATTCCTAAAGATTATATTTTTTATTGAATTGCTCCATTTTTATTGCTTGTATATAGAAGTCAGTTGATATTTACATATTAACCTTGTGCTCTGTGACAGTATTAGATTCTCCTATTGTAGTAATTGTTTAGTAAAATATTTAGAATTATCTGTGTAAAGGAAAAGAATCATGTCATCTACAAATAAAAACATTTTTATTTCACTTTACAATCTATAGTGCTTATTTTTATTGCCTTAATAGACATGTGCAAGCGTGCTCAGTCGTGTTTGACTCTTTGCAACCCTAGGACTCAAATAATATGTTGAATAGAAGTGATGAGAGAGTCCTTTTTGAGCTTAGAAAGGGAAAGCATTTGATGTTTCATAATGGTATCTGTCACCTTTTTTTTTCTTTTTAACATGATTTGAGTTTTTCTTCCAGGTGAACCATTTTGAGTTAATTTTTGTGAAGAGTCTAAGATCTAGATTCATTTTTGAATTTGAATGTCCAGTTATTCCTGTCACTTTTTTGTAGATGTCCTTTGTAGTGTTGTGCCCTTCTGTTACTGTTTCCCGAGTTTTCATCATGTATGGGTATTCTGTCAAGTATGTTTTCTATGTCTCTTGTTACAATATGGGGTTTTTCTTTTATTCTTTTAGAGTTAATTACATGGATTTTTTGACTGTTAAATCAAATTAGTGTATGGAGCAAACCCTGCATAATCATGACATTTTTTATCTTACTGGATATTTTTACAATTATTTTTTCAGTCTATGAAGAATTTTGATTTATAGTTAAAAGCATTTTTGATTGGTTTTGGTATCATAGTTATGCTGGTTTTATTGAATAAATATTGATAATTTGTATTTTTCAAGGAATGTATCTATTTCATCTAAGTTTTTAAAGTTTCTATTACATGGTTGCTCTATGTGTAGGATCTACAGTAATATATCATCTTTCCTTTATGATATTTGCAGTTTGTGCTTTTCTTTTTTTAAATCAGCATTGTTAGGGGTTTATTAGTTGTCCTAATTTTTAAATTAATTACCTTTAGCTTTGGTAAATTTTTACTGGTGTTTATGTTGTCTACTCTATTAAGTTTTATCTTTATCATTTATTCTTTCTAATTGTTTTAGATCTAACATTTCTTTCATTTTTGTCTAGCTCCTTAAAAAAGAAACTTAGATAACTGGTCTTAAGCCTTTTTATCTTTTTAAGTATTTAAAATTCTGCATTTTCCTCTAAGCACTTTTTTATCTGCATCCCATATATTTTGATATATTGTGTTTTTGTTACTCATTAATTTCAAACTCCCTTCTGGTTTGTTCTTAAATAAAAAAGTTACTAATAAGTGAATACCTTTTAAGTACTTAGGTATTTATATATAGTATTCTTGATTTCTAATATAATTCTATTGTTTTTGTATATCATATTCTATAATATGATTTTTATTGCTCTTTCTTGAGTAACCCATTTGTAATTGAGAAGAATGTGAATTCTGGCATTCCTGGATGTAGCCATTTCTAAATGTTCATTAGTTGATAGTGTTGAGCAGATCTCCTAAGTCCTTACTAATTTTTTAGTGTTATGGGATGATCTTTCCTTAGGCTGTGGTGCTTTTCCAAAGTGTAGCCATTCTGTGGTCTTCACTGAAGGCTAAGGTGTGTGATGAGGTCTTTCCACTCTGGCTACAGCTGAGCTCCAGTGTTTCTTTGCGTTAGTGTAACACCTGGAATATTTATTTATTTTGGCCTTCCAGGGTCTCCCTCTTCACTTGTACAACCCAGCCCTTGATCAGGTACCTGTGGGAGATCTACAGACTTTGTTAGGTTTCCCTTCTCTCAAAGATTTTCCACTGCCTGTTGTCTAGTGTCTGAAAACGGTTGTTAATATTCCATCCAACTTTTTAGTTGTTTATGCCAGGAAGGCAAGGCCAGTTCCAATTACTGTGTCAGGGCTAAAAGTAGAAGTAACATTCTCTGTCGGATGCATATTAAAGTTAAATGACTGATTCTCTGTCTTCTTGCATTGTCTACCAGATACATTAATACATCAGGCTCAGCCTTTCAGACCCAGTATTTATGTGGATCTTCATTCTTGGCTCCAAGTCTGCTGCTTCTTTTTTATTTTCTCACCTTCACCCTTTTTGAATTTTTTCCCTTTTCACTGTTTGCCTGATTTTAAGAAATAGGACCTGGTAGCCCCAGCGCACAACATTCTGTGCATATAAACATGAACTACTTTGGGGAGTGTGACATTTTCCTCCCAATTTGGAGCAGGGCTTTAGGCCTCTAAGTTCCTTCTCTGTCATCTTCAGGTTTTTCCTCTTCCCCAAAGAACTGCCATGAATCATGGAAAAGACTCTCTGGGGAAGCCTTAGGACCTGTCTCCTTGCTTTCAGAGTTGGTGACAGCCTCACCTCTGAATACAATGCTTAGGAGCTGATTGACAATTCCCTCCCCACCACTGAAAGGGATCACTGATGCTATAGTCATTATTTGTCACCGAGGGGTGGGTGGACTGGGGAGGACAGAAGCCTTTATATTAGTGTGATGAATGGTTTTATATCTGGTTAAAATTCTAGCATTTTTATTTGAAGCAAACTCGATGTGACTCACCAGGGTTTATCTTCACTAACCGCCTCTCCATACCTAAATTTCCTTTTGTTGTTTTCTTCCCCTTTTAAAATCAAAATAATCAGATGCTTATAGATTTCACAAAGCGAGAAACCAGGAATGAATTATGATGAAAATCGCTGCCAATTTTTAAGCTCTTCTAATAAACACAAACCAGTTTAATGTTTTTGATGGATACTTTTGAATAAAATAATGAAATTATTAGGAAATAAGTTAGAATTGGTTATGTCAGTATGCATATTTTAGCCTCAAAGAATGTTTTAATTAGGCACTTTTGATGTATTACACATAATTATGTTTACCTTTAATTTGGCATGAAAATGACATTTTGAGAACTAAGTTCAATGGTGTATTTTAGAGCACACCACTAGAGACATATGTTTCATCTCCTGGGGCCCTGTTTCTGCTTCTCCCTATCATTGCTGAATTCAAATCAATATTTAAAAAAAAAAAAGGATGGTGATGAAATTGTAGATCCTGAAACCAGAGCACCACAATTAACACCATTTTCCTAATCAGTGAACCTTGCAAATTTGTAGTTCGGTGTCTGTATTCATAGTTGAAACGACTTGAGGTGGGGGAGGGCATGACATTTGCTCTCTAGTGAAACAGTGATGATTGTTTCTAAAGGTCAGTGTGCAGAGAAACTTGTGCCACATATATGGTGACCCTTTAGTTTCTGAGGGATTCACTGACATGACAGTGAGTGACTCCACAGTGTTAGCAGAAATGGGAGGGGACTGGGGAGTCTGGGAGGCAGACCAGGGTTCCTGGTTACAGTACAGGCAGAGCTGCTTAAGCTTCCATCTGGATGTCCAATGAAAGTGTATAGATTCATAACTCAGTAGGCACCAGGATTCATGATTTCTGATTATTGACTGAATTCAGTTTCACATTATCATTCCTTGTCTCTCTTTTGGCATAGATTTTTTTCCCCTGTATTTATTCTTTCTACCTGTACTTATTACTGTTTACTGTTCCTTGTGACAAACACTGAGGATAAGCATGACAATAAATTGTCAAGTAAATAGACTAGGCAGCATGTGTTCATGTATAATAAGTTGCTTCAGCTGTGTCTGACTCTGTGTGACCCCCATGGACTGTAGCCCACCAGGCTCCTCTGTCCATGGGATTCTCCCAGCAACAGCATAGTATAGCTATTCTGATATAATTGTGTAAGCCCTGGGAGATGCAGTTAACTCAGACTTTTTAAGGTGTTTTAAGCAGAGGGAGCAGCCTGAGAGACAATGGCATGCTTGGGAAGCTCCTTCATTTGCTTAGAATATAGAGTCCAGACAGTTAAGGCAGAAGTGACGGTAGGGGACAGTGAGAGATGGAGCTGGAGAGATAGACACACACCCGCTCTTAAAGGGCCCTCTCAGTTGTCCCTCCACCATCTTCTTCGTACAGATCAAGTTGAAGAGCTTATTGTGGCCCTTAGGGTCTCAGTCAGACCCGGTCCCAGCGGAGCTGGGGTAGTGATGGTCCTGGTTCTGACTCAAGCCATGTTTTCCTGCTGTGATCTGGTTCTCCGCACTGCACTACTGTGGGTCTCATGCTTCTCCAGTTCCCTCCTCTTTTCTTACATCAGTGCTGACATTTCAGTTGTAGTGAGTTCTCAGTCTCTCTGTCTATAGTCACTCAGAGAGATCAGTCTTAAATTTAATCCATTATCTGTCATTCTATCTGTTTTGGTTCTGAATTATTAGCTACTTCATTTATGTAAATGCTGCAGGTGTAACGTTTTGCCAATACTAACATGCCATCTCTATTTTTTTCAATGTGCTTTTTTCCTGGTTTTGCTAGAAGGTGGCCTTTGGAAGGCCTCTTGCATAGGGCAAGAGAATAGTTTTTTGCCATTTCCCGTGTTTATGATTCGACATGCCTGACTCTGTCTCAGCAATGGTGAATGAGAGCAATGAATTCTCTTTGTGTTTATGGTGAAATTTTGCTCTTTAACTCTTCCAGGCTTACTCAGCTTTAGTTTGAACTTGATAGTTAACATCACTAATGGTGATTGTTTAACTATCCAGAAGACAAACAGGAAAAGGAAATAGTGTACATAATTCTGAAATCATATAATTAACCTCTGGTCTATAGATCACTGACTTTTTAAAAATTTATTTTTGATTGAAGGATAACTGCTTTATAATGTTATGTTGGTTTCTGCCATACATCAACATGACTCAGCCATAGGTATTCATATGTTGCATCCCTCTTGAAGCTCCCTCCCACCTCCTCTCCATCCCACACCTCTAGGTTGTCACAGCCTAGAGTACCAGGTTGAGCTTCCTGTGGATCATTGACTTTTAAGTATCTTTTTCAGTGTTTCAAGTTTATAACACCAATACATATTTACCTTGAATTTGGCAAATGTCTCCTAAAAAAATTACATTTGGCATCTTCTATATAGTCATATAGAAAATCGTTTCCCTGGTGTATCCTGTAAAATACTAGGTTCTTACGGATGTTCATTGGTGCTGGTAGAAAAACTGATGCTGTTGTCAAACAAGTGTGGAAAATCTTAAAGCTGTGGTTAAATGAGGATAACCAGGCTTCTTTACTGAAATTCTTCTGGAGCTTTTAATATGTTAATGTGCATTGTGAATTTCCAAGGCCAAAAAAAAAAAAAAAATGCGGCATGTTGCCCAGATTCATTTGACCATGTAACTCTATTTGGGGGATGGGAGATGATTTACACAAACTATGTTGTGTGGGTTGTATGGTAGTCCTTAGTACAACCGATGATAAATTGGGAAACTCTGATCTTGGGAAAATTAAATGTATTTCAGAGACAAGTATCAAAGAATATAAATAGAACAGTGAGAGAATTAAGAGAATCTTGATGTTTTCATTTTTGAGTAGAGGCTCAACAACAAAATATACATAGATGGATCCAGCCATATTGTGGCTCGTCTCTTCACTTACTAGTCATTTAAGTGCTGGTGGAGCCTCCACTGTGTGACAGGCACTGTACTAGGCCTTGGTAACAGGGTATTAGTGAGAGAGAGGTTGGAAGAACACATCAATAGACAATGGAACACATCAGAAGATAATGGAAAGAGCTGGTAGAGATGGCTGCGAAGGCATGGACTGTGGCTCTGAGAGGCAATATGATGGTGGGGGCTACCCTGGTTAGCATGCCTAGAGAAGGCCTCCCTGGGTAGGTGGTGTTTAAACCGAAACTTAAAAGATGAAAAGATGCTATTTCTGTGAAAATTTGGGAGATCAGAAGGACAGTAAGTACAAAGGTTCTGAAGTAAGAAAGGACATTTGAGGAGCCATCAGAGCCCAGTGTGGTTGGAGCTTTGCAGGATAATGGGGGCTTCCCAGGTGGTGCGAATGGTAAAGAACCTGCCTACAATGCAGGAGACTTAAGAAACACAAGTTTGATCCTCTGGAGGAGGGCATGGCAACCCACTCCAGTGTTCTTGCCTGGAGAATCCCATGGACAGAGGAGCCCAGCAGGCTACAGTCCATGGGGTTGCAAAGACTCAGACACAACTGAAGCAACTGAGTATGCGTACACTTGGGACATGAAATTTGTCTGGCCTGCTTTTACTGTTGTATGTAGGTCACTTGTAACTGCCTCAAACCTAGGCAAATAATGAAAATATTCCACGTGATCTGTTCTGGGTTATAAGGGGTCTACAGGAGTGTTCCTTTGGACATGGCATTTATACCTGTATCTTCCAAAGAGGCCTCAAAGGCATTTTGGATTTTGGTCCCTGGCTTAGTGCCATCCCAGCCCATCCCATCACGGCTAACATTGATGAGATCGTTTATAAAAATATACTAAAAATGAAGTAATGTGCATACCTATGTAGGTGTAAATTTCTGGATATTTTAAAGCAAAATAATCCTGTCAAGCCCAGATGGAGGAATATAACATACTAGCCTTGTCATGTCCTGGCACACATAGAAAATGAGAGCCCTCGTACAGCACAGTGGAGTGAATGGACTAGGCTGGAGAAGCTCAGATTCAGGCCTCTGGCCCCTTGGGCACTGGATGGTGCTCCAGTCGGTGAGGGGATCAGTGTCTGTGGCCTATTAATGACCCATTTGCTGCCTACTAGCTGTCCCAGTTGGAATGTTCTATGCTGGAGGACTGAATGAAGAGAAAAGCCAAAGGCATTCCATAAATGGGACTTATAAGTCAGTTTTCCAGCTCATAGTGTTTGCTTTTCATTCTGTAGAAATGGTTACAGTAGTGTTATCTAGTCAGTGATATTCTTAGTTTGGAAGTGGCCTCTCAGAATTAGTTTATCTTCTTGTTCATCCTAACCAGATAACTCTTTTCAGAATTATTGTTCTTGTTGTTGACTTGCTAAGTTGTGTCCGACGCTTTGCGACTCCATGCACTGCAGCATGCCAGTTTCCCTGTCCTTCACTATCTCCTGGAGTTTGCTCAGACTCCTGTCCATTGAGTCAATGATGCCATCCAACCATCTCATCCTCTGTTGCCACCTTCTCCTCCTGCCCCCAGTCTTTCCCAGCATCGGGATCTTTTCCAATGAGTTGGCTCTTCACATCAGGTGGCCAAAGTATTGGAGCTTCAGCTTCAGCATCAGTACTTCCAGTGAATATTTGGGGTTAATTTCCTCTAGTATTGGCTGGTTAGATCTCCTTGCAGTCCAAGGGACTCTCAAGAATCTTCAGCACCACTATTTGAAAGCATCAATTCTTCGGCGCTCAGCCTTCTTTATGGTCCAACTCTGACATCCATACATGACTACTGGAAAAATTTCAGAATTTAGGATTCACATCTTTTTCAGTCACTTTGTCTGTAATCATATAGAGACTGACTGGTGATGACAGATAAAACCCTTGCCCAAGCAGCATAAGAATTTGGGGACTGATGAATGAAAAGAGGATAGTGTTTCCAGGTTGCTGAGCTGGAGGGGAGAACGTCTAGAAATCTCACACTTTGAGATTGTAAGTCTTCAAAGACACAGCAAACAAACTTATGATTACCAAAGAAGAAAAGGTGAGGGAGGGATGAGGTGGTGGGAGGGATAAATTAGGAGCTTGGGATAACAGATAAAATAAACAATAAGGCCCTACTGTATGGTACAGGGAACTATATCCAGTATCCTGTGATAACCTATAATATAAAAGAACCTGGAAATCCATAATGTAACTGAATCACTTCTCTGTATGTACAGACTAACACAACATTGTAAATCAACTTCAATCCAGTATTCTTGCCTGGAGATTTCAATGGACAGAGGAGCCTGGTGGGCTATAGCCCATGGGGTTGTGTAGAGTCAGACACGACTAAGCGACTAACACTTTCCCTTTCAAATCAACTATACCTCTATTGACAAAAGAAGACCCTAAGTCTAATATGAAATTTGCTGCTTTGAAGAGAACTTTAGCTGTGAGGAAGTACATGGTGGTTCCCAAGGTTAGTACCTCCCATTGCTAGGTACCCAAAATTCTCAGAATAGGTTGCTGTTGTTAATAGTATTAAAAATTGCAGCAGTGATAATTTTGATAGTCATGAAGACTAAACATGTGATAGCAGAAACTTGAGTCAATGAACTGTACGCATTACCTGATAGGAGTATTAGATTCAAACATTGTATTTATAGCATCCAGATTGCTGAAGGAATATGTCCCAGATTTTACATTTTTTTCTACCCAGATCTTTTTCATTGACCAGTTGTTTTTCTTTCTTTTTTAAATATGTCAAACACCTACCTAAATTTCACCCACTAAAAATAGTCTCACAGCTTCAAATAAAGAAGTTAATTTGACAAGCATGTTAGTTGTTCAGTTATGTCTGACTCTTTTGTGGCTCCATGGACCACCAGGCTCCTCTGTCCATAGAATTCTCCAGGCAAGAATACTGGAGTGGGTTGACCATTCCCTTCTTCAGGAGATCTTCTGGACCCAGGGATCAAACCCAAGTCTCCTGCATTGCAGAGATTCTTTGCTGTCTCAGCCACCAGGGAAGCCTATATATTTATTATTTATTTTTCCCTCACACTTGTTTTTAAGAGTATTAGATCATTATTTCTGAATTTTATCCTGAGATTTTGTTTTTTTGTGTGTGTGTGTAGTAAGACCTAAATCAAGGTTTCCTTTGTGTTTATTAATCTGTCATCTTCTAGGATGGGTAGATTTCTTTACAAAGGGCCAGACTCTGCTTATGGGCTGTCTCACTAATTAATAGCATGCTGTTCACTCGTCTGTCTTTGTGATCTGGAAACTCAGCCTACACATGATTAGTGGAAAGGAGCTTGACCTCTTTCTGAAAGGATGCTACTGAAGTCCATCCTAAGGGTCCTCAGAGGGTGGCAATCAGAGTGGATAGTGGTGCCTGGCTCCTAAAGAGAAATGACCTCTCTCTCTGAGGAGGGGTACTCTGCAGCTACTCACTCTTGTTCCAGATCATCTCTGTCCAAATTAAGAAGGTCTGTGTAGTGACTTCTTCCCAGGAGCTTTAGCATCATTATCTAATGTCAGGAAAATCAATGGGGGATAGAATGAGAAGGCTGTGCCTGGGGGAATCCCTCTCCTGCCCACACCTAGTAGCTTCTAGCTTCAGGCACAGGCCTGGTGAGAGGGGGAGGTGCCAAGCCACTTAGGTGGCTGCCCACGTGCTGTGAGCCTGAGGATTTCTGGGTCAGGATTCTGCAAATTTAGCTGACAGGGTTTTCTACTACTTTCCAATTAAGTCAGTAAAGTGTTGACATCTTTCTTACATATATGATAAGGAGACGAGAGGCAGGCAGCCCTGAAAATGAAAAAAGAAGTCAGTTTTTAAAATGTGAAATCTACAGGAAGCAATTTTCCTTTCTTCTATGTGAAAATAACATTGGGAACTTTAGCACACTGGCAGAATCTCATGGGTATAACTCTCATTGTCTCTTTATTCTCTTCCTTAATATTTCCCTCTTAATAGAAGCTTCTAAATGTGTCTCATGGCCATGTGTGTGCCTCCCTGGCTACCATCCTAGCACCTGCATAAAAGGTGTGTCCCATGTTTTAGAAAATGATCTATTGCTAAACTGTGCCAGGATGTTATAAAAACTGTTTATCATACCTACCTAGGAGTCCCTGGAATGTGGTAGTTTTCTTCTTTCCCTTTGCCATAAACAGCAAATGAAAACAAGGAATAGAGACATTTTTTTTATTATTACTGAAGTATAGTTGATTTACACTGTTGTGTTAATTTTGGTATACAATATAGTGATTTATGGGTTATTATAAATATTGAGTATACTTGTGCTTGTTGGTTATCTATTTTATATGTCCTAGTGTGTATCTATTAATCCCAAACTCCTTATTTATCCTTCTCTCACCTTTCTTCCTGGGTAACTACAGATATCTTTTCTGTGTCTGTGGATCTATTTCTGCTTTGTATATAAGTTCATTTATATCAATGATATTTTTCTTCCTTTTTTAGATGCAACATATAAACGATATCATATATTTTTCTTTCTCTGTCCAGCTTACTTCGCTTAGCATGATAATCTCTAGGTCCAAGGAATGGAGACTACTGAAGTACACTAAGCCTGTCAGAGGAGAAGGCAGCATCACCAGACATCTATTATTACTCTATGGAGGCATCAAGTGGTCCCACTCGCTGTTTCCTCCTAAGCAAGGTGGTGGCTTCTGGAGTAGAGAAGGGAATGGTAGTGGATTTTGACATTGAATGAGCATTAAGCAGGCATTATACTCAGTGCTTTTCACTGAGTTTATGACTTGTTTTGTAAAAAATCATAGGAGAGAGCACCTGGATTATATGTCTTGGATGTGAGGGAGGAAACAGTTTGCCTTGGGAAGGAATTTTCCATTTTCCTTGGGAAGGAGTCAACCGTCTCTAATAATGGAAAGAGGAAAGAACAGTTTAAACACTTTACATAGCAAGTTAATAACAACAATTATCCATTTGCTTATTTAAAATGGACCAGAAAATCCAACTTTTTTCATGGAAGATTATTTCATTGCATGTACTAAAATAGAATAAGTGAAAAGTGAAGTCGCTCAGTCATGTCCGACTCTTTTGTGACCCCATAGACTATAGCCTACCACGCTTCTCTGTCCACGGGATTTTCCAGGCAAGAATACTGGAGTGGGGTGCCAAAATAGAATAATACTGTACCAAAAGCTGTAAAAATGATATAAGACTTTTGAAAATGTATTAATATATAAAATATTTATTATGGAGGCTCAGTAGTGTTTGCATTTAATCATTTTTATTGTATATCAGGGGTTAGTCACTTCATTCTGAATTCTGAAAAATGAACATGAGATGTTTTGCAAGCACTGCTTTTTCTGGAGTACATTCTCAGCGGGATTTACTGAGGAAATACTTATTTGTTGAGAGGTGGGGGCATGTATCTGTAAGCACATTACAAATGTTTCCCACAATGGCACTAAAATGATCAGGGGAATGAGAAGCAAGCCAAGCCACATTGCTTCATTGAATTGAATTCTTATCAGTATGTTAAGTGGAGTATGGATGAGTTTGGGAAATATATTCAGGACAACAGAGAGGCAGTGCCTTTCTTCTAGCTCTGTGTTTAGAAAACCACATCATTCTCTTAGCTTTTTTGGACACCAGTCTTTATACTTGTCTGTGTTTTCCATTATGTGACCTCTATGTGACATATGTACATTTTTTTGTTTCCAAAGCATGCATGTGGGTTGTTCAAGTTTTAAGGCCAAGAATTATAGCATTTGTGATGTAGCTATGTAATAAGGGAGACTTAATCAACTAAATGCTGATATATTTCAGATGGAATCACAGTGCAGAGCCAAGGAAAGTGGCTCCTCATTGGTAGGTTTTCTGTGTTACACTGAGGTCCCCAAGGACCAAGGGTATGCCCCATTCTCAGTCAATTCCAATAGTGTAGATGGTGGGAAATGTTTTTTCACTAAATTCAGGTGAGTGTCAGAGCTTGCCTCCTGAAATGCTTCTGGGGTCTTGGGTGTTAGTACATCAAATTGGGTCCAGAGCTGCATTCTCCCTCAGCCATTTGGCCAAACTGGGTGGCACTTGGCAGACAGAGCTTGGCACCAACCATTGGCAGTGTTTAGGGTTGTTTATTTTTTTAAAAAACAGTCTGTGAAATGGTGGTACCTTTCAACCTGTTCCAAGTTTAAGTCTCTATGATCTGCTATCAGCTACGTATTCACTCTGGGAAAGGTTTAGCTATGATTCCCAAGCTGTGCCATTCCATACAGGGCTGCATAAATTTACAGGGTCATGCTCCAAACCCTGGAGCTGTCTTGCACAGCCATGGAACCTTGCTGGGGTTGATGTTATGTAGAAACATGATGATTCCTTGTTTGTGGATGCATTTGCTAAATGGCAGCCTGTGCTGTTTGGAGGTAATTGGAAGCTGACTTAATAGTTCTGGTTGAGAAATGGCAGCAGGAGAGAGAATATGCAAGACTGAAGTGATATCCAATGCTCTGTGTTCTATATAAAGGTAATTGCAGAAGTGAAGGTTCTTGTGGGAAAGAAGTTCCAGTCAGATTCCTGCATAGATAGGAAACATCATGGAATTTCAGATCTTGGAGTCTCTTAAATGCAGGAGAGCCTTCATTTCAACCACATGATAGTCTGCGTTGTGGAGAAAAAGTGATATTGTTCCACAGTTGGTTAAAGGCACATGTTAATGCTTTCAGTAAGTAGTTAGACCCTTACTTCCATTTCTGCCCAGCTAAATATCTTAATTCAGAAATGTTTGAGGAATATTTTTTTAGTATGTAAGTGTGTGCTTAGTTGCTCAGTCATGTCTGACAACTCTTTGTGGTCCCAGGGACTGTTGCCTGTCAGGCTTCTCTGTCCATGGGATTCTCTAGGCAAGAATACTGGAGTGGGTTGCCATGCCCTCCTCCTGGTCATTTAATATAAGTGATATAAAATCCTAAGGATTTGATGAGTTTAAGGTATCTTTGGGGCCTACTACACCTTTTCCACTTTTAGGTTTTCTTCCACTCTTTCTAGGACAACTCAAGTCTGAGCAGTCACTTGAATGGTTCATGGTGACATCACCAATCTAAAGAGTAGACAGCAATTGGAAATTAGGAGTGGCAGCTAATTTAATTGGAAATAAAGCTTTTCAAGGTTAGAAATTTGTGGTCTTACTAATAAAGAGTATTTAACCACACACATCAGTTCTGTTTACTTTTGTGGCCTTGGAAATGCTGTGATTTTATTAGCTAGGCAAATTGCAAAGGTCTAGATGAGAGAGGCCTGGGAGAGGATTGCAGAGCAGAGTGGACAGAGCAGCTGGAGAGAGGGTAAGGACCAGATCAAAGGTACTGATCCTTCCTCAACTCTGTCATTCTGATTACCATTGTGGACACACAGAGTAGCAAATCCAGTCACATTGTAGCAAATGCTGGGGGGCGGGTGGGGAGCCGCGTAGCATGCATTAGCCTGGCAGGTCTGAGGAAAGCTTTCTGCACCTGCAGTTCTCATGCATTATTTATTGCGACACCTCTGCTCTCACTGCTCTTATAACTGCACTCCATCTGGAAGAGAGAAGGGTGCACAGGAAATCCTCAGCTCTTGGCCTAGTGCACTTAGAGAAGATGGCCTGCCAATTTGGTGACTGTGATAACTGCAGCAGTATTCTTGGGTAGCTTGTTTTCAGGGCATCTTTAATGGGCGGGAAGGATGTGAGGAGGCTATTAGCCTTGGCTGTGCTGAGCTTAGAGTGCTGTCAGCCATCCACTGCACGGATGCCTCCTGCTGATTTCTTCCTTGATTAGTCTTTTCTAATGTCCTTGCCTGGATGCATCATCGCTGCAGTCTAGAATTAAGATTCGTAACATCTGCCTGGGAGTCCAAGGCTGTTCTCTATTTTGGAGCCCAGGCGCCTTTTGTTTCCTTGCTTTGCCACTGGAAACACATTCCCTGGCAAGTGGGCTAGTTGTTGGACGAGCAGCATGAAGACAGGAAAGAAAATGCTGAGAGTGGAGGGTGGTCAGTTACAGTCTGCCTGACTCGGAAGAGGAGATTCCAGCTGCTGTGGAGATGGGAAAGGATGGTGGCTGGTGAACACTTGTCCTGATTCAAGAAACTGAGCAGGGTGAGGAACAGCTCATTGTAAGCAAAAAGACAGACTGAATTAGCTCCCTGAAGTAATATTAGCTGCGAATCCCTGCCATTGTCGTCATGAAATCAGCTTTCATCCCCACCCCATCGCTTTTTACAGCTGGATTAAGGTGTTTGATGCAGGGCTGGGAAGTGGGTTTTTGCTAACTAAAGACCCACAGTGGTTCACTTCAAGTCTGAGGAGGGGCATTTCTTAGGTGTCCCAGGTGCAATGACTAAGGGCAAAATGGGGACTTGAAGAGTTTTTACCAGTTTGGGAAAAACTGAATGAGATGAGCAGCCAGCCAGGAGACTTGACCTGTGGTACATTCAATAGGCCCTGTTCTGGGGAATAAGGGAGTATAATATCTGGAGAGAATGGTGGCAGGTAAGAGGCACCTGGGTGGCATAAAGGGATATCCTAGAGGTGGCCCTAGGAGCTGCCAGCATTCAGAGACAGATAGTTCATGTGGATCCAGGCAGACTAGGAGCCTCCAAGGTGACTGAGATTCACAGGAAGGATTCCATGGGCCCTGGACCTGAAGGAGCTGGCTGCTGGACAAGTTATCAAGACATAGAATGAGATATTAGGGGGAGGAAGGACAGGACATGGTTCTGTAGGGAAGAGATGGGTGGAGCTTGGAGTCTGACTTCTGTGTCTAGACCGTAAGACTCTTGAAGTTAAATACCATATATTATACAAAGTAGGCTCTAGATAAATATTTGTTGAACAGGTAAGCATAGAAAGCACTTTTTCTTGATGCTGAAAATAGATTCAGGTGGTATATCTATTAGACTCATTTGAAAAGACCATGATGCTGGGAAAGATTGAAGGTGGGAGGAGAAGGGGGGGATAGAGGATGAGATGGTTGGATGGCATCACTGACTCACTAACATGAATATGGGTAAACTCTGGGAGTTGGTGATGGACAGGGAGGCCTGGCATGCTGCAGTCCTTGGGGTTGCAGAGAGGTGGACATTACTGAGCAACTGAACTGACTGATCAGCAAGTAGAATATGATGATGGATCTGTTAGTGAGTTGACTTAGAGTTCCCCAGCAATCCCTTCTCCCCCTCCCCCTGCTATAATGGCAGATTTAGTCACCTCGGATTGAGGCTGAGCCTGGTCAGGGGAAGAGAGCTCCCTAGAACATGATCATTGTGTCCTAGTTGGGTGGAAGAGACTGTAGACGCAGAAAACATGGGTCATTCTAGCACACCACTGCCTGAATTTTCAAGGATGGAGTACCTTTCTGTTTGTAAACTCAGTTATAGTCTTTTTTTTTTTTTTCCAGAAGAGTTAAGGAAGCATTCCAAAGTCGTTACAGATAACCTGATGTAAAAATAGGTGGCAGTATGGGGCCCTCTAGTCAGTGTGCATGGGCTGGCCTACTCTTGTCATCTTCAATCTGGGATGATGTTTTCTCCTAGTGCAGTTGCATTTGTGTTGGTTGCCTTGGAAAGTCAGTGAACCTTACATTAAGAGTTTATGTTTTGAGTCACATTTAATCACATTAATTTTTTCTACAAGCTGTGAATTTTAGTCTAGATTATCTTCTAAGTAATACAGGTTTTGAAACCCTGGCTTTATCTTATAAGCAGCAATGAATGGAAACAATAATATTCAACCCCCCTCCCACTATTTTTTTAATCTGTTCAAGTTGCATAAAATAAGTTTTTGTCCCAGAAAATGTAAAAGAAATCAACCTCTACACTTTGGATACTGCTTTTACTGAAATAATAAAATGTCATGAAAGTATTTATGAGGCAAATCAAATTACTCAGTGGTCGCTAAATGTGTGTATTTGTGTGTGTGTGTGTGTGTGCGCGCGCGCAGAGTTCTGTCATGGGATGAATTAGTGGCAGGACTTCCTCTGAGTGTGGCCTTCCTACCACCCAAGAAAGAATCCCCTAAGGTGGACTATAAAGAAAGCTGAGCCCCGAAGAATTGATGCTTTTGAACTGTGGTGTTGGAGAAGACTCTTGAGAGTCCCTAGGACTGCTTGGAGATCCAACCAGTCCATCCTAAAGGAGATCAGTCCTGGGTGTTCATTGGAAGGACTGATGTTGAAAGCTGAAACTCCAATACTTTGGCCACCTGATGTGAAGAGCGGACTCATTGGAAAAAACCCTGATGCTGGGAAAGATTGAGGGCAGGAGAAGGGGGTGACAGAGGATGAGATGGTTGGATAGCATCATCGACTTGATGGCCATGGGTTTGGGTGGACTCCGGGAGTTGGTGATGGACATGGAGGCCTGGCGTGCTGCAGTTCATGGAGTTGCAAAGAGTTGGACGCGACTGAGCGATTGAACTGAATGTGCCATTAAATATAGCTTCTTTGGCCCTACTTTCCCAACCAAATTTCTTGAGGCATTATTCTGTAACACAGGATATCAGGCTGAATGAGTTTTGGGACAAGATGTAATTAACACGAAGTGAATAGCAAGTAAGAAAGGGAAAGGCCATTGGAGATGGTGTTTGGGGTGTTGGGAAAAACTTTATAGGCAATGTGGAATTTGAATTTTTTTTAGGTTCTGAGATAAGAGATAGACATTTTCTGCATGAAGAATGGCTTAAACAAAAGATAAGAGTTTAAAAGACCATAAATAGACCCGCACCATCAGATGAAGACTTTGTTTTCCTTAGGGAAGTAGATACCTAGATAGACATGATGAAGCAAAATATAATGAAGGACTTCTGAGAAACACTGAGACAGAATTGAGACTGATTGTAAAACCACTGAGAATAGCATGTGATGCTTTGGCCCACATAAGTTTCCTTCCTGCATCCCACCTCCAGATGGGCATAACGTTCAGAAATTTGGACCAGAGAAACTAACCGTATGATCACAGGGGGAAAACTATTTGGAAGAAATGTATTTGCTTTTGTACTATTTGCTAGGACAATAAGATCTAGATAGAGGTGAATGTGTTCAGATAATATTTTCTGAATACAAAGATGTCTTTGTTTCCTCTGTTTTCTGCCATAAATAATATTAAACTAATGCCATAATTGCAACATAAAGCTCATTTTTACAAATATCTCTGTTAGAGTCACTATGAGCATGTGTGTTATATATATTAGTGTGCGTTATGTCAGCTCTTCTAAGCTTTTTATACCCTTCTCTACAGCCAGCCTGGTATAATAAGAATTGAGAATGAGAGTTTTAGTAAATTGCATTTCCCTCTTTTTCCTTTATCTGATGCTCATATGAACCCTGTGAGGCAGATGAAATTGACAAGACTTTGTTGGTGCATTTAAGCTGATAACCAGAGTGGGGGAGAAGCTAAGATTTGTGCTCTGTGTCTTGCAGAGCTAGAAAGAGGAGCCAGGCCAGTACCTTTCTTGTTCACTTGCCATGTCCCCTTTGAGTGGATTTGCTGGTTTCTTTTCTATTCTCTTTGACCCAGGTGTAAATCTTAGATTGTTGGAAATGATTACTTGTTTTCCAGTCACAGATTTCTTACAAAATCCAGAGACTTAATATGCTTTCAACTTTTGTCATAGGATTAGGTTTATCATCTAAAAGAAAACATAATAGGAAATACTGGGCATTTATATTCTTTTTCTAAATATTTGATACATATTGACTTATTTCATCCTTATATTAACCCTGTGAAGTAAGAACTATTTCTATGGCTATTTTAGAGATAAAGAAACAGAGACCCAAAATTGATAAGTACTTGATTAAAATTGCACAGGGAGGATGAAAAGAAAAGAAAAACAAAGTTTCTTTGGGACTCCCCAAGCTGAAATAATATATTGCTAATGTGATCACTCATTCTTCTTGTGTGACTGTGTGTACTGTTTTTTGAGATGCTGATTATAGTACTTAACTCACAGGACATGCTGACAGTTGCAAACTGGACATTCTTTAGTGGATTTAGAGAGTTCTGATTGAATATATGTCTGATAATTGAAGTTTCAAAGAAATCCTTCACTTTTTAGTTTAGTCATTTCCACATGCAAGGCATTTGGGGCTTACGTAGGTTCCCCAAAGCTTACTGTAGCATTTTTGAACGTATGTTGTAGGGCCGAAGATAAAGAATGAGGCTGAAACTTCCAAGGGAATAATTTCTTTCCTATTTAAAATAAAATTTCAACCATTTGAAAGTGATATTACTATTCAGTATCTTATTAGTAGACATGACTTTCTTCATTATTTTTATTTTACCATATCTTGGTTCTTTTAATCTGGAGTTAGACCCATTAAGGTAAATGTTTCGCTGGTTTGTTTTCTTTTTTAAAAATTTTTATTGGAGTATAGTTGCTTTACAATGTTGTGTTAGTTTCAGGTATACAGCAAAGTGTATACACATATACTTTTTTAGATTCTTTTCCCATGTAGGACATTACAGAGTATTGAGTAGAGTTCTCTGCTTTACAGTAGATCCTTATTAGTTATCTATTTTATATATAGTAGTGTGTACAAGTCAATTCCAGTCTCCAAATTTATCCCTCCCCCTTCTTATCCCCTGGTAATTATAAGTTTATATTCTTCATCTGTATCTTCATTTCTTTGTAGATAAGTTCATCTGTAGTCTTTGATTAGATTCCATAAATAGGTGATGCTAAGTTGCTTCAGTCATGTCCGACTCTTTGCAACCCCATGGACTGTGTGTAGCCTGCCAGGCTTCTCTGTCCATGGGATTCTCCAGGCAAGAATACTGGAGTGGGTTGCCGTGTCCTCCTGCAGGGGATCTTCCTGACCCAGGGATTGAACCCAACTCTCTTATGTCTTCTGCACTGGCAGATGAGTTCTTTATCACTAGTGCTTTACCCTGGGAAGCCTGCATATAAGATATCATGATATTTGTCTTTCTCTGTCCGACTTCACTCAGTATGACTCTCTAGCTCCATCCATGTTGCTCCAAAAGCTGCAGATGGCATTACTTTGTTCTTTTTGTGGCTGAGTGATATTCCATTGTGTGTGTGTGTGTGTATATTTGTACTAAATATTATTTATCCATTAATCTGTGAATGGTCATTCAGTTTGTTTCCATGTCTTGGCTATGGTGAATACTGTGGCTGTGAACATGAGGGTGCATGTATCTTTTTGAATTAGAGTTTTGTCTGGATGTCTGCTCAGTAGTGGGATTTCTGGGTCATATGATAACTCCATTTTTAGTTTTTTTTAGGGAATATCCATACTGTTCTCCAGAGTAGCTGTACCAATGTGCACTCTGACCACAGTGTAGGAAGGTTCCCTTTTCTCCACACCCTGATTTTTTTCCAAAATGATCAAATGGCTACATTTTATTGAAACCCTCTCCTATGTGCTATTTACTGCAGTGGGTAAGCACTATGATACAAAAGAAATTTGAAACATAGCGCCATCATCAAGGAACATAGATTTCTTTTGCATCCATCGCCTTCTTCCTTCACTCTTCATAGTGTGAACTCTGTCCTAGTTTCCATGATTTTTCTGAATATTTTTAAAAATTTTATCTTCTTTACATTAGCTACTTACAAAATTATACTGTCCTCTTAAGTTGTACTAGTTTCTTAGCTTGTTATATACCCATCTCTTTTCACACAAATCTGGTCTGTTCTTCTTCCGTTTATCACTTTTCAGTGGCTATCCAATGCCCTGGTCAAAGGGCACTGTGAAGATAGGAAGAGGTTCTTCATCCCTGACCTCTGCCTGCCTTCCTGGCTTCTCTCCCACTTCCCTGGCACTACGTTTGTCCCCTTATGTCTGTCTGCATTGTTTCTGCATTAGGATACACTGTGCTTGCCCTTTGTTTATGTGCTACCACTGTGAAGGCATCTCCAGCTTCCTCCTCAACCTAAAAAGAATCCTTCTCTGTGTTTTCATATCCCCTTATACCAGTCTTTTCCAAACCGATCTCCCTGCATTGCAGTTCCTTACTTGTCTGTCTGTCCCCTGTGCTGGACTGAGAAAAAGCTGCCTAAGGTCTACGATTATGTCCTCTCTATAACTTTATGGCCCTCATGCCTGTGTACCTATGTAATGTTTAAATGAAAGAATATGCATACTGTCATGGTTCAGACTCAAATAGTTCTAAAGATATAATGCTGGACTAAGAACCCAGAGGACATCAGCTGTTATTTTCTGTTCTGATGCACCCTTAGTTCTTGGCTGGAGACCTGAACCTGAGTACATGCCTAATCAGTATTTGTTGCATGAAGAAATGGATAAAGATCAGCAAGGACTGTCATGAGTAGGACATGATTTGAACACTGAATCTGAAAGAATAAGTAGGCTTTGCTTGAAAGGCACCAGCCAGTAAAGGCATTCTAAAGTTGGTAATTACTAGGAGCAAAAGATTTGGGAGAAAGAGGAGTTGGCCTTTATGAGAGCCTGATCATTTTCCCTCTCTGAATGGTTGCTCTGTTTACAGTGCAGATGAGACTACTAGGTCCTTTCTTTCTTTCTTTCTTTTTTTTTTTTTTTGATTGATTGCAGGAAGAAAATTACTATACCCATGAAAGTTTTGAACGTCTTTGGTGAATGCAAGGAGCAATTATTTGATAAGTATTAAGTATAGTTTAGACTCTTATGTTCTAGCATTGTTAATGGACAAGTAATAAGTTGGTTGATGTATGTACTAGAGCAGGCTGGTTGGAAGCCAAGAGTGTGCAAGGGCATTTTTGGAAACTGACACTAAGAATTAAAGAAGTTCATCATATCAAGGAAAGCCAGGAGAAGCAGTGAAAGAGATAAAGATTAGAACAAAAAGAGGAAAAAGTAGATGTTAGATCTCTTTGTCCTACTGATTTTCATTAGATGAAAGCAGGAGTTACATGAGTTATTTCAATTAGGTGGCAGTTGTGATGGTTCCCTGCATTGCTGTGAATTGCACTGTTGTAAGTGCATTCTCACTGGGAAATATGACATGTTATCTGCAGTCCCATCCCATTTCATGACCAGTGCCACTGACAGGAAGGTTCACCTTACATTTTGTGGTTCTTATTGAAGATAGCACCTATTACTTAGGCTTTCTGGACTTAAGGGGAGATTCACACAAGTGACATTTCAAATAAATAATGTTTTGAAACACTGTCATGCTCACACTAAACAATCGCACTGAAGATGGATTCTGAATAGAATTTTAATTCTAAGGAATATGATATGCATGCAGGTTTGACTTTTATGCAGTGGCATTGATAATTTCTTCTAGGACTGGTGCATTTATATGAGAATTCACTGGGCCAAATAGACATAATTACGAGGTGAAATAACACTGTGATTTTATTTGCATCTGTGCTGGTAGAAGCACAGGAAATTCAAGGTATGGGGAGAACTGTTGGGCCACTTGCAATAATACTGTGAGGAACACGAAACTTAGAAATGTTGAAATAGCAAATGTATGAAAAAATGATTCATCTGACACTCAGTTTTATTCGTGAGGGAATCTGGGAGATAGAAATGTGTCTCAAATATTAAAAAAAAAAGTGATTTTCTTTTTTTTCCCTTTGGTTGCAGTATGCAAGCTCTTCATTGTGGAGTGTGGGCTTCTATCTAGTTGTGGTGTGGGGCTCAGTAGTTGGGGTGTGAGGACTTACTTGCTCCATGGCATGTGGGATTTTGGTTCCCTAACCCCAGAAATTGAACCCATGTCTCCTGCATTGAAAGATGGATTCTTAACCACTGGACCACCAGGGAAGTCCTTATCTCAAATATTTTAAAGAAAATGTCTGACTTTAGTAAACTTTCTTTAAAATGTTTAATTTTAAATGTTTAGAAATTTTTTAAAAAATGTTTTAATAATCCATTAAAGATTATCCTTAGGATTATTAGAAAAAATTTTAATGACTGTATGAATATGTTTAGAATATAATGCTATTGACATATTGTGACTTTAAAGAATGGAGGGCAAATACATAAATTTGTTAGTAATAGCTAACATTTACTGAGCAGTTGACTATGTAGCAGATACAGGTATTAACTTGATCTTCCAATAAGTATGTCAGGTAGGTATTGGGTTGGCCAAAAAGTTTGTTCAGGTCTTACTGAAAATTTTTGCCAACCCAAAATTATTATTATCCCCATTTTATTGAAGCACAGAGAAGCCAAGTAACCTACCCTAGTAAGTTACTTAACTCAAAGCTAGTAAGTAGTGAAATTGGGATTTGAATTTGGGTAGTCTCAGTTCCTATACTTTTAAAAGCTAAAACATACTGCTCTGTGTTTGCAGTTAGGGGAGTTCTCTTTGTAGAGTCCCTTGGACTGCAAGGAGATCCAACCAGTCCATCCTAAAGGAGATCAGTCCTGGGTGTTCATTGGAAGGACTGATGTTGAAGCTGAAACTCCAGTACTTTGGCCACCTGATGCGAAGAGTTGACTCATTGGAAAAGACCCTAATGCTGGGAAGGATTGGGGGCAGGAGAAGAAGGGGACGACAGAGGATGAGGTGGCTGTATGGCGTCACAGACTCAATGGACATGGGTTTGGATAGACTCTGAGAGTTGGTGATGGACAGGGAGGCCTGAAGTGCTGCAATTCATGGGGTCACAAAGAGTCGGACGCAACTGAGCGACTGAACTGAAACTGAACTTTGTAGTATATGACCTCTGCAAACTGAGAATTTCTATAATTTGTGAATCTGCCCCAAAGGCAAGAAGATCAGGATTGTTAAAAGTATTATGATAAGGAGGCCATTAGGTTCTGGTCACTGATGCGTTGGTCACCTGGATGAGCTAACCAAAACCTCAATCAGAGTGAGTATGCTTGAATACAAGAAAATGAAACTTAAGGACACCCAGTCACAAACAGCCAATGAGACTTTTTCAAATAAGGCAACCACCAACCACTTACGCTATAGTCAAGTACAGTTGATCCTTTCTAGATAGGGGTTTTGTATCCTCAGATTCAACCATGATAGAAAATTAAAAAAAAAAAATCCAGAAAGTTCCAAGAAGCAAAGGTTGAATTTTCTGCCCCAGTTTACATAGTATTTACATTGTTTTAGGTAATGTAATCTAGAGGTGATTTAAAGTATGCAGGAGGATGTACGTAGGTTAATATGGAAATACTCTACATTATTTTGTATAAGAGACTCGGGCATCTATGGATTTTGGTATCTGCAGGGGAACCAGTCCCCTGTATATGCTGAGGGAAGCTATAAATTCTTTGCTTTCACATGTTCACTATGAAAACTTTGCCCCTAGTTCCTCTTGGTAGAACTTCAGCCACTTTTGGTTTAGTACTGCCCATTGCCAATAAATGTTTTCTCATAGGCTTTTCAAAATTTTAATGTGCCTTAGTTTACCTTTTAACAGGTTTCAACAATGACCTAAGTTTATTTACTTGCAGAATTCAGAAAATTGCATCTCAACATTCACTGATTAAACTCATGATCTCAGTTTTAATTGATTGGCTGGTTTATATGCTTAAAATTTGATATTGATATTTACAAGTGGGCACACTGGCTTTTGATTAACTGCTGAATTTAATTCTGTGTAGAGTGCTTTTGATTCTGTAATCAGCATTGCTGATTTAATAATCAAGTACTCTTGTTTCCTGGATAATGATATTCAGTACCAAAAATGACGATTTGAAGATTGACACATTTCTTTTCAGTTGAACTATAAAGTTGTTCCAAGAAGAGATTCCCTCCTTTCTCATGCTCTTTGTTCCTTCTTTCACTTTCTTCACAAAAATTGTATTAAATCCTTAGGTGCCAGACTGTGCTTAATGATGTGGTTATAATGATAAACACAAACAGGATGGTCTTAGCCTCTTCTTCTGTACCGCAAATTTTGTGAGACTTGAGCATAGAAGAACTTCTGTCTTTCTTAGTAGCAATTTTTGAGTTGGATTGGAAATGTTTTATAGAAATATTCAAATTTTAACTCATTGTATAACCATAGTGAAAATAATGACTTAGAATTGCTTTACTTACTGTAAATTACTTAACTTACTACTGCATGTAGTTACCCACTGTCATGGCCTGTCTTAACTTGGGCTACCATAACAAAAATATCACAGACTAGGTACCTTAACAATGGAATTTTATTTCTCACAATTCTAGAGACTGGAAGTCTAAGATTCAGGGTCCCAGCATGATTGGGTTCTGGTGAGAGTCCTGTTCCTGGTTGTTGTATCCTTACATGGTAGAGAAGATAGACCATCTCTCTTGTGTTTTTCTTAAAAAGGCACAAATCCCACTCATGAGGGCTCCACCCTTATGACCTGATTACCTTTCAAAAGCTCCACCTCCAAATACCATCACATGAGGTGATGATTAGGTCTTCACTGTAGGGATTTGAGGACATGTTTTGTCCATAGCATGGATTGTTTCTAGCTGGAGATCTGCCAAGTATCAAGTAAGCAATCTGATACTTGGTCAGGCAATAGATGGAGGAGAAAATGGCAACCTACTCCAGTATTCTTGCCAGTATAATCCCATGGACAGAGGAGCTGGTGGTCTACAGTCCATGGGGTCAACAAAGTCCATTTGTCCAATGGATAAAAGCTGAGCACGCACACACACAGGCGATAGAAATTTATTGAACACTTACTATGTGCCAGGCCTGGGCTAAGTGCTGAGTTACAGCAGTGAGCAAGATGCAGCACCTGTCCTTCTGGACAAGATGATCTAGTAGGTTACTACCAGATTCAATGTGATTATTGTCCAAAGTGGTTTACATTCTTCTCTTTCCCAGCCCTTGTTATCTTGGAAAGGCATTTTGCCTAATTTAGGTTGATCGATTGAAAATTTAGAATGAGTGATTTTACTTGATTCAAATTTGTGTGATTTCTTAATAATTTAGATTTTTAAGCTGAGATAAAGTAAACATTGAAAGAATTTCTTTAACTTCAGCCCAAGCCAAAGATGTTTAGGTGGTCATCTTCATAATTTACTTCCAGGGTCTTAACTAGTTGAAATTGGAGTCTTTTTAAAAAGTTTATTGTAAATGTTGTAAAATTCATTTTCTTTCTTTTCTTGCATATTATAGTATGACCACTTAAAGCGAATGCCTGCTTTTAGGTATGCAAAACAAGAAAGATAGCAAATAATGAAATTTATCATTATGAAATGTATTAATTCCATAATAAGAAATTGTCATTTGTGCATTAAAAAAACTAGATTTAAGTTCAGTGCGAATCAGGACAACTTTCAGTCAAGCCCCACACTGACCTCTCTCATTTGCAGGAGTGGCCCTGGTACCTTGCACAATGATAAGAGGTAGTGTAGAAACTTAATGAACTTATATCTATTGAACAAATGCCCTTTTTCTTCTACTGAGTGACACTGATGAGTGGAGACTTTGGGTTTGCTCTTCTTTATTGATGTCTGCATGTAAAAGTGAAAATACTTAGCCTACTATTGATTATTTTGTGACAGTTCTTTCTTATTCGTAGAGCAATTCTATAAAATATTGTTATCTTCATCTTACAGGTGAGGAAACTGAGAGTCAGTTAATGGTAGTGTACCTAGTAATTGGCAGCACCACAATTAGAACAAATGTCTCCATGACTTCAAGGCCCACGCCTTGTTCATATCTGTGCTGTTTTACTTAGCAAGGAAAGATGGGGAATCCAGTGATGGCTGAAGTGGGTATAGCAGGATGCACACAGAACCCAAGGGCATCCCAGCACTGACCTTCAGTGAAGCAAAGTTGATAGAAGAGTCTGTAATGATTGTTATGTAGTTTTGCTCCTTCCAATATCAAGATGTTCCTGCCTGCTCTGGCTTTGCTGCAAAAGATGTAATATACCTTAGACTAAAGCAAACCTGATATAAAATGATTTGACATATAGCAACTTTGATGTATAAAAATAAATCTTTTCCAAATACATCTGTTATGTACAGAGAGGTGGCTATGACTCATACATAGGACTGACTTCTTGAGTTTTCTGAGCAGTGGCTATTGGCAGTTGCGGTACGCTTGGTGTAACAATGCAGGGAAGAAAGGCCTTCCCGAACACAGCCTTTATGACATTATCGTCAGTAGCAAACACTTACACGTCTTTAGGAAGCACATTGTACGTGAGTCACTCCCATCCTGGAGTTCATGCAATCTGAGAGCGTTCCGTTTTCCTCTCCTAGCGTAACTAGACACTTAAAGAGGCGACCTGGTGGTTTGACAGCAGCCAAAGCCACTGTGGGCAAATCTTGACATCTCCTCAAACTAGTCACGGAGAAGCTGGTGCAGTTCACCGTTTTCAGACATTTGTTTTTCCAAATGAGACCCTTTTACAAGACTTTATATTCTGGAGAAGTTTTAGACTTAGAACAAAACGTAAAGGTATGACGTTTTCCCACACACCCGCTACCCCACCGTCAACATCCCTCATCAGAGTGGCACATTGGATACAGCTGATGAACCTACATTGATAGCTCCTAATCACTCAAGATCCATAGTTTGACTTGGGGTCCACTCTTGGTGTTGTACATTCTGTGGGTTTGTACGAAAGTACAATAGCAGATACCCTTCATTTTAATATCATGTAGGTCACTTTTACTGCCCTAAACATTCTCTATGATCTGCCTATTCATCCACCCACCCCTCTTCTGGCAACCACTGATCTTTTTACTATCTCCATCAATTTGCCTTATCCAGAATATCATAGAGTTGGAACCATGCAGTATGCAGTCTTTTCAGATTGGCTTCTTTCACTTAATAATATAGATTTAAGATTCTTCCATGTCTTTTCATGGTATGATAGTTCACTTCTTCTTAACCCTGAGTAATACTTCATTGTTTGGATGTACCACAGTTTATTCATCCATTCTGAGCTGCTTCCACTAGAGAGAGATTTAACTGATGTTCATTAAAATGTTTCTGTTCTGAAGTCCACTTTTTGAGCTATGTTGTTGTTGTTCAGTCACACAGTCATGTGACCCTATGGATTGTAGCCCACTAGGCTCCCCTGTCCATGGAATTTTCCAGGCAAGAATACTGAGTCAGGTTGCCATTTTCTTCCCAACCCAGAGATCAAACCCACATCTGTTGGATTGGCAGGAGGATTCTTTACTATTGTGCTACCTGCAAGCTGTCTATATCTCTGTAGAAAGAACTCCTTGCTCCTGCCTAACCTATTTTGGACTAAAATGGAGGACAGTGTTGGAGGCCCCCTCATCAGTAGATCCATGTAAGGGTTCTGGGTTCAGCCAGTGTCACTTTAGACTGGGATTTATTTACAGCATTGGGAACTGTGAGGATCCACTTAAAGTGGGAGTTAACAAGATTGCACTTTTTTGGGGGCTCAGAAAGATATGGCTCCAAATCTTGACTGCTATCTGCTAGTTATTTGAACATTAGTGAGTACTGGAGAGATGAATTTCCTGAACTTTACTTTCCCTCAACTGGAAAATTGAACCTAATGACAACCTCCTGTGGATGCTTTTTTATAAAGCTCTGTCACTGTTGATACTACTATTCATTGAAAGCAAAGAAGGGGGTGGGGTTCAGCCAGAATGGCAATTATTTGTGAGTGGGAGCAAACTTGTATTTTAGATGTCCACTGATTCCAGTCCTTTGACAGGTCTACAGTTACACTGAATCTGTGCACCATGTACTGTATAGTCCAAGCTTCTTTGACTTTGGAGTCCTATAGCCTTGCAACTTACAGGCTGTTGCCTGGAGAGAGAGAAGGCTGTTCCTTTGGGGGAAGTGAGAGGATTCTTCTCTTTGGAAACCAGAATTCACTTTTGGATGTGGCAAAGAGAAGTGAATTCCCCAGTTTCCAAAGTTCCAGACTCTAAAAGTGACCTTGAGACTACCTCTTATAGAAATAATGGGAAAATATTATTATTTATAAGATAAGTCTGCTGTATTGAGAGCTGTTGAGATTTATTTTGGTTAAATGGAAACCTGGGCATTCTTTCTGTGGGAAAAATTAGAAAAAAATACCATAGTATATAAATTTATGTAGCAAAACTTTTTCATAAGATACCTTTACAGAGTAAACTTTTTAGATTTTATTTCTTGTCTGAAGACAGAATAAAGAAAATAAGTAACTTATGATGTGAATCCTTGTAATGGTTAAATTTCTTGAAATGAGAACCAGCTGTTGAATCTGATAGGCAACTCTCTGCAGATATAGTCATTTTGTAAGAATGTTTTATGAGCTTCTGCTTACAACACATTAAGTGAGACCATCAGCTTAATGATCGTAAAAGCTTCACAGAACCTATTTGGTATCACAAGCTCAGTTTTCTAAAATGTTTGATGGTGTAGTGATAACTTATCTAATGGCACTGTATAAAATAGTTCTCAGAAAGTAATGGTGATGCTGATGGGCGAGGTGACAAGACTGTTTATAACATTTGATTAATAATAAAAGTGATTTTGAAAATCAATTTTGGGGCAGTTTGAACTGAGGAAATGAAACTACTTGATACTGGTTTGTCTTTGATGGTCACATTTATTCAACAGCTTTAGGAAGGAATTTGAACAAATAAAGAAGCCATCATGTACCCTGTAGTGAAAAGTTGTCACTGACTTTGACCATTGTGCTAGCTGAGAGCAGGAAAGGATGTTAAGTAGAAAACTGAATGCTTCTGAGAAGGTGTTGGGGTTTTGACAGTGCGGTTTGAAGCTGAATTCATCTCAGCATTGGCTAAATATAAGTCTAGCTCCATGCCTAAACTTTATGGCTGCTACTTGAGTTTTTGTTTGTTTGCTTCTTTGATTGTTTTTTTTTGTCTACGCCATGCAATATTCAGGATTTTAATTCCCTAACCAGGGGTTGAACTGGCTCCCCTTGCACTGGAAGCATGGAGTCTTAAATACTGGACCACCAGGGAAGTCCTGCTTCTTGAGTTTTTATAATTTAATATGCACTTTGCCTAACAGATAAAAAGGATTTTCTTTCTTCTTGTATGTTTGCATAAGGAGGAGGAGTCATACTCCTGGAAGAGTCATACCGGTCACATCGTGAATCTCAGTTTAACCCATATGACATATGAAGAACCAGGGACTTAAAGAAATGATATATTCCTGATACCCTCCAATTGTGGGAGGGCTGGAGTTATTTGCTGTCTCTGGTTCCAACTACTGTTTAACCTATGTATACTTGTAGTCTCAGGGGGGACAGAGACGTGCCTTGGATGTCACGGCCATGTTCGCTAATACCACTGATTGTTGAGCAGAGGTTTGCTCATTTGGACAAGGTGAGGGGCAAGTCTGGAGAGGAGGGTTTCCCCAAATACATGAAGCAGTTTCTAGTGGACCATGGACCAGCTTAAGATGCTGTCAAGGTTAGCATATATTCTTGATGGAATCTACCTTTCTAGTCTGTCAACGGCAGCTACCAGAAGCAACAAGAAGTCCCAGGGTTCGTGGGAGGACACAACAGGAATCTCAGAACAATTATGTTTAGATAAAATGGACTTCCTTTCTTCTAATTTATAACGAGGTCCTTACAAAGTTGGACCACGACAATGATTTTATATTAAGAACCAAATCAACTAGACTGATCAAGCAAATAAACAAACAAAAAATTGATCAACTTCGCTTTACTTTATTGGATTATCTGAGCACATTCTCAATTGATTTCATGTTCCCTGGGTTCTCTGACTGATTATTAGTAGTTTGTTTTAAGTTTGTATTAAATATTTGGCTATATCTGAGAATTATATATGGCAAGGTTGTACGGAAAATTGCATGTGCATTTCAGGAAGAAATGATTAACCCTATCAAAATTTTCACTGCAGGTTTATAGATGTGCATAGACAGAAAACAAAGACTGTTGAATCCCTGTTCCTCCCACAGCTTGAGCCATTTGTCTGTCTCTTAAATTCATACCTTCCAGGAACTCTTGATCTTTGCGATGCTGGCAACTTTTAATTTAGGGGGTGAACGTCGAATATGACCTTTTCTACCCAGATTTCCTATAAGTTCAGTGGCAGTGTCCTTAAACATTTCTGTGGATATGTTATCCTTTTGTCATTCTTATATATGTTATTCTTATATGTTGGTATTTTGACTTGAAATACAGAAGGGAGAGAATAATTTTGATTTGTATTTTGTTCCAGTATTTCTTCAGAATTCTTGGTCCTCTCTGGTGATAAGGCTCAGGGGAAGAGACAGAGGAAGAGAATATAATCTTTAACATCTCATAGCCTTCTTTAACTGTTGCCCATTTTCCTCCTGCCCTCATCACATTGTAGCAGTCACACCATCCCTCAGGTCCAGTGCCTTTTTCCATTCAACACTTTCCATCAATATTTAAACACAGGATTTTGGCCATTGCTGGCTTCTAGCAGTTCTGATAAGAGTTGTTTACAGATTGCTTCTGGAAGCTTAAGCTAATGATCTGTTACTATCCTGGTTTGGTTTGTTTTGATGACTTTCAATAAAGTGAAGGTAACTAACACTTAATGAGAATCTAGTTATCTGTCAGGTACCTTACTAAGAGCTGTACAATAATTCCAAAATGGAGCAATGGAAATTCTCTTTTGCAGATGTCAGACCAGCTCTACAGGCTGAATGACTTGCTCAGGGTCTCACAGCTAGTGGAGGGGAGAGCGGGGATTCAAGCATTTGCAGCATTCTGATACCTTATTTCTCAAGGGTAGTACGGAGACTAGCCACAGGACTGTTATCTCAGCCCAGAATTGCTGAGTCAAAATCCTCCACTGTAAGGTGATCCCTTAGTGACTTGAATGCACATTAATGGTGGAGAGGCACTGCTGTACACAAAAGTCTGATAAACCAGAGACATTACAGATGGGAGGACGTTACAGATAGGGGGCACTTGCTTCCTGGTGGCACTGTTGAGGTGTGACATTGGTCATTTGCTTTTCTAACTGTGACTAAAGCAGGAAGTAGGAGCAAAAGAAGAGGAGATGCGCTGTGTTAATGGTGACCTACAGAGTAATTTTTGAGGTGTAGACACACCAGCATCACTATTACGATCACTACAAAGCATCTATTGAAACCTTTTTCTTTAAATGGCAGCTCCCAGTTGATGGATTGATTTAGAATGCCTCTCTTATGAGATATTTATTGGGAGAAAATTGAAGCCTAAATCAGAATTTCTTGTACTGTGTTTGAGTACCTGGAGACAGTGCTAAGCCAGAAAGAAAATCATTTTTAATTAAGTGTTTATTATAGTTACTACAGTGGTTTGGGTTTGAATTTATAATATAATGGGGTTGTATTTTGATGTAGGTAAATTTATGATGCATTGGGTCCTTTGTGTAATCATTATATACCGTGCAAGATGCCTCTATTATAGGGTTTGAAGAAGAACTTTAGTGCGTTCCATGATTATGAAGATTTATGATTATTCCATCTTTGCTTTTATGACACTGTAGATTATATTTGTGACAGCTGTGATACCGAATCCTTGGTCAGAAATAAACATCCAATTACTGTATAGTCTCAGAGGGAAAGCATGATCTTCTTTATGAGAGTCCGCTTTATAAAGTGAGTTTAAGGATTTTAACTTGGCAGTAAGGAAATACTATCTGCACAGCACTTTGATTTTAACATCATTTATTTGGTATTTATTGAGAGTCTTCTCTGTGCTAATTACATTCGTCTCTAATTATGAAAATCTGACAATATTCACTAGCCCTGAAGCTGATTTGATGTCATGTTTCTGGAGTTTCACGTGAAGAGAATTGACTAGGTGGTCTAGTTCTTGATCCTGAAATACAAGAGCATGATCACTGAGTTTGTAGAGTTCTTCCAGACTGCTTCATATACGTCATCTTGCCTAACCCTCCCATGGGTCAGGGTTTAACATGCTCATTTGATCGAAGGATTAATGAGTCAGATGGTCTCACTGCCTTTGGCGTCCTCAGAGTCTTTTGTTATGAGCAGAGATGAGTAATTGCCATACTACTGTCTGACCATTCATGGCTACTGTTGTTTGTACCATTCAGTTGACAGCTGCTGCTAAGTCGATTTAGTCGTGTCCAACTCTGTGCGACCCCATAGACAGCAGCCCACCAGGCTCCTCTGTCCCTGGGATTCTCCAGGCAAGAACACTGGAGTGGGTTGCCATTTCCTTCTCCAACGCAGGCATGTATGCTAAGTCACTTCAGTCGTGTCTGACTCTGTGCGACCTTACGGACAGCAGCCCTCCAGGCTCCTCTGTCCACAGGATTCTTTAGTCATATTCTTTTTTGTGGTAACTTTGCTTTCTGTTTTTATCTTAATAGTCACTTAAATCATATTTATCTTCTTATGCATTTCAGCTTTACTTTCCTAGCTAGTCTGTGCAAATCTCACGTGTGTTATACATTTCTTTATATTCCTTATATTACCTGGTACATCACAGGCCCTTGATAAATGTTGTTGAGTCTGAAGTGGGAATAAGGAGAACTAATATCCTGATTTGCATCCTGTCTGCATTTGTTTCATTTCCTAGGCAGTGTTTTTTCTCTAGGTCTGTTAAGGTTAGGACTGCTGGCTTTTTTGGACTCTCACTTTAAGCCATGTCTTTGCCCAGCAGACCACAATACAACAAAGAGGATTTGGAGCCCAATGTACTTGGTTTTGCTAAATGTTCACTGCTCTGATAAATCGTCTATCGGCTAAGCTAACTTTGGGGAATTAACTGTGGAATTTAATTCTATTTGCTGGCCCCATCTGGTTACCATGGATACTTGCCCTGGCAGAAGGTTGTCCTCCTGGCCCTGGTACATGATGTTGCCTGTGGCAACAAATAGCTAGCTGGGTGGCTGAAGGAACAGGGATGGGATGTGAGTACCAGGTATTCACAGGGAGAGTGGGGACTTTGCTTGGACCTCTGAGGCTACGGGGGACCTTATAGTCAGGACTGGGCCTGTGGAGGGAACCAGGGTGTGGTTTCAGGAGGTGGAGTTGCTGCAGGCAGTAGTCAGCATTGAAAAGGGCAACAGGTTTTGGCTCAGCCACCTTGAGATGAGGATTCTGGTAATCTGCAGAGATACAGGTGGGCAGGCAGTTGAGATTGGATCTGATATTAAGTAGGGTAGTTCAGGAGGCAAGGGTGGTCTTGAATGAGCTTGGGCTCTTAGCTGTGGAAGGAAGGGAAAGGCAGAGCCTTAGGATAGTGAGGAGAGAAGGTTGGGCTGAGCCACCGCTTCCTATCAATGGATTCTGTGATCAGAGTTGCAGTTAGAAACTGAAGAAAGAGTACAGCTCTAGTAGGACAGTGCTGAGTCTTATTCCTGTTCTTCATTATAGTACTCCTGCTGTCTCCAGAAATTACTTAGTTGTCTCATCCGTAAAATACAGAGGCTGGGTTCATATGTGTTTTCCACCCTATGACCTGCATAGTGCTGCCTTCTGGAAAAGCATCCTGTGTTCATACAGTTTAGGAAATGTTGCATGGTTGGTCCTCCCTCAACATTGACAAGATGTACAGTGTTCATTGTTATCTTCCAGTAGCTGGTGGTGACCTAGGATGATTTTTATTTAGCCCGGTGGTTCCCAGTCTGATGGACCATGGCATGTCTTCTCCCTGAGAAGCTGGTGAGGGTGTTTCAAGCTTGAGAAAGACTATGCTCAGCAATTTCCCAGATGCCTGCCAGTGGAGGGTACCCTAAGTACATCCATCATTCGTTTAAGAGGCCATGGATACACAAATGACCCATCCAGTTGAGAGCCACAAGTGGTCCTTCCCTTTCTACTTTAACTTGGTGTTTCTTCCCTCTTGAAAGTTATAGTGGAGACTCACTGCTCTTTGGAATTTCCTGACCCCCAGCATGGGAGCACTAGTCCCTGATTCCTGATCAGGATTTAGAGGAAGGGGTGTGGAGGGTGCCTACAATTGTTCCTCCTTCCTTTCCCAGAGCCTTGATGTTGGGCGTCAAGTCAGCTCCCTGATGTCGTGTCTGTTCCTCTCAGCCCCTTTGGCTTCATCAGTTACAGGCTGCTGGAAGACGAACAACACCACCTCCCGCCCCCCCTTCAACCTGGGGCATTATGTCAGTCACTTGGAACATGTTTTCCTTTTTCCCAACAACTGGTTTACAAATAAACTTTTGGAATTCTGCCCACCCACCCCACCTCCCATTGGGTTGGCTGAGGTAACTTCTTAAATGCAATCTGTTTAAGCATTTTGTAACCAAGAGTAGGAAAAATACTGATTGTTTTATCAGGCTGCATTTTGCATAAATAACTTTTTTCCCAGAAGTCTTTTGGGAATGGGGAAATAAACTAGATGGAAGTAAAAGTGACTGTTTAAGTGACTGAATCTAGCTATGGAAATGACTTTGAGACTGAAAATATTTACCACATGGAAAGTATTTGTGCAGCTTATACTATGTGTCTATCATTGTCCCTGACACCATGGAATATAAACCAAGCTTCTGCCTTCAAGGGACTGAAACAACTGGGGAGGTAGAACCACTGTTCTCATGGAGACATGAGAATGGAATCCAGTGTTCTTCTGTGTAGCATTACATTGAGTGAAGGCAAAGTGGTATGAATTCAGAGATGGGAGTGACTGATGGACTGACTTAGTCAAGGGAGTCTCTGCTGAGATGGAAGGACTTGAGGGCCAACTATTGAAAGACAGGTGGGAATTGTAGATCTTATAAAGAAAAGGACAGTGTTTAGATGGGCAAAAGCTTATGTAAATCACACCTCCTCAAAGGAAAGGCTTCTTAAACCCTGTTGTGTGTGAGGCAGTGTTTTGTATCAGGGGGTGATCATGGGAACTTCCCCTTTGCGGTGGGAAATGGACACGCAGGAAAATGAATGTGTCCACCTCAGACAGAAGAATCCCACCCCAGCTGCCCTGCTTAATTGTAAGTTGGAACTTTCCCAGCTTGGTGGCAATGCATGGAACACCCATTTGTGATAGATGGAGTCAGTTCAGTGGTGGACTTGGTACTGGCTGACCTGGGACCAGATAGAGTGGTGATAGGGGAGCACAATGTTAATAATAAATAGTAACAATATATTCCTGAAACTTATTTGTTGAAAAACTTAGATATTTGGATTAGTTGACAGCAAAGGAGATTATAAATTTCAAATAAAATGTTGCCTGTTTCCTTTTGGAATCATTCCAAGAACTGGCCCAGTGCCACATTTGGTTTGGATGGCATTTAACTATTAATCTTTGCCGGGACACTTATATGATCATACAGACACTTATGTGGTCCTCCTACAACATGTTCTTCATTATAAGGGACAAAAGCAGTCTGATCCCATTTGGATTATTTCCTGTGCATAGGTAGATCACTCCAGTGATTTACCTAAGTTTTATTTTTGGTATTATTGACAGAAATTGACAGGCTATTGATGAAGTTAACTGACTAGTTCTATTGAAGCTTTGAACTGGCTTGCAGTACAGACACAGTACTTACAAAAAGTCACTAATCACTAGATCGCTGTCACCCGGTCTGTCAAATAGTTATGATATTATTGTGAAAATAAAGCATAGTGTCCAGAAGGCACATAGTATGGGAATGTTTTGTTAAATATATTCTATTAGGATATTTGTTTTCCATGCAGACACATGGTTGACTGCCCATAAAATGTTTGTTGAATAAGTATGTGGTTAAGGATCTCCACGTCTATTTCAGGCAATTATTCACAAAGTAGCAAAATGTCACTTTTCTATGTAAAGAGATATGATTGACATTCATAAATTGAGAGTACTAATGGTAGTTGTCAAAAGGTTTTTAAAATGTCTTTTGTATATGTCTTACCTGTGGCTGGAAAAACATTCCTAAGCCAGAGTTATAATTTTTTTTCTATTTTGTGTTCAAGTGGACTTTCTATTAAGAGGGCAAATTTTAGCTTCACATATTGGAGAATTAACTCAGGCTATCTCACATTCTAAGAGATGCATATAGTAAATGGAAGCTGGTAAAGTGGAAGATTTTTCTTTTGTTACTAAAAGCCTGTATTTCCCATAGCTAAGCCAATTCAGCAAAGACTTGGAGGCACCAATTATTTAAGATTTTCCTTTCAAGCTGCAAACTTTAATTAAAATATATAGTTTGTGGTTTCAGAGGTCTCTCTTTGATCTATTTATCTGTAAAGATATTTTTACAACAGAAATTCAACATTAATTGGAAGTTTACCTTCCCTATTAAGGGGCATACCTGCAGCAGCAGGTTACAGTCCAGAGAGTCTGAGCTGGCTTTGCTGGATGTAACATTTCCCCCAAATCTTCTTTCCAAATGAAACATTATGCCATTTTTCATAAATATTAATGTATGATCTAAGGCTTTCTGTCTTGACTTGCCAGACTGAGTGAGAAATTAAATACTTAGCCAGGCAACTCGGTTTATCTATCCTTAGACTCTCTCTTCCCTCATTAAGAGGAAATTTTACCTAAAATATTGGAGCTGACTTCATAATTGGAAAAGAATTTTTCAGAAGGGACTTAAAGAAGGTGTTTGTTTCAGAGATCCTGCAGAGCAGTGGGACTGATGCTCATGAACAGCCTTTGAAATTTAAAAAAAATTTAATGATTTTTTAAACTCCAGGTCGTTCATGGATCTGCTTGGCTGTGGTGTCATCTCCAAGTCCCACTTTCTCTCTCTGCATCTCCTTCATCCTCAAGTCCTATGGTCTTTAAATTGTGAAGATGGGGATTGTCTTTGACCACTTTGCTCTTTCTTTGACCAACCAGACAATAACAAAATTTATAAAAGCCAATCCATCTTCTATATTCTTGTGATGAAAGCGGATGCTTGCTTATGCACGTCATCTACTAAAAAGCTTTCCTCTGGCATTTTTGTATAGTCAATCCAGAGTGCTAGAGCTAATATAATCTGTCTTATCTGTACCTACTAATACATCACCTTCTAGAGAGATGTATGGAGTTTTAGAGCTGGAAGGGATCACATGAACCTAACCACCAGATACAGACTTGATGCCTAATATTCTTCTTTTTAATTGTACTCAACTATTTTGTTTTTAATATTTATTTATTTTTTTTGGTAATATCAGGTTTTAGTTGCAGCACATGGGGTCTTTGTTGCATCATGTGGGAGCTTTCGTTGTGGTGAACAGACTCTCTTTCTGCGCCCAGGATTCAGTAGTTGTGGCCTTAGTTGCTCCATGGCACGTGGGATCTTAGTTCCCTGACCAGGGCTCAAATCCATGTCTCCTTCCTTGCAAGGCAGATTCTTGACCACTTAATCAGGGAAGTCCCTATATTTTCTAATTAAAAAAAATAAATCAATACTTTGCTCATCTCTACCACAGGGCCTCTGCATGCACTGCCCCTTTTGTCTAGAATGCTCATCTTCTAAACCGCGGCTCTCAGTCATTATTTCTTAGTTTAAATGCCCATTCTTTAGAGGGGCCTTCTCTAACTCTCCAGCCACTCCATCACCCTTAGCACATTTGAAATGATTTTGTTTTCTTGCTTACCTGTTGTTTGTTCTCCATTATAGCTCCATGCCTGAAACATTCAACTATTTGCTGTATAAAAAAATATGCTTTTTTGGCCTAAATTCCATGTTCATTAACAGCCAGAGGGTCACTGGTCACTTTATAAAGACTAATCAAATGAGATGTGTGCAGATATAGTTAGTGCTGCTCCCAAATACAGGCATTCCCTTTCCTTTGAATCTTCTTACCCATTTGTATTCAGCTGGTTTTCACTCCCATTTCACAGATTTCTCTTTGCTGATGTTCAGTGTTTGATGCAGTGGGCAGGCTGCGCTCAGTGGAAGGTGTGACTTACCGGGGTTCATGTGTGTGGCTGAGACAAAGTAGCCAGAGAACAAGGCTGACGAGCATGTGAAATGCATGTGTGTAGGAGACAGCACGCATGTGGAGCACAGGCCTGTCTGCCTTCGAGGATCTGGAAGGAGGGGGGCCAAGCAAGCAGCCCGCCCCCCTGCAGAGGGCCAGGGTGCTGGTGGCAGTCTCAGAAGCACACTGAGCCCTAGGAGGGAGGCAAGTGTTAAGAATAGCTGGGGCTTACCCTGTGCCAGGCACTGTCCTAGGTGCCTCCACCTGGTAACTCACTCAGTACCTACGTCATGAGTGGATGCCTGTTACTGATCCACTTTGCAAGTGAGGAAACTGAGTTTAATAACTCATGCAAGGCTGCAGAGGAGGTGGTTGAGTGAGGATACAAACTCAGGCAGTCTGGCTCCATGCTCTTAACCACTAGTCTATACCAGATCTCAGATGAATGCCTTTGGGGGCTGCACAGACAACAATGGGAAAATAAATTTCAAGTGAGTTGTTATTTAGACTAAGACAATTTATCTCTTTATACATCAGTTCATTAAAATGGACATTATGGAAAGATATATACATTTGTAAATTTAAGAGGCATGCATCATTTTCCATGGCTTTGAATTTACATGAGCCACGGACCTACTGTTTTATTCTATCTTAATGTTCCTGAGTACTTCTTATGGACAGACAGCAAATTAAAAACACTTTATCTTGTCCCATTCCTGGGTCAAATGAGATGATTTAAGAAGCCTTTTCTCAATAAATCTGCTAAACTAATAGCCACAAACAGGAGCCCTAGTTGGCTTGTTGGTGCTAACGGCAGAAAGCTGAGCTGTCCATAGATGGGAGAAGGATGTATTTATAAACAGGTCCATTAGTGGATCCTGCCCCACTTCTTGCATTGTAGTAAATTTTTGCATAGCTTTATTCTCAAGGAGAGATGTTAGACTCATAATTCTCTTTTCACAATGATGATATCCACCCCCAGAGCAGTGTACTCCCAGAGGAGTAGGAATAGAATAATGTTAATTATTAACTGAATACACAGGCAAGAGGTACCTCTTTGACCAGCCTCCTACCACCTAGCACACCCTAAGATATCTCTTCAGAATGGAATTTTCCCAAGAGTGTAAAAACATCATTTAATTATTATTGTTTTAATTAGAATCCTTCACTCAGTCCATCTGAGACCAGGTAGACCTTTTTTCTTAATGTGTTTTAAAGGAAAATATTTTTATTGTGATCTGATTTGTGCATCTGCTTCTTTTATTCACTGTTACACTTCTTCCGTAAAGTCACCTGCTTGGACTTTCTTTCAGTTCACATACACTTGAACTTTATAGAGACATTTTTAATTCTTAAAATACTCAAAGGTCATTTTCATGTTGAAGAGGCATGCATCTTAGTTTAGCATCTATTTGAAGTTAAATATTGGTGCCAGATTTGGGTTATAAAGGAAAAAAAAAGCATAGTCCCTTCCCTAAGGAACATGGACTTCATAGTTTATTTTAGGATTTCACACTCTATATTATTTCTTCTTTTACTTTTTGACTTAATGCATTTCTTTTATTTATAACTTAAGGTTTTCCGTAAATAGAGACTGCACTGAGAAGAGTTAACACAAGTGAAAACATAAAGATTTTCAATTCCATCTGCTTTGAAAGTTAAAGAAGCCCTCTTAGATTTTGTGAGGGTGAATAAAAATCATTGATTCAATGATGTCATTTTATAATACAGCACATAACATTTCTAGGATAATACATTATCAATCTGGAAATTAGTGTAAACAGAATTTAGTAAATTCATTGCAGGGCCAAAATGAAGTTAAAATATGCTTCCCATTGTTGTGTGTATAATTTCAGGCTGTACGGAGCTTGAGACATCATTGTTTGGTGATTACAGTTGCTTTAGGTGTACAAGTTTATTTCCCTGCTCTTGTTTCTTATGACTCATTAAGTATTGATATATACTTTGAGTGTCTATTAGGATTTTGTGGCCAAGGATGATTATTTTAGAAATATTGTGTTGACATATTCACCTTGGGGGAATAACAAACTTCTGTCCAGATGCCTATGAGGTGATGTATATCAGATTTCCTTTTGCTATCACCAGGAAGAATGGTAAACAGTGTTGGTAGCTATGACATTAAATTAAGCAGAATGGGTAACATTTCATTGGGTTCCCCAACAGTTCAGAAGCGAATCCAGGAAAGCAGCTGCTGTGAAAAAAAACTCAGATTAGACATCAGCAAGCCAGAAGAAACTGCTATTTGCCTTTGTCCAGAATTTTCTTCTAAGCCTGTGTCATTATTATTCAGTTGCTCAGTCATGTCCAACTCTTTCGAACCCCATGGACTGCAACATGCCAGGCTTCCCTGTCCTTCACCATCTCCTGGAGCTTGCTCAAACTCATGTCCGTTGAGTCAGTGATGCCATCCAACCATCTCGTTTGTCGTCTCCTTCTCCTGCCTTCAGTCTTTCCCAGCATCAGGGTCTTTTCTAATGAGTCAATTCTTCACAGCAGGTGGTCAGAGTGTTGGAGCTTCGGCATCAGTCCGTCCAACAAATATTCAGGGCTGATTTCCTTTAGGATTGACTGGTTTGTAGGTATCTGAATTGTAAGAATTTTGTAAAATTGTTCAAAGAGCATGTTGTAAAAGGTGTCTGTTCATTAAGCCCACTAATGACTTGGCAGTCTTCTCTGATGGCTCCGATGGTAAAGAATCTGCCTGCAATGCTGGAGACCTGGGTTTGATCCCTAGGTTGGGAAGATCCCCTGGAGGAGGAAATGGCAACCCACTTCAGTATTCTTGCTTGGGAAATTCCATGGACAGAGGAGAGGAGCCTGGCGAGCTATATAGTCCATGGGGTTGCAGCGTTACACATGACTGAGCAACTTACACCTCAGTAGCACCTAATGATCTGGCAAATCCAAGCACTTAGCCAGGGGTGGTTTGGTGGTTTTTGAACTAGAAACTTGCTGGCTTTACTTTGGCTGACTCTGGCTTACTTGAAGGTCAGTTCAGTTCAGTCGCTTAGTTGTGTCTGATTCTTTGCAACCCATGGACTGCAGCCTGCCAGGCTTCCCTGCCCATCATTAACTCCTGGAGCTTGCTCAAACTCATGTCCATCGAGTCAGTTCTTTGCATCAGGTGGGCAAAGGACTGGAGTTTCAGCTTCAACATCAGCCCTTCCAATGAATATTCAGGATTGATTTACTTTAGGATTAACTCGTTTGATCTTGCAGCCCAAGGGTCTCTCAAGATTCTTCTCCAACACTATATTTCAAAAGCATCAATTCCTTGGCACTCAACTTCCTTTATGTTCCAACTCTTACACCCATACATAACTAATGGAAAAACCATAGCTTTGACTAGACAGACCTTTGTTGGCAAAATAATGTCTCTGCTTTTTAATATGCTCCCTAGGTTATTCATAGCTTTTCTTCTGAGGAGCAAGTGTGTTTTAATTTCATGGCTGCAATCACCATCTGCAGTGATTTTGGATGCCCCCAAAATAAAGTCTGCCACTGCCATCTATTTGTCATGAAGTGATATGACTGGATGCCATGATCTTAGTTTTCTGAATGTTGAGTTTTAAGCCAACTTTTTCACTCTCCTCTTTCAGTTTCATCAAGTAGCTCTTTAGTTCTTCTTTGCTTTCTGCCGTAAGTGTGGTGTCTTCTTTGCTTTCTGCCGTAAGTGTGGTGTCATCTGCGTGTCTGAGATTACTGGTTTTTCTCCCAGCAGTGTTGATTCCAGCTTGTGCTTCATCCAGTCGAGCATTTCTCATGATCTTGAAGTCAGGATTAAATACATTATTGCATGTGAAAAATGCCTTTGCCCCTTTAATGAAGTGCTTGATAAATGATAAATCAAATTAAAATTATTTGTGTATCATCTGATATACTTGCTTGACCAAACTGACTAGTCTGTTGTTTGTTGCCTAGTAACTGTTTAGTGAGACAAGATGATTGAATCTTTGGGAATGGAGAAAGATGCAAAGTTTTCTTACAACTTGCCCTCCCTCCTACACTATGATCAATTGTCTCTGAAATCAAAGAGCATGAAAACCATCGTGAACATATCCATAGCCCTGTGTTGGATTTATTTAATAGTACTTCTGAGATTTGTTGTTGTTTAGTCACTCAGTTGTGTCTAACTCTTTGCAACCCCATATACTGCAACACACCAGGCTTTCCTGCCCTTCACCATCTCCTGGAGGTTGCTCAAACTTATGTCCATTGCGTCGCTGATGCCATCCAACTATCTCATCCTCTGTCATTCCCTTCAATAGCTTACGGTGAAGGATGTCAGATTTATGATCTCTGAAGAAGAAGATTTGGCTTTGGGACCAGGGACCAGGCTTGCTCACTCAAGAGCTTTTGTGCAGCAGAGTTTTATTAGGGTGAAAAGGGACAAAGAAAGCTTCTGACATTGACGTCGGAAGCGGGAAGGAGAGTGCCCCCCTCGCTAGTCTTAGAAAAAGGAGTTATATACTTTTTCAGTTGGTTATTACAATAAATCAAAAGAATGTCTCAAGGTTGTAAAGATCTTACTAGACCCATTCCCACAATTTACATTTTAAGATAACAGGATTAGAACTTAATAATAGAAAGGACCAGATTAGTCAGAAGGTTTTCAGGAAGGAAAAACTGCCCTCAAGCAGGATGTATTGTTGTTATAAAATCCTTACTAAGAAATGTAGGGGGAAAAAAAGTTTGTCTTTTCCTCCTCCTTGAGAGCCTCAGACACCTTTCTCCTTCTTGGAGACCCTGGACTTCTTATCAGCCTGCCTAGGAATTGACTCTTTCACTTTCTTCTCCTGCCTTCAATCTTTCCCAGCAAAAGGGTCTTTTCTAATGAGTTGGCTCTTCACACCAGGTGACCAACATATTGAACTGATGCCACTGTAACATACCAGCCTCCCTTCCTCAATAGTTCCCTGCTCCAAATAGTACAAAATCACATCTCCTCTTGTTGATTCACTGACACCGTGGGTCTTGACTTTGTTCCTCCAACTTCATCTCCCCTCACTTCTCTTGGACCACTACATTCTGTTTTTGTTAAGCGCCTCTGGCTCATCCCCTTCTTGGGAACTTTACAGATTTTATTCTTGCTGTTTGGAAAGTTTGTTCCCAGAATCTTTATATTCAAGCTTCAATTTGGATGCCTCAGATCTTCTCTGATGATCTAGATCTCAGCTGAAGTTGTGGTGAGTGTACAGGGGAGCAGTGTACTTATTTATATGTTGTAGTTTGCATTTCCGTCTGTCTTCCATACTAGAGTGTTCCTTGAGCAGAGGAGCCCTTTTTGTTTGTCTTCAGTAGAGTGAGTAAAGCGCATGAGAGTGTAGCACATAGTAATTACTTAATAAATGTATGTTAACTGAGTCCAAAGTGCTTGTTAATACAACTAAAATAGCTAACCAAAAAAAAAAGTTCCACAGTATGTGATCTTTCCAATATTATCTAAACTATTTAGCCATTATCTAATAGATTCATCCATTATCTGTCAGTATCACTTTGTTCGTGGATAGATAATGCTAAAACATTGTGAAAACTTTTCTTTTCTTATTTAAGGCAATTATTCCTTAATTGTCACTCTAAGTTTGTTTTGCCCACTACTTTTCATAGCCAGTGCAGAGATTATATATAGGCTGAACTGCACAAAATTTTTATGAATATCAACATCACTTATTATCAGAGAAATGCAAATCAAAACCACAATGAGGTACCACTTTACACCAGTCAGAATGGTTGCCAGCCAAAAGTCTACAAGCAATAAATGCTGGAGAGGATGTGGAGAAAAGGGAACCCTCTTACACTGTTGGTGGGAATGCAAACTAGTACAGCCACTATGGAAAACAGTGTGGAGATTCCTTAAAAAAACTGCAAATAGACCTGCCATATGACCCAGCAATCCCACTGCTGGGCATACACACTGAGGAAACCAGAATTGAAAGAGACACGTGTACCCCAGTGTTCATCGCCACATTGTTTACAATAGCCAGGACACGGAAGCAACCTAGATGTCCATCAACAGATGAATGGATAAGCAAGCTGTGGTACATATACACAATGGAATATTACTCGGCCATTAAAAAGAATGCATTTGAATCAGTTCTACTGAGGTGGACAAAACTGGAGCCTATTATACAGAGTGAAGTAAGCCAGAAGGAAAAACAACAACACAGTATACTAATGCATATATATGGAATTTAGAAAGATGGTAATGATAACCCTGTATGTGAGACAGCAAAAGAGATGCAGATGTATAGAACAGTCTTTTGGACTCTATGGGAGAGGGCAAGGGTGGGATGATATGGGAGAATGGCATTGAAACATGTAAATTATCATATGTGAAATCAATCACCAGCCCAGGTTTGATGCTTGATACAGGGTGCTCAGGGCTGGTGCACTGGGATGACCCAGAGAGAGGGAATTGGGAGGGAGGTGGGAGGGGGGTCCTGGAAGGGGAACACATGTATACCCATGGCAGATTCATGTCAATGTATGCCAAAACCAATACGATAATGTAAAGAAAATAAATTTTAAAAAAATGAAAAAAAAGAATTCCTAATTGATGAAATTCAAACTAATGATGCTTTGCTGTATAATGCAAAGCATTTCTTTTTTTACAGAAAAGTATGACAATAAAAAGCTATTGTATATAAGCTTTTAAAAACATCTAAATATATATAAAAAATCAAAATAATTATCCTGAGAAAAAATTTTTATGGGCCTACTGTCTTTTGAAAATCTGTTATAGATTTGCTTCCTTGTTCATTCATTGACAGTGCTGACAAAATACACTTACAAGGGGGTCACATACATTGAAGGAAATTGTTACATTTCTTAAAATGACATGAATTTTTATCCTCCAGCATTGGGGAAAGGCAGTCATTTTTCCCTGGGAAATAACAACAGCAGCAGTAGCAACACAACAGTGGAAAGTAAGGCATGTTTTAACTCAGAGTAACTGTTAAAATGGTACACTAAACAGCTATATGCTGCTGCTGCTGCTAAGTCGCGTCAGTCGTGTCCAACTCTGCACAACCCCGCAGACGGCAGCCCACCAGGCTCCCGTCCCTGGGATTCTCCAGGCAAGAACACTGGAGTGGGTTGCCATTTCCTTCTCCAATGCATGACAGTGAAAAGTGAAAGTGAAGTCGCTCAGTCGTGTCTGACTCTTTGTGACCCCATGGACTGCAGCCCACCAGGCTCCTCCCCTCCATGGGATTTCCCAGGCAAGAATACTGGAGTGGGTGCCATTGCCTTCTCCAAACAGCTGTTTAGAGTTTGAAATATTTTCCATAGAGTCACCAGCTCTTTAGGCCAGGTGAGTGCTACTTATCTAGTTTCTCCTTCATAGAGTTGATGCTTTCAAAGAGCAAAGTCAAGGGAAAGCAATTTGAGGGCACACAAACTTCCTCTAAGCCAGACATCAGTTTAGATTGCTTGTTATTGGTGATCTTCTGGTGGAAATTTGACTGGATTTTGAGTTAAATGCTTCAAACTCTTCTGGGAACACCAAACTTAGAGAAGCAACCAGAGCAGCTGGGAACTGAATGATGGGACATTCATTCATTTATTCAACCAAAAGTTATGGAACAAATTCACACCTAGCGCTGTGTGAGTCATAGGACAGCTCGGAATGTAACTACAAGGCCGAGGACTTGCTATATGGAGCCTCTAGTTTCTAGAAAAAAATGGAAGGTGAAACAACCAGGTGCCAGTTCCCAAGGAATAGGTACAGGTGGGTGCTGACAAATAGGCAACAAAATGCCATTCTCTCTCAGTTTAAAAACACTTTCATTTGGAAAGAAGAGAAACTTGAAAAATGTCCCGTGATTATTTTCTGGAACAAAGCTAAGACGTAGGCCCTGAATTTCTTTTCTGTTTTCTAAATTGGTTTATGTGCACATCATTGGATTTCCATACTCATTTAACTGCTTACTCTTTTATAGAAAATAATTAGTGAAACAAACTCTGGATTGTTTCCAAAAACATACCCCTTGCATGGCACTCTCAGGAGACAGCACTTGTGGTTTTTCCTGTCAAAGTATTCTCGGGAAGGGCCTTCATTTCCAGTCTTCATCCTAATTAAAATAAACAGGACAGCACGTTGCTCCGTTCCCTTTTCCTTTGAAATGATAGGTTTTTCTCTTTGTGAAGAAACATCACCTGTTTCGACACGGACCACCACTCTCTGCCCTCCTCAGGCTGCTCTCTGACAGCTCAGAGCCCCTCACCCACCCAGCTGGCCCCTGGCCGTGCCCCACGGCTGTGATTGCTCCCCTGCCTTCCCCCTCACACAGCCCTCTGTCACAGGGGTGGGCTGGGAGGAGAATGGCCAGGTGAAGTTTAACATCCTTCCAGGGGCATTTCTAACCAAAATGGGGAGCCTTATCAATTTAAGCAGATTTCTAGCTGGAAATACTGTGTTCCAAGGCACTCGTGGCAGAAATGCTTCATGTTGGTGCATTTCCCATGACTCTGTTTACATTTGTCTCTCTGTCTATTCTTCCTACTCTCCCTCACCTTGACTTTACTTCTTGCTCTTTTTCCTTCTCCATGTGTCACCCTCCCCAGTGCAGAAAAAAAATTTTTGAGCCTGATGAAAACACATTTTAGATTTCCTTACCGAAATGGCCCACCAATTAGATCTGACATAATTTGAGAACCTCCCCAGTGTTTCTATCCAGAGTTTAATGTTTTGTAGAATGTTCTTCATGTTCAGTGGCACAGCCGAATTGATATTGGCTCCATTCAAATACAAACTATCTTACCTGGTGTGATTGAAACGTGCAAACTTGTCCTGTGAAATAGTGTCCTTTCGGGACACTCTCTGTGTAATTGGTTTATTGATTTGTTCAATAAATCTTTATGGTTCCAGACACCATTCTAGGCATGTGGAGTGCATCACACAGCACAGCAAAGATCCCTGCCTTCTGGAATTGACATTCTGATGAGGAGAGATGGGGCTTGTACAGTAAGCATAGCATGTGAACAAGACAGTTTATATGATAGAAGGCGATAATGTATTTTGAAGAAAAATAAGGAATTAGACCAAGCTACCAGAGATCAGGAAGATGAGGCTGGAAGTGGGGGCAGTTTGCAGGATTAAATGAGGGAGGCTTGGTAAGTGTCATTGAGAGGGAGGGATCTGAACAAAGACTTGCAGGAGCCAGGAAATTAGCCAAGCATCTCCCTGGGGGAGGAGCAGCCCAGAAGCTGGACAACAAAAGCAAATGTGTCCCTGGGATGTTCGGGAATAGAAAGGAAGCCTGGGGGCTGGAGCAGGGGTGCAAGGTGATGAAGTCAGAGACTGGCCAGGTATCCAGATCACATGGGGCCCTGCTGGGCTTTCTAAGGACTTTGACTTGAAGAGTATGTATTCATTTATTTTTGGCTGCACTGAGTCTTAGTTGCTGTGCACAGTTACGGAGAACAGGGGTGCTACTCTCTAGTTGTGGTGTGTGGGCTTCCCATTGCAGTGGCTTCTCATTTGGAAGTAGGAGCTGTAGGGCAACTCGGCTCAGGAGGCTACTGGGCTCCAGAGCACAGGCTTAGTTAGTTGTGGTGCATGGGCTTAGTTGCTCCGTGGCACATCCGGGATCTTTCTGGACCAGGGATTAAAACTGTGTCCCCTGCGTTGGCAGGCAGATCTCAAGCACTGGACCACCAGAGGAGCCCCAGGACTTTGACTTTTATGTGGAGCAAAATGGTGAGCTCCTGTGGCATTTTAAAGAATGCCATGATCGGACATCATTTTAGGAAGAAAACCCTGGCTACTGTGGGTTTGAAATAGACCTTGCATGATAGTAGATCAAGGAAAGGACGTAGAGATAGAAGAGAGGACACCTGTTAGGAGACTAGTAGGGCGTTGGGTTTTCAGGATATTTTGGCAGCAGGGTCAGCAGAATTTCCTGATGGGAGGGAAGCAAGGTGTGTGAGAGGGTGCAGCCAAGTGGAATACTAAGGCTTTTGTCGCAAAGAAAACCTAATAGTCAGAGGATTAAAGTCTCCATCTAAGTGTAAATAGCCGAAGAGAACACAGGGGTTTTTTTTTTTTTTTTTTTTAAAAAAGGAGAGAGGTGATGAGATAAACAGGTCCCAATTTCAAGCTGCTGCCCCTTCCCCCTTCACAGCCAGACCCCAGAAGGGACTCTTTGCAGCAGAGCCTGTGCACACCCTTCCCTGATGTGGAAAATGCTCTTCCCCAAGCCATTTGCCTAGTTGACTTATTTGCAGCTTGTCTTCCCCAGAGAACTCTTGCCAGGCTCCCTAATGCAGCCCTGCTTGTGCTCATCTCTCTTCCCAAGATCTCTGTTTTGTTGTGTTTATTTCTCATGTTGACTTCACAAAAAAGTGCATTTGCTTTCCATCGTCTGTCTTCCCTTCTGGAATGTGCTGTCGTGAACTCACAACCTTATCGCTCTTGCTATTGCTTGCTGCTTTATCTGTAGGTACACAGCAGATAATCACTATTGGTGACAACCAAGACTTGATATTATAGGAAATCAACAAGTGTGTATTAAATCCCTTCAGGGAACACCAGCAGTTACTGTGTAAGGTTTAAGGGAATGTTTTCATGTAGCATATTTGGGCAAGAAATGAAAATGTGAAAATAAATAACATATAAATCACTTGCAAATGGTGATGGCAGCCATGAAATTAGAAGACGCTGCTTGGAAAAAAGCTATGACAAACATAGTGTATAGAAAGCAGGGATATCACTTTGACAAGCATGGTCTGGATAGTCAAAGCCATAGTTTTTCCAGTAGTCATGTGTAGATGTGAAAGTTGGACCATAAAGAAGGCTGAGTGCCAAAGAATTGATGCTTTCTTTGGAACTGTGGTGCTGGAGAAGACTCCTGAGAGTCCCTTGAACAGCAAGGAGATCAAACCAGTCAATCCTAAAGAAAATCAACCCTGAATATTCATTGGAAGGACTGAGCTGAAGCTCCAATAACTTTGGTCACCTGATGCAAAAAGCCGACTCGTTGGAAAAGACCCTGATGCTGGGAAAAATTGAGGGCAGGAGGTGATTGGGGTGACAGATGATGAGATGGTTAGGTAGCATCACTCAATCAATGGACATGAAAGTGAAAGTGAAGTTGTGTCCGACTCTTTGCGACCCCATGGACTGTAGCCTACCAGGCTCCTCCCCTCCATGGGATTTTCCAGGCAAGAATATTGGAGTGGGTTGCCATTTCCTTCTCCAGGTGATTTTCCTGACCCAGGGATTGAACTCAGGTCTCCAGCATTGCAGGCAGACGCTTTAACCTCTGAGCCACCAGGGAAGCCACTGGACATGAATTTGAGCAAATTCTGGGAGATAGTGGAGGACAGAGGAGCCTGGCATGTTGTGGTCTATGGGATCTCAAAGAGTTGGACACAACTTAGCGACTGAATGACAGCAACAACATAAACAACTATGTAAAGAAAAATCCCAGGACACCCAAATATATGATTTCTTGGCAAATGATAACGAAAATTGAAAGGCACTTATGGAGGGAGAAGAATTTAAAATTGTACAATTAGTGATCTTCAGAGGTAGAGACTAGCCCAGCAGCATACACAGGTAGAAATCTTTGCTGCATCTTATTGGGCTTTCTCCAAACATCTCCAAGAACATGAATCACATTATCATCTGAATCTGTATCTTCCAGGTTTTTGATATTCTAATGATTATAAAGCTGTTTTTCATAACATGCATAGAGGAATAAGGAGTATAGACTAGGCTGAGAAAGATTATTTGGCAGGGAAGGTGTAGGCAGAGACCCAGAGCTAAGAGAAGTTGGGCCCAGTGAAAAGCAGTGAACAAGTTTCCACATGGGAGGATTGGAATAGAAAATAACCATCTCATATTTCTTTCAGATTGCCACCAAGAGAAGGGTCTGACAAGAGCTGAATTAGTTTCATAGATGATGAACCAGAGCAAGACCTGACATCATTTTTTTTAACCTACTGAGGACAATTAAAGACCCCATTAAAAATAAAAAATTCTATCTCTGCCAATAAAACAGTCTGAGTTAAATATCCAGGCAAATCCTAAAATGCTGATGCCAACAAGATTTTTTTTAATAAGAAAAGCATCAAATTATAGTGAGAAATGGTAATCACTTATACTTTTGGAGCTAATATTAATTCTTAAGTAGGAGGCTGAACTTTGCTTGCCTGAGGAAGAAAGAGTACCGCTTTTAGAACCACAATAATTTTTAAAATATATAGTTCTGAAGACTTTCCCTCAGGAATATGTAAAAGCCTGTGGATGGTGGGATTAATTTGAAACTAATTCAAGGAGTGTCTTTAGAGTTTCGGGTTTATTAAAGAGACTGCCTCTGGATTTGAAATCTGGCCATTGGACTTTCTCTGGCTGAGGGAGACTAATTTAGCCTCAGAAAAGCTAACGCCTGTAAACCAAAGTGGCAAAAGTCTTCTAGATGACTTTCCTCCTGCAAATCCTTCCACATGCTGTAATGTGTTTTAGAATGGACCATTACCAAATTTTATTTTTTGCCTGAAATCTTAAAGACCAGATAGCACTTTTTCTAATCAAAACCACTTTGAAGTTTGACAAACCTTAGACAGTTGCAAATATCAACAATAAACCTTTTAGGTACAATGATCATAGTAACTCATGGCTGATTTCATGGATGGGAGTCCTCCAGGGAAAGAAACACCACTTTTGAAAACAAGGGGGAAATTAGAGGGTTTAATATTTCAACCAGCATATTTTCAGACTAGCAGAGAAAAAAAAAAGTCAAGTTACTTTATATGACTGAATGCATTTCAGGTAAATTGAAGTGAAATCAAGTCCAGGATGTTGTCCAAGGAGAATATCAAGTTATTTTAAAGGTAAAAGTCCATCCGGAATATCTAACATCAGGAAAAAAATAAAATAAGTTAGAATTTAATGATCTATGTGAGAAGCTTGACATCTCAATGATTAGAAGATCCACAGTGGGAATCCCTGTGATGCTCCAGGAATGAAACAAAATCTTTTGAATGTATGTAGCTAATCCCCAGTGTCGGAGGCCAAATTCACTAGCTTCTGGACTTTATTCTCTCATCTGCCAATTGAGTCGGGATTAGGGATTGGTTAGATTAGGGAATTGCTTAGGTGTATTTCAGTTCTAAAAGTGAAATCAACTAGATGTATATTATTTGGAATTGTTATGACTGTTTCTTAGACTTGTTTTATTGCAAGAGATACTGTGAACTCATGTCCCGTATAGGTTCAAAGAAAAGTGAGATACCTGGAGAGAATGATTTCTGCCTTGAAAATGTGATCGAGATTTACCCCAAAACATCTTGAGAAGGTCATTGGATTTTCACAGTGATGTTGTTTGCTTCACCTAGCATTTCTAATGTGTAGATGTCCGTAGATTTCCCAGGGTAGAAATAGAAAATGCCCTTGGTGGAAGTAAAAAGCAAATCTTACCATCTGCATATCTGTGATTTGACATTGGTTCTTCAGATCTATGAGAGTGGGATGTACCTGGCTTCTCCTCCATCTGCTCCCAGTATATCTCCTTCTCTTCTTTCATGTAAATTTCTTCTCTCTTCCTTGTTTACATCAGGATCATTCTTGTCCATACTGTGACTTCATTGGCTTCTGTCTGATCTCTGAAGCTCTTGTTGATCCATTAGTGAGGTTTCCTCAGAAGAAATACAGATAGTATTGATCTTTGTGTACTCCTGTTTCACATGATTCAGCTCAGAATATCATATTACCTTATTGCTTTATTTTTTTCCCTCCTTATCTCCCCTCAACTCTTCACACACTCCTTGAAGATACCATCCTTCTTTAATATGTTGGACATCTATGTATAGCCTCATATTTGGCTGTTTTCTGCAGGGAATCTTGCTGCTCCTTTGGAACCTCATCCTCAGAGTTCTGAAAGCCAAAACTGACATCCTGAAATCTGTTAACAGCTGTCAGCGACTGGTATAAATGTAGCCATCAGTTCAAATGATAGCATATTGGATGTGTGTACGTGCACTTGCATGTATATATCATTTTATAACAAAAACACTTATTTCTGTCATATACTTCTCTTGAGAGCACAACTGTACTCCACACTCCCTGAGTGTAGTGAAAGACCAGCTTATCTGAGAGTAGACACCACTCTGGAAGGTCCTTGAGAAAGGAAGGGAAAGGAAGCAGCTGCCTGGGGAAGGGACTGTCGCAGACATGGTCAAATATATCCCAGCACACAAAGGGCTCTTTTTCTTTCTTACAAGATTTTATCTTTCTTTGCTAATGATCAACTAGGACTAGGATGTGGATTTTGATGTATTTTTTGAAGTGGAATTTCTTACGCCTTATCCTGTTACGCTTTACTAAAATGTTTACATATTTTCTGTCCCATTATTGGTTACGTACTAGTAGTCAGGCTTGGCTAACCTGTGGTGCAGTAACAAATCTTAAAGTCATAAGGGTTTAACAAAACAAATATTTGTTTTTCTGTCATGTCACAATTGGAAAATTGAATGGTTCCTCAACAGCTCTTCATTTTTGGACTCAAGGATTCAGTGATGATCTTCTAGTATGTTCCAGAAAAAAAGTGTGCCTGCTCTACTTGCATGTAAAACCAGTATATAATGAGTTTCTTAATGAACTAAACAGTGAACAGTGAATTCTTGTATTTATTTATGCAGATCAGCTATTCTTCCTGTCCCTCCACACACACACACACACACACACACACACACACACACACACACATGAGGAGTCTTTCCATTCATTGTATCCGTTCATTGTTAAGTAATAATTGCAACAGAAACTGAACCTGGAAGAACAGGACCTTCTGGAACACAGCGCATGGGCATGTAATCTTAAAATGAAGTCTGCATTCTGAGAAACTTAAGACTTCCAATAACTGGCCTTCTCTTCATCCCAACCCCAGTAGTGCCTTGACAGACATCAGTGACACAATAAGTCCTTGTGTGGAACAAATGAACTCAAAACTTTCCTTAACTCTGCCTTTACTGTAGAACTAACTTGTCTCATTACATTGCCTGTCTGAAAATATTCCCTATCATTTCCTGTCCCATATTTGCAGTGAATGCTTTGAAACAAATATTTGGACTTCTTCTGTTGTAACTTGACAGTAAAAATTGCAGTTAAGGAGTGTTTCCCAAATTCAAGAATTTCCCATTTTTTGAAATTGACATGATATGACTTTTGTAATATAAGTAGAAACTTAATGAAGTCATCAAATATGTAAACTGCAAAGATTTAAAGAAGAGAAATAGATTAAAGTGACTGAAGATAGTTATTGAGTTAAAATTCATTCAGTAGCATTTTTCAGCTGTCAATTAAATCACTCTGTATAGTGTCATTTCAGCTCCTTTCAGTATCCTAGCCTTAAGGATAGTGCAGTAAGTACAATAAAGATAGGGTATAAATTGTGAACAAAGTATAAAAGGATTGTATCTGTTCATGGTTTACATAGACTGTTTCTGAGCACCTTTTCACTTCCATGGCATTTATCAAGGTTTTTTTTTCTTTTTTCTAAGAGAGGGGAGCTTGTAGAACTGTATAAATCAGGGAATCTGTTATATATTCACATTTTGATGATCAGCAAACCACTTATTCATTTGCTAGAGTAAAACAGATTCATGAAATCAGTAAGTTTGTTATTCATTTATGCCAGACACTTTTTCCCCTCTTGAAGTCCATAAGGCAAACACATAACATTTCATTGAGCTAAAAAAGAACAAGAACATATTTCTAGCAAATGCCACCAGTTTCCTTTACCTTGTGTTTCTTCTGTCTTGTTGAGAAAAATTCAAGGCAAGTCATCACCACTGGTGTGAGATCAGTGGATAGTTCTATAATGTTAGTGATGGGGACTTCTGCAAACATTTATGAAAACAGGCAGGCTATAAACCTGTTAGGGGTGAATTGAATTTTTATATTGTAAATTAAGTGCTGAAGTTTCTTATGTGTTTTAAGAAAATAAAATGTTATTTTGTTGCTTTGGAGGTCACAAAATGGAACTGGGTTCATATAACCAGTTTTCATATAAAAATTTTAGTTTCCATGATGAATTTCAGGTCAAGGTATTCATTTGCACACATAGTCATCCTCAGTGCAGACTATCAGGGGCTTCAGATGCTGTCCTCTTAAATCCACTACCAACTTGGCCTTGCCTCTTACTCTTTTGTATTTTTGAGGCTGAAGAACATGCAGTGAGGATCTGTTGCTTTAACATTAAAAATGGAAGTGTGCTCTGGAGGGATTCTTTGGTCATGTACATTTCACTATACCTGAAATATGTTTGCTCTTGGCTAAGGAATGAATTCCAGCTCTGTTGCAGTATGATGCTGTGCTCTGGATTATTTTCGGTTTAATGAAGAAGCATTGCTGTCAAATGGTTTACTCGGAATGAAACTCCACCTTTTCCCACATGTGGACCGCATTTTCATAATGTAAAGCTATAAAATCTAGAGTTTCACTATGGAACAGACACTAACATGATGCTGATTCTGAGCTGTCAGCACACATCTGAGCTTGTTGAAGAAATGAAAACAACGAATTTCAAGTCTGCCCTGATTTACCAAAATAGGGAAAAATTTGAGCCAAAATCAAATAAAAATTCAGACTAGCTTTATTATTTAGCCCTTTTGTAGCTGTTCTCTAGATACAATCATAGGTATCTATAGATTTGTGAGAAGAACAAACCATTCCTCTTAAGATTTGAAAAGTTTATTGAGAAAATGAAGAGAGCTGGTTATTCAAAATATTTTATGTTCAATTTTTTAAAACACCTTGTAATTTAGCTCAGTTATAATGAATATTACAAGAAGGCTTATGTGTGGGAAAGCTCAAAATGCACAAAATAAGTAGAAAAGGGGGAATAACTACCTTCAAAATGTCTAATGTTCTGAAGGCTTCATGGTGTGCCTACAATCTTACCACCTATATATTTCTCTGATTCTCCTTAACATTGTGCAATTGTTCAAACCGCTTAGAGTTTTAATGGCTTCTGTTATAGTTTTTCTGGGGAGAGATCTTTTTTTTTTTCTAAATATCAGACTAAGTAGTCACTACCTGATTTAAATAAATGGAGCCAGAAGTAGCCTGACAGTGTACCAAACAAGACCTGTGTGTATAATGTGAGTTCTCTCTTTTCAATTTTAGAATCAACCTTGTCCTATGTTAGGCAGCTGGAGGCAAGAGTAAGACAGCTGGAGGAAGAAAATCGCATGCTGCCCCAGGTGGGTGACTTCTAGAAGCTCACAGCTAGTCAGTGTCATTTGAGTTGTAGTATTTTATTTGGAATTTAAAGTCTCAATTACATTTTCTCCTTTAAATGATAGACATCATTTTGTCAATAGTCATTCATCAATGTACAGCATGATTGCTTTTCATAATGAATCATCATATTGTCCAGATTTTTAAGCGTGATACTAAAGGGTACATGTGTCTAAAATAAGAATGTCGTATCATTTTGTAGGGAAGAAGAACGAGAAAACCAGAGTAGAAAGTGCTTTGATGGTACTGCTCACATCTGTCGTGCATGTTGTTGGTGAACATAGGGAAGGGACTTTATTTTGGTGGAAAATGTGCTAATTTACAAGCTAGGGAGAGCTACAGGTAGTTTGAAGATTTCATATTTTAATTAAGTGAGTACTTTCTAAAATTTTTTGTGATATAATTAAACACTTCGAGTGCAACAAAGAAATGACAGTAATTGACAATTTTTATCTTGGGGCTTAATTTCTTTTCCCGGATGAATATAAAATGGTACTTTTTATGGGATTTAAGGCCTTGCCATATATTTTAAAATTTTACTTTTTTCTACGGGCTGTTTATCTTAGAATGATGTTAGTTGAGGTCATGGGTCTTGGGAAATGTTTTGTTAAAGAGTTGAACAAATCTACTGATTCTGGCTTGGTTTCCTTGACAGACAGGTAAACAGTAATGTATTTTAATATTTCATAAAAAAGAATTTTCTCAACATTTAGTCACTAGTGTTCTTTCTACATTCTGGTGACTCTTTCTATTTCATCAGTGACTAAGAGAAAATTAAACCTCTAATAGTAAACAATTTAAATGTCAAGGCAAAGAGTGTTTACGATTCAGGAGAAGATATATAAACATTAATACAAAGAAGTAACCAAAGACTTTGGAAGGCTGTCTTAGGTCTTTTAAACCTCATTTTGTTTTTAAACTAGTTTTGCTCGCTGATGATGGTTTAGGCTGTCAGGTACTGCATGTAGGAATGTCTCTTTCTTTCTTTTATTGGTCAGTCATTGGAGATTAAATGAAATGAGTCTATTTCTCACCCTTCTCCAACTGTCCATATGTCAGTGCTCATGATGACAGAAAGGTTTATTTGCATTATGAAATAAAATACTACTAGTAGAGTTTTTTCTCATGTTCTTTTATACTTTTTATTTTTAAAATTTCTTTGCCATTTTCCCTTTTATATCAGATTCAGGGTATGACTGTGCTAATATCCTTAACTGACAACATCTAACTTCTCTGTTCCAAGAAACCTAAAAATGTGATTATTTTATTTTTTATACAATATCTCAGAGACAAGGGAAATTGGACAAAAAAAAAAAAAAAAAAACGAGGGAAAAAAGAGATGTGTTTCTTGCTTTTCCTCTGAGTGGGAATTGAAATTTACACCAAGTATTGAGTATATGCATGTGAGCTGTCTTATTGAAAAATAGGTACAACAAATGGGAAAATAATTACAAATTGATTTTTAAAAATCTGTAAAAATGAGTTCTAGAGGTCTTGAGGGGAGACCAGAAGAGTCCTTAACTATACCTGATACTTGCGTGTGTATTTAAATATTTGCATAGTTAACAATAGACGATATTACATATTTTTTACTAATTCATATGATTTTAAATGCATTGCTGTTTTTCATCAAAGAAGATTGCTGTTGTTTTTGGTTTTGGTGTTTTCTACAAGAAAGGGCTAAGAAAACCATATTTTATCGAACCTAGGATGTTATTATTGTGGGAGGCACCATTATCATATGTACTTTTCAGAAAGAAATAAGATGTTGTCAATTATTGTCAGATTCTTGCTGATTTCAGTGATGGATGTTAAGAAGGAAAACTAATTTTTTTTAAAAATTCAGCTTTTTATGTGTCTAAAGTACTTTAATGCAGAGAAGATCTGTTGTTTGCAATACTCTCTTGTACTTATGCAATGAATACAATGGATCTGACTCAGTTCAAAATATTATTCATTTTAAATTTCTGTACTTGAGACTGTTGCCTTATTTATAGCTAAGATAGGTATGATAGACTCACCATTTGCAAATACTGGTATAAATACTGAAATGAAGTGAAATTGGTGAACAAAAACTGAACAAAATGAACAACAACAAAAAAAAACCCTGAAATGAACACGAACAGTAGATCATATCTGAGGATGGAAAATAGTAAATGGACCTCAGAGCAGTGGGAATCATGTCAACTGAATCCTTGTAGAAGTCTGAGACTTGGACTAAATAACACAAAGACATATGTAACTTATTCTTAGATGTTTACTCATGAAATTTAGAAACAATTTCTGACTGCATGGTATGAGCTGCTTTGCAAGGTCAGTTCAATGTGACAAGCTGACATCCCTGTATAAATTAGTATCACTATCTGAACACTTGATTTTCAACTATAAGAACTTGCTCACTGTGCCTTGATTAGAAGGTATTATTGTTTTTATTCTCAAGTTTGTAAGATAAAAAAAATGTCCACTTGTCTTTGGACAAACAGGAATAAGAATATAGTAGACAACTGGAATTCCAAGTGTATCACATACCTTTTGTGGCTATAGCAAGGTTCCTTGCTGTTGGTTGAGTATTTAGACTAAATTACATAAAACTTTTCCTGGAAGAAGAAATCACCTTAATGCCTACTTTTATTCTTTATATAAAATTGTATACAATGGACAGAAAGTCACAACTTTGCCCTAGAAATACATATTTAAAACTAACCAGGATGAGTGTCACAAATGCTTGTGGATTTTCCTCTGGGTAGTTGCAAAGGCTTCCATTTCCTAATATGTAAATAAGAAGGTTTCTCCTGGCTCTTACATTTCATAGGCTTAAGTGTAATTAAAGCTTGGGTCCAGTGTTACACCCATGCAAAGTTACCAAGTCCGAGAATGAAGGATTTTTTGATAAAATAGAAAAATGTCGTGAAGACTCAGTTTGGTGTTCTGCCTGGTGGTGAAAGGGAGCTCAAAGGAGGCGTGGGTGACGTGTCCATATGGCTGCTGTGGCAGGTCATCACCAGGAAGCACAGAGTTCTTTGCTCTGCCACAGCCTCTGCAGTATCCTCCGAGGACAACCAAGCTGCACTGGAAGTCCAGGATTTCAAAGGTGTCCTCAAATAACAGCAGTCTCATTAATTTCAGAAAATGCATTATTATTATTTGCTAGGTATTATTTGAGAAGAAAATGCTCTTATATACTGTTTGTAAAATTTTGTGAGGAAGACAACTTTAGGTCTACTCTCTTCATAGATTTTTCAGTGTATGATACAGTCTTGTTACCTATTGGCACGACATTGTACTTTAGATCTTCAGAACTTACCTTGCGTAGTGAAATTTTTATACATGTAGATTAGTGACTTCTCATCTCTCCCTCTCCCTCCCCCAACTCCTGGCAACTACCATTCTATTTTTTGCTCCTAGGAGTCTGACTGTGTTAGACACCTCATTGTGTAAATGAAATCACGTTTCTGGAGGGGGAGCATATGTAAACCCATGGCAATATCATGTCATTGTATGGCAAAACTAATAAAAAAAAAAAAAGAAATCACGTGATGTTGGTCCTTTTGTGACTGGCTTCTTTCTCCTGCCATAATATTACCATTTGATCCAGCAATCCCACTTCCAGACAGTTTACCCAAAATAAATGAAATCAGGATCTCAAAGAAATATTAGCACTCTTATGTTTATTGCAGGACTATTAACAATAGCCAAGATATGGAAGCAACTTTAAATATCCATCAGCAGGTGAAAAGATAATGAAAATGTGGTATAAACATACAATAGATCATTATTCAGCCTTTTAAAAAGGAAGGAAATCCTGCCATACAAGACAACATGGGTCCTGGGATATTTTTTCTTGAACACATAAACTAACATTTTTTACAAATTATGTTTAAAATTGTTTCAAACGATTGCATCTACTCTCTTATAATACATATAATGATAAAACTGCTCAGACTGGTCTCCACTATGTATATACTTAATATGGTGAAAGTTGCTTAGCCGTGTCTGACTCTTTGCAACCCCATGGGCTATACAGTCCACAGAATTCTCCAGGCCAGAATACTGGAGTGGGTAGCCTGTCACTTCTCTAGGGATTCTTCTTGACCCAAGAATTGAATGGGGGACTCTTGCATTGCAGACGGATTCTTTACCAACTGAGCTATCAGGGAAGCCCACTTAATATGGTATGAACCCTAAATGAAAATTGTGTTACTTAAATAAATGTAGCTGCTATCTAGGAAATTACATTAATTTTCAAATCCAATAAGTTAGATTTACCCACAAGGTCATACATAGCCATTTGTAAATAAAGGACCCGAGGTGGTATAAAGTTGTTATATAAAATTTATTATTACTATTATTATTTTGGCTGCACTGGGTGTTCATTGCCCGATAGGATGTAGGATCTTAGCTCCTGAACAGGGATCAAACTTGCATTCCCTGCACTGAAAGGCAGATTCTTAACCACTGTACCACTAAAGAAGTAGCAGGAATTTTATATGAAATTTAAAAGGAACATGCCTATTTCATGTATATTTACACATAAACACAAGCTTGCTCTGGATAAAATTATAAATTTTCAAGTCTGACTGGAACCTTAGTTTTGTATCAGATTGGACAACCCCCTCCTTTAGAAAAGGTATATAAGGTTCACAGAGTCTAGGAGTATAGTCCTGGTCAGACAGCTAATTACAGACTGACTCAGGCCAAGACGTAGGCCTGTTCAGCCTTCTTCTTTCAGTGCTGCCTTTAATCATTTCATACCATTAACTTAATTCACTGGAATTAAGCTGCTGTATTTATTTTTGTCTTACTGTCAAATTCTTTTTTTAAGCATTTATCTTTAAAAAAAATAATAAAGGCTTCCCTCGTAGCTCAGTCAGTTGAGACCCACATTTGATTCCTGGGTCGGGAAAAACCCCAGGAGAAGGAAATGGCAACCCATTCCAGTATTCTTGCCTGGAGAATCCCACGGACAGGGGAGCCTGGCGAGCTATCACCCATGGGGTCACAAGAGTTGGACACGACTTAGTGACTAAACCACCACCATCTTAAGAATTGACATTAGATCTGAGTAGCCATCTAAGATTTTTTAGGCCTTTATTCCTGCTTTCAGGAAAATACTATTCTCAGGCTGCAGTATCCATCATAAATGAAAGAAAAATGTATTTTAGAGTCTTCTCCTTCCTGACACATTTCCAAAACACTTAAGAATCATAAAATTGTATTATACAAACACACTGACTCATATCTGCATACTTAGAAATTGGTATTTCACAGCATGTGGTCCAAGACAGTCATTCCGTTCAGATGATTAGGAGACAAGTGGGCAGGGAAATTAGTAGATGCAGTTAGGGGTTTTTGAGGCATATCCCAGTGACATTCGACATTCTAGCCTAAATTCAAAACCCTTGCTTGGATCTCTTTGCTCATTCCATTGTCCTCTTCTTAATGGTCACAAAGATTTTTTTAATCCAGACCTAACCGATAACGTTTATGTGCCACGTCTGAGATGCAGTCTGTTCACCAGGAGAAAATATCTTAAAGTGGATGATGATTACCTATCTAATGATTTTATTATAAATACTATCCTTTGAAGACATCAGTTACTTTTCAGATACAACCATAAGGTAAAAACTAATATTTTTAAAGCTATTTTCACCCATCTTGTGTTGAGTTTGAATCTTGCATCACAGAGAGGCCTAGAGACAAGAAACAAGCAGTTTGCTGAAAATTCAGTCAATTAAGTACATTTATTACAAGTCTTACTGGGAAATCTGGTTCTTCTTCTAATGCTCTGGGGCCAGCATCTGCTAGTAAAGCACTGTATGTCCTCTGTGCCCCAGAAACCCTCTCCAGAACAGACCACCCACCTCTTGAGAAACCAACATTTTAGAGCCAGTTTCCAGAACCAGTGTTGGTGCCTAGTGCCCTGCCCTGTGCTGTGGGTTCAGCAGTGTGTTTGAAAGGCACTGGCAACTTGAACCACCACCGAGTGGGCCCTTTCAGCCAGTGTTTCTATTTCTGTTGTGCTAGCAGGCATGCAAGAGGCTAATTTTAGGAATGGAAATGAAAACCCTCCCTCTCATGTAATTTGGTTGCGATGTGGCCTCAAAACAGTGCGGTCTTTCAGTGTTCTGGGCAAGAAGCAGGGTCGTTTCTAGAACTGTTTCTGAACAAAAGAAGGAAGCTGTCACTGTTCCCAGACGTGCTGAGGAGGGTACACAGGAGCTGAGGAAGTCGAGCCCCTCACTTCCATGGCAGCACACCCCAGGTCTGGCGTCACATCTCCGAGAGGCCCCTCACCTGTGAGCTTGTGCAGCCTGCCAGCCAGGCGCTGGGCAGAGGTGAGGCTGGGGGCGCTTCTCTCTGACGGGTAGACTGGCCTCCTGTGCTCTTCCTGTTTTGCTGTGTTTATTGTTTATTGATTGTGTTTTTTCTGACTTTATGTTTTGCAAATCACTTTTGCCTTATCAGGTCATAAGTATATTTGGCTTTTCTCAATTGCTCTGAAAGGAAAATTAAGTAACAGTTGCACAAAAGGAGGCACACAGTGATGCTTTTAGGAGGCTTCAAGTGAGTGGTGGTATCCTCCTGTTGTTATTTGCATGTGACATTCCTGAGGAGTAACTTGTGCAAAAAGATTGCTTTCATGGATAGCAGTTCTAATTATGTTGCATAACCTGAGTGGAATCGGGATGCTACTGATATGAGAGTAGTTAAATCCGTTAAGGGTTGGTTGCTGCTAGTCGTATTTGGGGAGAAAATAGACCGCCACCAGGGAAACAGTGCTTGTGGAATATGATTTTCGCTAAATCACCATGATTTATATCATTAAACACAAGGAAAAAAGCTTTTATGTATAGTTCAGTAGAGTTTCAAAGGACAGATGGATGCTACACAAGTGGTGTGGGTGTATTGGAATAAAAGAGACAGACAGATAGGGAAAGTAAATTAATGGAGGAAAGCCATGTTGGAGAATCTAAATACATGGAGACTAGGTTAAGGGAAAATAAAAAATCTATCAGAAAATATAAAAAGTAAAGCTCATAGAAAAATTGCCTTATGGCAGCATGGACTCTCTCAAAGGGGGTATTTATAGCTTTCCTCAGTGACCCCCTTCATGCGTAAGAATTCTTCTTTGAGAATCTGCCTCATGATAAGAAATCTCATTTCTAATGAGAGAAAATCAATGAAGTAGAAATGCAATAAGAAATGCAGCTGTACTACTTATTAAACTTATTATTGATTGTAAAAGGTGCTCAATTATTAGGGCTGTGGTATCAATAATTCATATTTAACAATGTTGTCTTTTTATAGCTATTCTGGTATGTTAGTAATTCAATCACAAGGGCATGTTTTTAAAAAGGTTTTTGATTTGTCATCACCATAAAAATAATAGCAGTTTTGTTGCCTATCTGTGGCAGAATTTGTCACCAAAAATGATGGGACTCTCTGAGCGCAAAGTTTTCCTGTATAGTACTATCAACTAGAGTCAAAGAATGAGAAGCAATATGGAGGAATACTGGGGGGAAATTTGAGATGGAACTATAAGAGAAATTAACAATGCCTTGTGCTGTTTTTACTCATTTTTTGAAATCTAGAGTCAAGTCAAAAAAGTTTTTATAAGGTAAAGATGGAATAGTTTTCCCTTTTCTTGCTCCTTTCTAAGGGTAAGAAAGCAGTCTTATTGAAACTGGTGGAGGGCCTGCCCTGGTGGTACAGTGGCTAAGACTCAGCGCTCCCAATGCAGGGGGTCCAGGTTCAATCCCTGGTCTAGGAACTAGATCCCACATGCCACAACTTGAGATACCTAAACATTAAAAAAAAAAAAATGTGGTGGAAAATGTTGTATCATATTTGACTTGGGATTAAGTAAATTAAATACTACTGAAATGTGGATATAAAAATGTAAGTTGTGACACCATGGATAGTTGACACTTGTGAAGGTGCTGAGACCCCCACTGGAGCACGGCCTCATTCTCCTCTCTGTTTCCTGCTGGAGGGCATGATCTCTCTGACTGATGCAGGAGAGGCATCTGAACCACGTTCTCCTCTTATCTCTGGTTCCAGCCTTTCCTGCAGTGGAGTTTAGGCATGTTTTCATTTACGAGTCTAAATGTTCAGTTTGTCTCTTTGCTGTAGCTTGAGGAAGTGTGTAGGCTTCCCAGGTGGTACAGTAGTAAAGAATATACCTGCCAGTTCAGGACATCCAAGAGATATGGGTTCGATCCCCAGGTCTGGAAGAACCCCTGGAGGAGGAAAGGGCAACCCCCTACAGTATCTTGCTAGGATAATCCCATGGACAGAGGAGCCTGGCAGGCTGTAGTCCATGCAGTCGCAGAGTTGAACACTACTGAGCACACACGCATGCTGTTGCTGCTGAGGAAAATGTGTAACTTGGAATAAAAATTAAAATTGGTGTGTCTTAATAATTGGTAGTTACCTATATCTTCAGAGTGTAAAGTAGACAAACATAAATGTAATATAGGCAATATCTGTATTTCCTAGGTATAAATACAATATAAATAATAAATATAATATAGACAAATAATTATATTCTTTGACAAAGGAAGACTGTCAATATATTTCCAAGTGAGTTGAGATTTTCCTAAATTATATTTTAAAAGCTATCATTGTGTGAGAAATAAGCAAAACGTAAGTGTGAGAAATAAGCAAAACGTAACTAAGTTGTTTTTAAAAAGCTCAGACATAGTCAGCCATGACTTTTGACTCTGTTAGTAAACAAGTAATTGATGGAGTTGCTGTGAATATGCTAGACCAAGCACTGACTAGGAATTACAAGAATTAGGACTTGACCTAATGAGCTGTTGGGCTAGGATGGAACCCTAATCTCTGTGAACCTTAAATGCCTTGATTAAAAAGGAAGATTGAATCAGCTATATATATACATATATCCCCTCCCTCTTGGACCTCCCTCCCACTGCCTTCCTCTCCCCCCATTCTCACCCCTCTAGGTCACAAGAGCAGTGAGCTGAATTCCCTGTGCTATAGAGCAGGTTCTCACTAGCGATCTATTTTACGCATGGTATTGGATATAAGTCAGTCCCTATTACCCAATTTATCCCCCATGGCCACATGTCATTCTGTACATCTGCATCTCTACTTCTACCTTGCAAATAGGTTCTTCTGTACCATTTTTCTGGATTCCACATATGTGTGTTAATATGCAAGATTTGTTTTTCTCTTTCTGACATCAGTCTGTATAAGAATTACAGAGGGACAGTGTCTGGGTCCATCCACATCTCTACAAATGACCCAATTTCATTCCTTTTTATGGCTGAGTTAATATTGCATTGTATATAGGTATCTCATCTTTGTCCATTCATCTGTTGATGGACACTTAGGCTGCTTCCATGACCTGGCTATTGTATATAGTGCTGCAGTGAACATTGGGGTGCATGTGTCATTTTGAATTATGAGTTTTTCAGTATAAGGACTCTCCATACTGTTCTCCATAGTTGGCATATCAATCTACATTTCCACCAGTGGTGCAAGAGGGTTCTCTTTTCTCCACATGCTCTCCAGCATTTATTGTTTGTAATTTTTTTGTTGTTATTGCAATGAGTTGTTGTTTTGCGTGGGTTTTCTCTAGTTGCAGTGAGAAGGAGCTACTCTTTGTTGTGATGTGCAGGCTTCCTATCACAGTGGCTTCTCTTGTTGGAGCCCAGGCTCTGGGGCACACAGGCTTCGGTAGTTGTGGCTCCTGGCCTCTAGAACAGTAGCTCAGTTGTTGTGGTGCACTGGGCTTAGTTGCTCCAGGGTGTTGTGGGATCCTTCTGGGCCAGAGATTGAACCAGTGTCCCCTGCATTCCTAACCAGTGGACCACCATGGAAGCCCTATTTTTTGCAGATTTTTTTTTTAATATATTGAGTTTCATGAACTATCTGCATGTTTTAGAGATTAATCCCTGTTGGTTGCTTTGTTTGCAAATATTTTCTCCCATTCTGAAGGCTGTCTTTTCATTGTGTTTATGGCTTCCTTTGCTGTGCAAAAGCTTTTAAATTTCATTAAGTCCCATTTGTTTATTTTTGTTCTGATTTTCTTTACTCTAGGAGGTAGGTCAAAACAGATCTTGCTGTGATTTATGCCAAAGAATGGTCTTCCTGTGTTTTCCTCTAAGAGTTTTATAGTGTTCTGGTGGGACACTGGAAATCCATGACTTTTTATCCAGAGAAAGTTTGTGTGTATGTGTAATGTATGCACAAAAGAGGTGTGCCCCTTTTAATTCTGATAGAAAGTTCCCTAAAACTACAACTTGACACTGTATCGGGTCTTTTATTTACAGGTGTGTATTGTGGGTTCTTCTACCTCATTGTGTTCTAACGTTAATGAAATTTCATCAGATAGCTATTAAATTTAAGTTAACTTACAGTCTTGTGTATAAAACTTTGAGGTTCATATCACATCAAGTATGCATAAAATGGGGCTCACATTCGAGTCCAGGCCATGTTAGCTTATGTATATTTTTAGAGATAATGTGCAGTTCCCTGAATGTTTGTTTATTCTTTATATAAAATTATATGTAATGAATATAAAGGCACTAGTTTTCCCTAATAGTATCCATATTTAAAAATAACCGAGATGAGTGTAATGATTGCTTATAGATTTCTCTCTGGCCAGATACAAAGGCCTCTGTTCACCGGACAGTGTAGTTCTTTTCAGCCCTGAACATTCTGAACCCAAGGACAAATAAAAGTGTGTGTGTGTCTTAAAACCATGCGAAACTACTAAGCCCCAGAATGAAGGGGTCTGTAGTCCAGAACAGATAGAGAAAGGCAGTGACGACTTATCATTATCCAGCGATAATGAGGAGCCCACCTGAAATATGGGTGGGTGTCACTCATCACCTGGTGAGCACAGGCTCTTTGTTCTTCCATGCTTTCTGCGGTACTCCACAAGCATCACTGAGCTGTGCTCTCCATCCAGTTTGTGAATACAACATTTCAGAGAGAGCCCCGAAGTATGAACAGCCCTATTACTTTTTGAAAATACAGTATTATCTATTAGGTAGTATCATTTGAGAAGAAATGCCTTTTCAAAATTGATACCAATAATAGTTAAAGGTCACCAGAACTTAGGATATTCCCTCTTGAGCACAAAAATTAATGTAAACATTTTTAAAAAAATGATATTTAAAATATTTCAAAGGATTTTATATAATAAATGGAGAATGATATTTCACCAATTTTTTAAATTATGATGAAAGAGAATACCAATATAGGAAATGTTAGAAAATCAACTTTTATTATTTACCTCTAATTTATGCCAAAACAATGTGTATCCTTTTTTCTAAAATGTAACATACTTTTTAGGAATTTGATTCTGAGAGAAGCCAAAATAAAGTACTGTGAAAAAGAGATGACAAAGATATGAGGTATCAGACAGTCTTTTGCAGTGTGACTGGACTGAGGAAAATAATGCAAGAGGCCTTGCATGTGAATCAAAGGCAGATATACTGGGATCCACAGAAGGAAGAAAATGTTCTTTCAAAGGAAACTGATTTCTCATAGATGACTGTAGACTGCAGACTAAAGCATCTGAAACAGCAGCCAGCAAGAAGTGAACCAGGCCTTTCTTTGGATATAGTAGATGATGCAGAGATTGAAAGAAAACTAGTAGGAGGTACACTGCCAGACAGGGATCAGTGTTGCATTTACAGTTCCCATGGAACATTTATATACTGTCTTTAGGATTGTGTGCCATGGAATCTGTATAAACTGGTAACGTGTTGACAGATGAAGCTAATTAAAGCATGTATAGAGAAGCAATATGAAGAAAAAGTGTATGAAATACACTACTGGCTTCCCCTTAATTGTTTTATGACCTGAGGGCCTGTAGGGGCTGGATTTAGGGTTTATTTAAAGTTAAACCTAGAAATCCTACAACACAGTTTTTGTATTGCTAAGCAGTGGAATACTTTGAAAAGCAACCCACACACCCGTGTAAATGTGCTGTTCCTTTGAAAGGCATGGTAGACCGTTTGCTGAGGCCAGGCCAGCACAGATTGGGTGGGTGGATGGGGTCTGTGCTCAGCCCCTGGGGGCTGCCTTTGGGAGCTGCTCGCCCCTGGTGTGCAGGTCTCCTTGTCCTCCTAAGTCTGGTCCTGACTTGGGCTGTTGACTGGCTGCTGCAGTGATGTCCTGGCCCTTCCCCAGGCCTCCTGTGATCAGGGCTCCCACCATTCTCTGGTCTGAGAAAACTCCCCAATTCCTATTTGTCATCCACCTTGTTCCAGGCCCAAAGCCCATAGAAAAGTATTTCCTACCACAGGATTTTAGTGTTAAACCCAGCACTGGAGGTGGGAGGGAAGAGGTATGATTAGTTAAAGGACAGTCTACCTAAAGACTGTTCCTCCCTTTTGAAAGTATTTCTTTATTCTTGATTTAAGTGTCTCTCCTCTGGTGTAATTCTTTGGGAGAACGTCTTATACCCAAACTTTTTGATACCTCATACAAATCCGCTCATCTCAGACACTTGTGATTTCAGGAGTGCTTTAGCCAAGGCACACAGATCATCAAGTTCTCTTTATGAGTTTTTATCCTCTTTCAGATTTTTGTAACTTCCATGATATAGTTTAGTGGAGTAGAAGCAAATTTTGAATTATTATTTTTTAAAACAGAGAAAAATAAAACATAAAGAGACAGCTAGCCTTACTTAAAAACGCTTGGACTAATTAGTATTTTGGTAGTTTTATTCATCCAGCTATTGCTCTTAGAAGTTTATTTGAAAAAAAGATTGGATATAGAAATGTAAGGATCACAGAAGAAACATAAATCTGACTTAAATGCAGTAGAGCAAATAAAGAAATTTGATACTGTCTTTTTCTTGACCTAAAATGCCTCCCATTTGCAACAGAGCACCATGTGAAGCAGAAGTTCTAATATTTGACAGATAGCAAATAACTAATAAACTCATGACCAGATGGGAGCCATCCTGGGCTTACATAAACGCTGGCTCTAAAAAAGGCTTTTTAATCGTCAAAATATTTCAGCTGTTTTTGACATTCAAGGCAGATATGCCTTAATGTCAAAAAGTGGTATTTGTTTTTAATTTAAACACTTTCATGTCCTAAGAAATTTATTAATAATAATCCTAACTACAGAAATATCATAAAAGAAAAACATAAAATACACACAGAAATAAATTACAGCTCCAGTAAATCTAATAACAAATAAACTGTATGGAAATGATGGGTCTTTATTGTTTTGGGTGCCAGGCATGTATTGAGTGCCAGAAGGTAACAGAAGCTGCAGATAGAATCTGGATGCTTTCTTTCTAACAGAGTTTTAGACAGAGTGGGGATTTAGCGACTTTGTATTCTGAAATTTGTTATCTTGTTTGGGACAAATTCCGTTCACCTTTCAGCCCTTGTTCTCATCCCACTCCTGTTATAATGCAGATCCTTAACCAACAAAACTCACATGTCTTTGTTTATAATTTCTGCAAATGGTAGGTAGTGATGGCAGCTCATGTTCATTGCCAATTAAAAAGGACGTTGTCTGTTGAAGACTGGACCCTCTACTAAACGGCCACTTGTCAAGAAGGTGGCTCATGTGGCCTCACAGCTTTCATTTATTAGAGAGGATTCTCTTGGTGAGGGAACCAGCTATATTGAGCCTTTGACATTTGAGAACAAGATCAAAATGGGCCTGAGAGCAGGTAAGGACAGCTGCCCTTCCAATATTTTTCACTTAAGATAACTGCTTTGCTCAGAATCTGGATATTGACAAGGTCCTTCACAGTCGGTCACCAGAATGTGATAAGATATCTCTCAATTCTAGATGATTTCTCAGGGCTTCAGGGATATAAGTGATGCCAGAGTAATTTGTGAATCAGACTTTAACTGGTCTTTAAACCAGAAGAATATGTCTGATTTTGTTATCTCATTGCTTTTAAAAAAATATTTTATTGTCTTATTAAATTATGCTTTTTATTTTATATGTCTTTTTTATGGTAATTCTGTTTGCAGGCATCGAAAATCCTACTAGTTTTAAGATTCTGTTTGTTCAGAATCTTAAGTCTTCAGAGCCCATGGAGATACCTCATTGTAGGTTCTGAAAAGGATAGTGTCTAATTTTTTTATCTGAATATGTTCTTCTTTTAATTGATGCAGTAGTAGCCTAAAATGGACCTTTCTTTCTTTGAGAAATAGCTTGGCCCACAGTAGGATGGGTGACTTAGAAGAATCTGTGACTCTTGAAGCGGGGTCCCCCTCAGGGTGCAGACAGTGCACAGGATGCAATGGTTGAATCACCCATTCCACCCAGGAGGCTCCTTTAGGTCATAGGCACTAAACCACAACCCGAGTAACAGCTGAGGTCCTGGGGACTGGACAAACATCATGTCCATCTTGGTACTGGCTCCCATTCTGACCTTGGTCCCTGTGATTATCCTATTGCAGGTGAGTGTATGTTCACTAATGGGCAGAGACAAGCTTTGTGTCCATATTTTCAGGTACCAGTAGCATAGTATTCTTCACATTTTGCTGAAACTTGTCCTGTGGCAAGTATGTTTCTCTTGAAACAAGATAGCTATGAAAACACCATGACCAGCAACATCTCCAAAGAAAGGCAATGCCAAAGAATTCTCCAACTACTGCACAATTGTACTTATCTCACATGCTAGTCAAGTAATGCTCAAAAATTCTCCAAGTTCAGACTGAACTGAACCCAGCAGCATCTCCACCACCATCCAAGACAAACCGCTGGTGTGGTACCACTGAGGTGTGAATTGGGAATTAGCCAAGAAACCCAGTTAATTTTCTAGTCCATCTGCTTTGCTATTCACTGAGAATTTTCATCACTCTAATAATGATTTTCTCAGCATGGGAAGATCTCATCCTTTTATCAGTCTTAAGGACATTTCTAGCCCCTAGATAAATGAGTTCAGTTCAGTCGCTCAGTTGTGTCCGACTCTGAGGCCCCATAAACCGCAGTAAGTCAGGCCTCCCTGTCCATCACTAACTCCCGGAGTTTACCCAAACTCATGCCCATTGAGTCGATGATGCCATCTAACCATCTCATCCTCTGTCGTCCCCTTCTCCTCCTGCCCTCAATCTTTCCCAACAACAGGGTCTTTTCAAATGAGTCAGCTCTTCACATCAGGTGGCCAAAATACTGGAGTTTCAGCTTTAACATCAGTCCTTCCAGTGAACACCCAGGACCTCTATACCAGGGGTTGGTGCTTGTTAAGTAAAAGGGCAGAGAGTAAACATTTTCAAATTTGTAAGCCATACAGTGTGTTTCAGCATCACATGTCATCATAGTAGAACCAAAACAACTGACAACAAATGCAGAATATCTAAATGATTAGGTTTGGCTCTTTTCTAATAAGATTTTGTTTATAGCATAGGTAAAAAGGGCTGGAATTAACTCAATCAGGAGTAGTTTGCTGACTCCTGTCCTACACTAAAAATATTTGTGTGTCAGTTCGGTTATCTGTTAATACCTTTTTAAAGTTTGGTCTCTCATAGACGATCTCCTGGAGAAGGGAATGGCTACCCACTCCAGTGTTCTTGTCTGGAGAACTCCATGGACAGAGAGGCCTGGCAGGGGCCATGGGGTCACAAAGAGTCAGACATGACTGAGTGACTGACATTTACATTGTTACATAAATTTTCATCTGTGCATAAAGAATTTATTGTCTTCAAATAGTTTTATCAATAAGTATTATTTTTTCATTGGTTTAAGTTCCTTTGTCTCATCATCTCCAAACATGTTATCAGTATCTGGGATTTGAAAAGTGATTGAACTAAAGGAATAGTTGAGCAAAAGTAAAGGTATTGTTTCCTAACAAACCACTTAGCTTTGGAAGGATTTTGTTGATCAAGGTGCTTGCATTTGACTTGAAAAGGCAAGTCCTCCCTCACAAGAAGGACAGTTGTGATGCTAACAGGAAATATGTATGTTTCTGAAACATATACATATGGTGACTGAATCTGCACTTAGTGAATGAGTGATCATATTGGTTTTGTGTCCTGGCTATTCTTGCCTGCCTTCAAGAGATGGCTGGGAAGATAATATAGGGCAGGCTTGTCTTTAAAATAGGTACCATACGGCTGGTGGCTTGGAAACAATGTGAACTTCTATAAAGTCCTTCACAGACAAACAAAATTTTAAATCCATGTTTATCAATAAATGAGGAAAACCACTTCTCGCTTGGGAGGAGGTCAGAAATCAGTTAATCTCCCTTTCCCTTTAGTGAGAGCATTTCATGAAAGAATGAAAAAATAGGGAGATTGCTGACAGGAATTAAGTGAATTGTGTATTTTCAGGTCCTTTATATTAATCTTCTCTCTCATCATATTTGTCAAATATATGGCTTTCACTATGATCTGTGTGTGCTTAGAAAGGAAAGGAAAGAAAGGCCTTCAGTTGGCCATTAGTGCTTAGAAAATTCCATGGACAGAGGAGCCTGATGGGCTACATGGGGTCATAAAGAAACAGACATGACTGAGCAACCAAACCTGAGCATGCACGTGCGTGTGCATGCTCTCACACACACACACTCTCTCTCTCTCTCTCTCTCTCCCCCTCTCTTCTTTCATAGGGGATCTGCAAGGTGCTTTGGAAACAAGAGGGGAATACAAAGGCTAGTTTATGTCTCCAGTAGATCGGGAAATGAGAAATGAGTGGGAGAAACAGGGGAATCCTCACTTGTCTTTGTCACCAGGAGTGATTGACATCAGAAGAGTCAAGAGGGAGAAGGGAGTTTAAAAAGAGCCAAGTGCGTGTGCAGTGCCTAGATGGTGACTGAAGGCAGCCTCACCATTAGCAAGACTTTCTCTGTATTGCTTGTTGTTTTCAGAGTACCTTGCAATCAGCTTTTTAGTCACCTGTCAGTCACCACATGAAACTAATTGATAGGTCTCTCTGCTTTAGGACAAGTGACTTTTTGAGGGTCAGGCAGTGAGTTGCTTATGGAACTCATTAGTCCCTGGGTCATCTCTTTTGGGTTAGCAAAATACTATCTCTCTCTCTCTCTTTTTTTTCAAAGGCAACTCTGACCTTGGAAAACTTAGCTATTCATTGACTTGATTGTTTTCCAGGATGATACTACTACAGAAATTCTAACTTTAATTTTTTTTAATTTGCCTTTCTTAAAGCTTTATAATGTCACTTTTTAGAACTTTTCAGAAAAAATTTAGCTGTGCATTTTAAAGTTTAGCCAACTCCTTTGTTTAGGTAATGATCTTATAATTCCGGCCCTTTTACTTCTCTTAAGTTCTTCACCTAGAGACTTCAGGAGAAATAAAAATTTTTAACCAGGCAGACTTGGTTTGTGGCATTAGCTGTGGTCAAAATCTGTATGGAAGGTAAAACTGAGCAGGTAAAACTGCTTTCTATTTCAGTTATCCTGTCTTTTCTTCCCAGAAGCTCGTATAGGCTAGACAAAACTTACTTTTGAAGGAGAGATGCTGACATTTGTTGTTAAATTGGTTCAGGGATAGTCATTCAATAACAAATGATCACTGGGCTTTCCCTGCTTTCCTTAGCATAACCAAAACACCCCCTAACAAATAGGGAATGGAATTTCTGTAGATTATGCGAGGCTGATGACTTATATTGGCAACTCATTCAGTGTTTTACCCCGCAAGTATTTTTTTAAGTATCTCTCAGATACTGTTTCAAACAGTGGGGATACAGCCCTGAATAAAATATTCATGCAGCTTACATTTTAATAGGTGGATTATTGTTTTAAAGCCATAAATATATAGTAATGGGAAGTGATGATCACTGTAAAGAAAACAAAAGCACGGTAAAGAATGGGATGGTGACTGGACTAAGGGGTATTTTACATGGAGTTAGAAAAAGCCTCTCTAGGGTGTGACGTCTGAAGAGGCCTGAAAGAAGGAAAGGCTTATGGCTGGAAAAGAGGATCGCAGTAAGTGAGAACAGCAAGGACAAGAGCCCTAGGTAGGACTGAGATAGGTGTGCTTAAGGAAACAGGAGCTACAAGGCTAGAGTGGCTGGAACAGAGAGTAACAAGGCGTGAAGTCTGAGACAATGGACAGACCCTATGGGCTCTGTTCACCAAGGTCAAGTGGGTGGACTCCCAGTCTTAGGTGATGAAAAACCGTTGGAGGGATTGGGTGAGGGTGTAGTGTCATCTGTTTACATTTCCCAAAGGTCTCTGTGAATGCTGGGTGGAGACTGGATTGAAAATGGTAGAGGCAGGGGGAGGGGACTTAGGGACAGTCATTAGGGAGCTGTTTTGGAGGACTGAGGGCTGATGGTAGCTTGAAGTAGGGATGGAAATGATGAGGAGGCGTGGGATTCACAACGCTGTATCTGTAAGTGGAGCTGATGGAGCTTCATGACAGATTGGATGTGGAATATAGAGGAAAGAAACTGCGTAGGCTGGGCACCAACTACCCCAGGAGGAGCTGTTTACAGAGACTGCAGTGAATGGTGGCTGAGGGGAAAATCAAGGGTGACCCTTGGGTTATGATCTAAGCAACTGTATGTATGATTGGTGGCACTTCTTACTGAGATGGGGAAGCATGGAAGGGGCAAGTCAGGAGTTGCAGGGGTATCAAGTTCTTTGGGCTGTGGGAAAGGTGAGGTGTTGGACACAGACGAGATGTCAGATGTAGAGTCAGATACGTGGAACTCAGGAAAGGTCAGTGCTGAATATAAAAATTTGAAAGAATACATGGCTACAGGACCGAATAAGCAATTTTTGTGAATGCATGTTTAGGGGGGGAAAAAAAGTGGTTTGTGGACTGTGACCTGATACATGGCTCGAGTTAGAGGTAGGGAAGGAGAAGGGAGTAAATTGTTTGTGTTAGAAAGTAGTGCGGAAATAAACATATTTGTAAAATAACTTATTTTCTTCCTTCCCTAGTAAGAGGCGTTTGTGAAAATTGAGCTCATGTACCCATGATGCTTCCTTTTGTGCTCTAATGGTGCTGTCACTGATGGGAGATCTCAGTTCTCCCCGCTGGTGATATTACTACCATCTGTGCAGAGGCTATGGGGCCTCGGTTCATTTGGGCCACTCTGGGTTTTATAAACCTTTCACACTCAGATCATTGTGGATTGCTCCAAGGTAGCGTTTTCCGCAAATGGCACAGCTGAACTGCAGCCTGACAGGCAGCGTCCTTATTTGTGTTATGAATGCCTGTCGTAGGGTGGTAACCGCCCTTGGATGAAGCTGACTCTTTGCACCTCCCCTTTGACCTCTCTCGTATCTTGACCTCCCCATTTTGTGTGGGACGCTTGTGGACTGGAAGACCCTTTGAAGAAAAAATGGAGATCCTTCCATTTGCCAAAGCCCAACCTGCAAACACCACCTCACAAGGATTTGTCTTTAATTTCTGTTTAGTCCCTGGGTTCTGAAGTGCTGAGGCATTTAATACAATCATTACTCAGCCCTGCTCTGCAAGCCAAATGCAGTGTTAATTAGCTTTATTTTTTTGATTTTGAATCTGCAGTCATTTGTGTTCTAGGCCTTGAACTCTCACTCTTCCTCATGCTCTCCTTATTCCCCACCCCCGCTGCCTTTTTTATAAGCTCAAGATCTAAAAATATTCAGATATGTTTCTCTCAACAACAGTGTGATACACTTACTACTTAATGTCAACCTGATTGGAAACCCATTTAGATATCATCTTTCTTTCTTTTCCCCCTAGAAATTTCAGTCTTTCTCAACAGGGATGTGTATGGTTAATACAGAACAAGAATTAAGCACGTAAACTCTTTACTTAGAAGCAGAATGATGTAAATCTAATTATCCACATTTCCTACCTATTGTTTAATAGCTTTTTTTTTTGCTATGCCTTTGTTGTTGCTCTGGCTGCAGATATAGAGAGTGTTCGCTGTTCTGGCCCTTTCAAGATATTCATTCTTTTCTTCTTGGGGTTTGCCTTCTCTCATTCTTGTAAAAAGGCATCCTGCTTAACCTCTGTAATTACTTTCATTTATTATTATTATTGTTGGTAACTGCATTTAAATATCTGCAGGTTTCACCTGGTGTCGTAGATATTTCAGAATTATTTTCTTTTCCAAGAACATATTTTCATTATGCCATGAAGTTCAAGTCATTTCCAATTTAAATATTTTGCAAGCTCTTATTTTACATGTCAGAAGGAAACCATTTTGGGGAAAATTTGTGAGAAAGATGCTTTTGTGCTTTATACTGTTAATTCCCTCTTTGATCTTGATTTTAAAATCTGATGAAAGGGTTAGATATATTACTTCCCCTGGCATTTCCTATCATGTTAATGTCATGACCAGTTATCTGGTCCCCATCCTGGAGTCCTCTTTCAGCCTCCCTACCTACACTCAAATAAATATTAAAGCTCATAAGTTCCTTCCCTTTAATCCATCAATATCATCCTTTTTAGTCTTTCGGCTGTTGTCCACTGTGGGTGATGAGTAATCATTGTTCACTCTTTGTTAATCTCATAATTGGACTTCATCCCAGACTAGCTTGTCTTCATACCAGCTAGCCTGGTAGCTCAGCTGGTAAAGAGTACAACTACAATGCAGGAGACCCCAGTTCATTTCCTGGGTCAGGAAGATCCCTGGAAAAAGGGATATGCTACCCGCTCCACTATTCATGGGCTTCCCTGGGTGGCTCAGGCAGTAAAGAGTCAGCCTGAGATGCGGGAGCCCTGGCTTTGATCCCTGGATTGGGAAGATCCTCTGGAGGAGGGCATGGTAACCCACTCTAATATTCTTGCCTGGAGAACCCCATGAATAGAGGAGCCTGGCAGGCAATAGTCTATGAGGTCGCAAAGAGTTGGACATGAATGAACAACTGAGTACAAGTCTTGTCCCACCCAGATCAAGCTCCACATTATTCCCAGAACAATCTACCAAACCACATCAGGTCTTGTTATGCAGCTCATGCCTCATCATAGAATAAATTTCAAATCCTTTATATGTTATAGAAGGTTCTTCATCATCTCACCTCTGCTGTTGATGTCAGCTTCATTTCTTGCTACTCTGTCCCTCATCTTCTAGGCTCACATTCTTCTGAACAACTTCCTGTTTCCCTGAATATGACAACTGCTTAAAATTTCAGGTTATCTGAACTGGAGCCCCTCACCACCTCAACGGTGACTTCACAGACCTCAGTCTTAGACATTGTTTGGCAAGATAAATGAGGAGTCATGCTTGTATGCATGCTAAGTCACTTCAGTCATGTCCGACTCTGTGTGACCTTATGGTCCACAGCTTGCCAGGCTCCTCTGTCCATAGGATTCTCCAGGCAAAAATACTGGATTGAGTTGCTGTGCCCTCCTCCAGGGGATCTCTCTGACCCACACATGGAACCCATGTCTCTTATGTCTAACTTGCATTGGCAGGCGAGTTCTTTACCACTGATGCCGCCTGGGCAGTGAATAAATAGTACCTTCTTGAATCCTTAGCTGGGAACATGTGAATACTTATAGATTGACTGGCCTATACTTAATGAAGCTGAGAATAATACCTCTTTTGATAATAACTTTTTTATATTCACTATTTGGTGTTTGGCATTACACAATGATTTTTATGGAAATAACCATATACTTTTGATGCCTCCATAATAAGGTCTCATTTCTACTTTTGGTTTGCTAGCCATTCCTAGTAATCTTTCCAGTTACTTTTTTTTTTCTTTAACATATTTGAGCTCACTGCAGCTTTAGAAATAGAAGGAAGTGATTTAAAATGTTCAGAGTAAATTAATTTTGCCCTGGCTAATAAGAAAAAATAATAGAAATTTAGTCTATATTTAAATTCTGATGAATTAGAAAAAAAGAATGGAAATTTAGTCTGTGTTTAAATTCTGTAGACATCACAGAAATTTCAGTTTTGTTTGTTTCAGACCATTTTAGCACTCTAGAAGTATGCTTTAATGACTCAATAAATAGTTGAGTACCCACTAACTACAGAGTACACAGACACACAATTAAAGCATTTATACAACTACTGAGATGATAGAGGAAAATCCACTGTCCTGCACATAGATTTTTATTATCCATTAATATATTAAGTTTATTGAGCAACTTCTGTGTGGAGATAGGGTACTGGTCATTGTGATTATGGAGATAATAAAAGTCAAGTGCAGTGACCTTAAGGAGCTCCAAGATATGTGAAATATTACTGTCAAATGGGACAGGGCTATGAACCAAAGTCTTATCAGCTCACCTTGCAGTGAGTGGTCAGGGTAATTGCACCCTCTGTCAAACCAGGAAAGTAGAGTCCCCATGATCATGACTTGTTTTTCAGAGCCAGGATGGAAGCAAGCTTTTTCAACACTGGTTCCGGAATAAGAGAAAGAATATGAATAAATATGAAGGAACCAGAATCAAGAGAGTGACATCCTGGATCACACCAGTATGGAATAAGAAAAGCATGGGAACCAGAAAACTATCACTGGAACCACAAACTCAGAGAGCAGAAAACTAGAATAAGAAATAGATTACTCTCTTGATAACTGTGTTGAGCTGGAACCCTATTGTATTTCATTTATACCGTGACTCTCATAGTACTCCAAAGTGAGTTGCTAACAATTCTCAACAAATTCATTAGGTGACTTCATCAAATCTCAAGTCTCAAAATCTTTGGGTTATTACAGCTACAAGCTTTATGTAACTGTTGTGGCCACAATTCTGGGTCTGGAGTGAACAAAGTCCTTGGGCCCACAGCTGATGTTCATCTGGTATGTACCAGTTCTCCTGCATCAGTTATTAACATGCTTCTTTTCTGACCTCCCCAAGCCCCTGGGTCAGCCCTGATGCTCCCTAGGATCTACAGCATCTCCTTGCAGCCCAGGAGCTAAAGGATGAGTACCTGGAACAGAAGACCTCCAGGGCCCCAAGCCAAAAAGAAAAAAAAAAAATCACTACAAAGTGTAAATTACTGGGAACAAGCGCCAGGCCAACAGTTCATGTCTTAATGGATATTATCATATAGTAGAAGCTCATATGAGCTACTCTTAATAATCTTTTAATTGACAGCACTTAGGAGAGTCCTAACATGTAGCAGGGGCTTAGTAATTGAGAGCTGTTATGATTCACATGCACCCTTAAGGAGTCTTCTTCCTATTGAGGAGACAAACATGTAAACAGACTTAGCTACATCTGGAGAGAGTGGTCTGTGTTCTAGTCCCGTGTTCTCTGATTCCTCTCTGCCTATCACAGCATGCTCTCATCTGCCCTGGGCTGTTGTTTGATGTGTCAGAGCCCTCATTTCTGTTTGTGGGCAATTTTATTCTTCCTTGGTGTGCCTACTTAACGTTAAGGGTGGAATCTTTACCTGTTGTTTTGCTAAGGAAGATTCAATTTTCCCCATAATGGCCACAAAGCACCTCTGCCAATTTTACTCTCTGTGGGATTGGTGTCTCTGTTTTCAAGGCGCTGCAGCGTGCTTCTGCTCTCCACTCTGACAGTTCTTTGTCCTCTGGACTGCTGCCCTGGGCCTGCCCATTCTATGTGCTGTTTCTGCTACTGTTATTACAGTAGGATGTATCAGGTATTTTTAATGCTATTACTTTTGTTAGAAAGAGTAATTTGCTTTTCAGGGACAGGTGGAAATAGATGTCTTTATACTTAGATCACTTGAGGTCTTAAGCTCAGAGAATTTCTTTTAAAATCATCACAGGGTTCTAAAGAAACAAAAGACTTATATATAGAAAACTATAAAACACTGATGAAAGAAATCAAAGAGGACACAAATAGATGGAGAAATATACCGTGTTTGTGGATTGGAAGAATCAATATAGTGAAAATGAGTATACTACCCAAAGCAATCTATAGATTCAATGCAATCCCTATCAAGCTACCAGAGGTCTTTTTCAGAGAATTAGAACAAATAACTTCACAATTTGTATGGAAATACAAAAAAACCTCGTATAGCCAAAGCAATCTTGAGAAAGAAGAATGGAACTGGAGGAATCAACCTACCTGACTTTAGGCTATACTACAAATCCACAGTCATTAAGATAGTATGGTACTGGCACAAAGACAGAAATATAGATCAATGGAACAAAATAGAAAGCCCAGAGATAAATCCACGCATCTATGGACACCTTATCTTTGACAAAGAAGGCAAGAATATACAATGGAGAAAAGACAACCTCTTTAACAAGTGGTGCTGGGAAAACCGGACAGCCACTTGTAAAAGAATGAAACTAGAACACTTTCTAACACCATACACAAAAATAAACTCAAAATAGATCAAAGATCTAATCATAAGACCAGAAACTATACAACTCCTAGAGGATAACATAGGCAAAACACTCTCCGATATAAACCAAAGCGGGATCCTCTATGACCCACCTCCCAGAATATCGGAAATAAAAGCACGAATAAACAAATGGGACCTAATTAAAATTAAAAGCTTCTGCACAACAAAGGAAACTATAAGCAAGGTGAAAAGACAGCCTTCAGAATGGGAGAAAATAATAGCCAATGAAGCAACGGACAAACAATCTCAAAAATGTACAAGCAACTCCTGCAGCTCCATGCTAGAAAAATAAACGACCCAATCAAAAAGTGGGCCAAAGAACTCAACAGACATTTCTCCAAAGAAGACATAAAAATGGCTAACAAACACATGAAAAGATGCTCAACATCACTCATTATCAGAGAAATGCAAATCTAAACCACAATGAGGTACCACTTTACACCAGTCAGAATGGCTGCAATCCAAAAATCTACAAGTAATAAATGCTGGAGAGGATGTGGAGAAAAGGGAACCCTCTTACCCTGTTGGTGGGAATGCAAACTAGTACAGCCACTATGGAAAACAGTGTGGAGATTCCTTTAAAAAACTGCAAATAGACCTGCCATATGACCCAGCAATCCCACTGCTGGGCATACACACCGAGGAAACCAGAATTGAAAGAGACACGTGTACCCCAATGTTCATCGCCGCATTGTTTACAATAGCCAGGACATGGAAGCAACCTAGATGCCCATCAACTGACGAATGGATAAGAAAGCTGTGGTACATATACACAATGGAATATTACTCAGCATTGAAAAAAAATTCATTTGAATCAGTTCTACTCAGGTGGACGGAACTGGAGCCTATTATCCAGAGTGAAGTAAGCCAGAAGGAAAAACAACAATACAGTATACTAACGCATATATATGGAATTTAGAAAGATGGTAATGAGAACCCAACATGCGAGACAGCAAAAGAAATGCAGATGTATAGAACAGACTCATGGACTCTGAGGAAGAGGGCAAGGGTGGGATGATATGGGAGAATGGCATTGAAACATGTTAATTATCATATGTGAAATCAATCGTCAACCCAGGGCTGATGCTCGGGGCTGGTGCACTGAGATGACCCAGGGGGAGGGAATCGGGAGGGAGGATGGAGGGGGGTCCTGGAGGGGGAGCATATGTAAATCCATGGCAGTTTCATGTCATTGTATGGCAAAACCAACACAATAAAGAAAAAAATAAATAAAATAAAATCATCACAGGCTCCATCACATGTGGGCAACTTGTCTTCACATGCAAAATGCAGAGATCCACTAGCAATTTTGCTTTGCGGTTTCCCCAACTTCTTTCGCTACATCAGGATTTCTCAACCTGAGCACTATTGACAGGTGGGGCTGATAATTCTGTTGTAATGGGCTGTCCCTGTCCTGTGCATTGTCAGATATTCAGCAGCATCCTTGTCCTCTACCAACTAGATTCCCATAGAAGCTGCCCAGTTTTGACAACTAAAAATATCTGTAGGCCTCTTTGCCAAATATCTCCTGCTGGGGGCCAAATCACCTCAGTTGAGAACTGCTCTAAATAATAAACATGTCAAAGTAGATTGACAAACAAGTTATAAAATGTGTTGACAAGCAAAGCTAAAACATTTGTGATAATGACAGCAATTACTTAGCACTTACTGTGGGCCAGGCATTGTTGTAAAGCTCTTTTCATGGAAGTAACCAAACCTGTAGACTGATGTTCCATTGTAGCATCACTGTCCACATTTTATAGACTAGGAAACTGAGGCACCAGAGAGGTTGGTCATGCCACTGCTAAGTGTCAGATTAAGACTCTGAACCTAAGCATTGTGATTCTATAGTCAACAATACAAACTTACTGTGCTTTTCTTTCAACAAAAATTTATTGGAATGGAAATATACTTGGCATCATATGGGATATTATCTTTGGTAGATACTTAGTAAATATATGTGAAGTGAATAAATGAATACCTGTAAATCTAGGAAATTATCTAATATTTTTAAATAGTATTGAATAGATTCTTTAATTTAAATAAGAAGTGCTTTTCTCTGAATACAGTCAACTATTATCTATTAGACCAAAGCAGAGGGTCTGTTAGCATTTCTAAGTCTATTCACAGGAATCCCTTGGAAAAGACTTGTCAAAGTGACCTTTAAAATCTCTTCTTATCTGAGCATTTGTTTGTGTGCTATTACAGTATTGCAATATGTCAGAATGAAGACTGATCAAACTGAGCAAAATATTATTTTCGAAAGCATCTGCCCTTGCCATATAATAAGGAAAAAGAGAATTCATCCTCACTCTTCAACTAGGTATGCATTCTCATGAGGTATGAGGCATACAGTTTGATAGTTTGACCTAGCTTCAGGATTTATAAAAAATTAAACATCTTTAACTAACAGGAAACCACTTTAGCCGATCAATCTTAAGGCTTTCATAGTTGGCTTTCTATAATAGGTAAGGGAGCTGGGCTCTAATGTTTGTTACAAATGTATTACATCTGATTTATATCAAAGTGGGAGGCATATATTTATGATAAAATATAAAAACATTCTCCTATTCATGTTAAAGACTTTTTAAAAATGTACTTCTATGAGGCAAAATGTTGGAAGCTTCTAGAGTGTCAATTAAATATAATTTTATTAAAACTAGTAAAATATAACTATAAAATAATAAGATAATCACAAAAGCTTTATCTTGCTAGTTCTCTTAAATCTCACATTGTGAATTGCAATAATTTTCTTCCAGGACCATAAGTAGTAAGTATTCTGAACCATAAGTATTTTCTTTTTGTTTAGATGATCTTTTAAAAATTTGAATGGTTTCATATTTTTCCTTAATTTTGAAGGTCAGTTATTTTAAGGACAATAATAGAAAGTATCCCAAATTTCCAGATATCATGTCATAAAAGAAGGGTAGTAGAGATTTCCCTGGTGGCTCAGTGGTTGGGACTCAGTGCTTCCAATGTAGGGGGTGTGGGTTCAATCCCTGATTGGGGAGCTAGGATCATGCATGCATAGTTACCGTATCTTTTGTATACATTCATCTGTCAGTCAGCACTTAGCTTGCTTCTATATCCTGGCTATTGTAAATAATGCTGCTATGAACATTGGAGGGTATCTTTTTGAATTAATGTTTTTGTTTTCTTAAGATATATATTCAGGAGTGGAATTGCTGGATCCTGTGGTAGTTCTCTTTTTAGTTTATTAAAGAACCTCCGTACCATTTTCCGTAGTGGATTAATCAATTTACATGCCTAGCAACAGTGCACAAAGGTTCCCTTTTCTCCACATTCGCACCAGTGTTAGTTGTGGTCTTTTTGATGATAGCCTTTCTAACAAATGTGAGCAGGATGACCTCTTTGTGGTTTTGATTTGCATTTCTCTGATAACTAGTGATGTTGAGCATCTTTTCATATGCCTGCTCGCCAACTGTGTGTCTTTGGAGAAATATCTATTTAGGTCTTCTGTCCATTTTTTAATCAGGTTTTTTCTGATACTGAGTTTTATGAGCTTTTATATATGAGCTTTTAAAACTCATATATATATATATATAAGAGTTTTAAATATTTTGAATATTGGCTCCTATTTGGCATATAATTTGCAAATATTTTTTCCCATTATGTATCTTTTCATTTTGTCAATGGGTTCCTTTGTTGTACCAAAGTTTTTAAGTTTAATTAGGTCCTATTTGTTTATGTTTATTTTTGTTTCCTTTACCTTAGGAGACAGATCCAAAAAACATTGCTGATTCATGTCAAAAAGTGTTCTGCCAATGTTTTCATCTATTGTTATGGTGTCTGATCTTACATTTAGGTTTTAATCCATTTTGAGTTTATTTTTACTTATATGGTGTAAGTAAATGTTCTAATTTCACTGTTTCACATGTAGCTGTTCAGTTTTTTTTAGCACCATTTATTGAAGAGACTGTCTTTTCCCCATTGTATATTATTAACTCCTTTGTCATAGATTGATTGACCATAAGTGTATGGGTGTACTTCTGGGCCCTCTATTCTGTTCCATTGATCTAAGTGTCTGTTTTTGTGCCAGTATTATACTGTTTTGATAACTGTGGCTTTATAGTATAGTCTGAATTCAAGGCACATGATAGCTCCAGTGTTGTTCTGTTTTGTCAAGATTTCTTTAGCTATTAAACCTTTTGTGGTTCCATATACATTTTAGGGTTATTTGTTCTAATTTTGTGAAAAATGTCACAGATATTCTGATAGGGATTGCATTAGGACTGCAGATTACTTTGAGTAGTATGGACATTTTGACAATATTACTTTTTTTTCCCAATTCATGAACACAGGATATATTTCCATTTCTTTGTATCATCTTCAATTTCCTTCATCAGAGTGTTATAATTTTCAGAGTACAGGTCTTCTACCTCCTTGGTTAAGTTTACTCCTGGGTAGTTTACTCTTTTTGCTGCAGTTTTCAATGTGACTGTTTTCTTGCTGTCTCTTTCTGATAGTTCATTATTAGTGAATAGACAAGCAACAGATTTCTGTGTATAAATCCTGTATCCTGCAGCCTCACTTAATTCACTGGTGAGCTTTAGTAGTTTTTTGGTGATGTGTAGGATTTTCTCTGTATAGTATCATGCCATCTGCACACAGTGACACTTTTCTTTCTTTCTTTTCAATTAGCATTTTAATTTCATTTTTCTTGCTGACATAGTTAGCCTATTTTTGTTTGTTTGTTTTGGGTGGTACTTTTAGCCTATGTTATGCTGAGGTGTGCTTTTGTTTCCTGATCTAGGGTATTTGTTTGTAGTAGTAGAATTTGTGACTTCTATAATGAGTACTTACCACATATTAAGTGATCTATAATTTACTTCTGGTACAGTCTGGGTGTGCAGCATTCCTTTGCTATTAACAAAAGAGCAAAGTTAAGTAACATGCAAAATACTAAATAAATACTAAATGGAATACTAAATACTAAATAATTTTCAGATTAACTGTATAGAAAGTAGCTGATTAGTACACAGATTTCCATAGCAGGATCATTCATGCATGCTTTTTAGGAAAAAAAATGAATTTGAATTTTTGGAAAACTGCAGAAAACAAAGCAAAAGAGAATTCCTCAGAAAACAGGAAACAACTTTATTAAGGTGGATGGGAATTGTTCTCCCAATTCCTGACTAGAATTTGGGTGTCCCCACTTCAGGTTCTGAATTGGCCAGAAATCAACCGGAATTACTGATGATTGTAATCAACCAGATTACTGAAGATGATGAATCTATCTTCAAAAAATAGCATGACTGACAACTGTAGAGCAAGCAGAAAACCTTCATTATATTTTACTTAAAGGTCAACAATGATGGCCAGTCTAGAACACATTTTTCCATGACCTGATTTAAAACAAGAAAGTTGCTGAAATGAGTAGAAATTCAATAATCCTGATTCTAAAAGAGTACCTTTTCCTTTAAAATGGCATCATCAAGTAGTTTATTCATCTGTGAAAATCTGGCCCATATCAGCTCAGTTCAGTTCAGTCGCTTAGTTGTGTCTGACTCTTTGCGACTCCCTGGACTGTAGCACGCCAGGCCTCCCTGTCCATCACCAACTCCCAGTTTACTCAAACTCATGTCCATTGAATTGGTGATGACATCCAACCATCTCATCTTCTGCTGTCCCCTTCTCCTCCCACCTTCAAACTTTCCCAGCATCAGGGACTTTTCAAATGAGTCAGTACTTCGCATCAGGTGGCCAAAGTGTTGGAGCTTCAGCTTCAACATCAGTTCTTCCAATGAATATTCAGGACTGATTTCCTTTAGGATGGGCTGGCTGGATCTCCTTGCAGTCCAAGGGACTCTCAAGAGTCTTCTCTAACACCACAGTTCAAAAGCATCAATTCTTTGGCACTCAGCTTTCTTTATAGTCCAGCTCTCACATGCATACATGACTACTAGAAAAACCATAGCCTTGACTAGAGAGACCTTTGTTGGCAAAGTAATGTCTCTGCTTTTTAATATGCTGTCTAGTTTGGTCATAGCTTTTCTTCCAAGGAGCAAGGATGTTTATATTAATGGCTGCAGTCACCATCTGCAGTGATTTTGGAGCACCCCAAAATAAAGTCAGCCACAGTTTCCACTGTTTCCTGATCTATTTGCCATGAAGTGATGGGACCAGATGCCATGATCATCATTTTATGAATGTTGAGTTTTAAGCCAACTTTTTCACTCTCCTCTTTCACTTTCATCCAGAGGCTCTTTAGTTCTTTTTCACTTTCTGCTATAATGTTGGTGTCATCTGCATATCTGAGCTTATTGATATTTCTCCCAGCAATCTTGATTCCAGCTTGTGCTTCATCAAGTCAAGCATTTCGTATGATGTAATCTGCGTATAAGTTAAATAAGTAGGGTGACAGTATACAGCCTTGACACACTCCTTTCCCTTTTTGGAACCAGTCTACTGTTCCATGTCCAGTTCCAACCTTTGCTTCCTGACCTGTATACAGATTTCTCCGGAGGAAGTTCAGGTGGTCTGGTATTCCCGTCTCTTGAAGAATTTTCCAGAGTTTGTGGTGACCCACACAGTCAAAGGCTTTGGCATAGTCAATAAAGCAGAAATAGATGTTTTTCTGGAACTCTTTTGCCTTTTCAATAATCCAGTGGATGTTCGCAATTTGATCTCTGGTTCCTCTGCCTTTTCTAAAACCAGCTTGCATTTCTGGACGTTCACGGTTCATGTACTGTTGAAGCCTGGCTTGGAGAATTTTGAGCGTTATTTTACAAGCATATGAGATGACTGCAATTGTGTGGAAGTTTGAGCATTCTTTGGCATTGCCTTTCTTTGAGATTGGTATGAAAACTGACCTTTTCCAGTCCTGTGGCCACTGCTGAGTTTTCCAAATTTGCTGGCATATTGAGTGCAGCACTTTCACAGCATTGTCTTTCAGGATTTGAAATGACTCAACTGGAATTCCATCACTTCCACTAGCTTTGTTTGTAGTGATGCTTCCTAAGACCCACTTGACTTCACATTCCAGGATGTCTTGCTCTAGGTGAGTGATCATACCATCATCATCATCTGGGTCATGAAAATCTTTTTTGTATAGTTCTTCTGTGTATTCTTGTCGCCTCTTCTTAATATTTTCTGTCTCTGTGAGGTCCATACCATTTCTGTCCTTTATTGTGCCCATCTTGGCATGAAATGTTCCCTTGGGTATCTCTAATTTTCTTGAAGAGCTCTCTAGTTTTTCCCATTTTATTGTTTTCCTCTATTTCTTTGCACTGATCACTGAGGAAGGCTTTCTTATCTCTCCTTGCTATTGTTGGGAACTCTGCATTCAAATGGGTATATCTTTGCTTTTCTCCTTTGCTTTTCACTTCTCTTCTTTTCACAGCTATTTGTAAGGCCACCTCACAAAGCCATTTTTCTTTTTTGCATTTCTTTTTCTTGGGGATAGTCTTGATCCCTGTCTCCTGTACAGTGTCACAAACCTCCATCCATAGTTCTTCGGGCATTCTATCAGATGTAATCCCTTGAATCTATTTCTCACTTCCACTGTATAATTGTAAGGGATTTGATTTAGGTCATACCTGAATGGTCTAGTGGTTTTCCCCACTTTCTTCAATTTAAGTCTGAATTTGGCAATAAGGAGTTCATGATCTGTGCCACAGTCAACTCCTGGTTTTGTTTTTGCTGACTATATAGAGCTTCTCCATCTTTGGCTGCAAAGAATATAATCAGTCTGATTTCGGTATTGACCATCTGGTGATGTCCATGTGTATTATCTTCTCTTGTGTTGGTAGAGGGTGTTTGCTATGACTGGTGCATTCTTTTGGCAAAATGCCATTAGCCTTTGTCCTGCTTCATTCTGTACTCCAAGGCCAAATTTGCCTGTTACTCCAGGTATCTCTTGACTTCCTACTTTTGCATTCCAGTCCCCTGTAATGAAAAGGACATCCATTTTGGGTGTTAGTTTTAGAAGGTCTTATAGGTCTTCATAGAACCTTTCAACTTCAGCTTCTTCAGCCTTACTGGTTCGGGCATAGACTTGGATTATTGTGATATTGAATGGTTTACCTTGAAAACGAATGGAGATCATTCTGTCGTTTTTGAGATTGCATCCAAGTACTGTATTTCGGACTCTTTGTTGACTGTGATGGCTACTCCATTTCTTCTAAGGGATCTTGCCCACAGTAGTAGATATAATGATCATCTGAGTTAAATTTACCCATTCTAGTCCATTTTAGTTTGCTGATTCCTGAAATGTCAACATTCACTCTTGCCATCTCCAGTTCGACCACTTCCAATTTGCCTTGATTCATGGACCTAACATTCCAGGTTCCCATGCAATATTGTTCTTTATAGCATTGGACTTTGCTTTTATCACCGATCACATCCATAGCTGGGCATCAATTTTGCTTTGGCTCCGTCTCTTCATTCTTTCTGGAGTTATTTCTCCACTGATCTCCAGTAACATATTTGGCACAACCAACCTGGTGAGTTCATCTTTCTGTGTCCTATCTTTTTCCCTTTTCATACTCTTCATGGGGTTCTCAAGGCAAGAATTCATATATTGCCCCCTTTTATGGGGTTAATCCTTTACAATCCATATTGAGTATGTTTAAAAAGAACCTTTTACAAGATAGTGAAAAATGTTGCTATTGTATGTTGTGTCAACTTTCTGAAAATGAAAATAAATGACTACTCCTTCCAGCAGGCTTCTAACTCATCATAGATATTACCCTAGATTTCATGGTTATTATAATAAATTTTGTTACAGTGGAGCGGCATTGGGATTTAATCTCACTACACATTAAATACAAATGAAAGAAATTTTTATGGTTTACTTGGTTGTTGGATACAAAAAACATGAAATCTGAAAGATGTATACGTTTTGGAGAGAACCAAATTTAGAGTATAGAGCTCATATGTAAAAAAAAAAAAAAAATCTGCATGCATTGCTAATAAGCATCCCAAGAACAAACTTTGTAGGTTGGATGGGGGTGACTTTTCAGCCAACCGCCAGATTATAAACTGTTGGATATAACTCTTTATGATGAAAACAGACAGTGACATATGAGATGATCACTGAGAGAGTGAAGTTTAGTGTTGCTTTGAGGAGATGATCATTGTGGCCCAACTGCAAATACATAATTTTCTCTGCTATATGTGAAGAGTATGTGTTACTTTTTTACTTAGTAGGTAACTTGTGCCTATTTTGTAGACTCAGAAAAAAAATTTGTGAGTACCAAATGCTGGTCGACATTGCTCCTTTTCTTATTTCACTTCAGACCATGGTATATTTTCTTTATTGTTCAGCCTCCAAAAGTCAGAGAAAAGTAAAAATTAGACCAGTGCTGTTCACTTTAAAGCAAATAACAGGTTAATGAGAACCAAAAAACTTATTTTCTCATTTTCAGTCTCCTAAAATTAACTTAAATGTTTGGACACTGGAATCTTTAGACTGTATTTGTAAGTTTTCTATATTTCAAAAATTGCTTCTTATTCTTTAGGACATAGCATTCTTAGAAGGTCTTAGTGAAAGTTGGCAGGGAAAGGAAATTATGGACAAATGAGTTCATTTTGCTTCTGATCATTTTAATAAGATTACAGTTTGGTCATGGAAAAAACTGAAATTTAGGGATGAAAACTCTTTGTATTTTCTTTTTATGTCAGTTATGTGATCGCTCTAGTTACAACCAGTACAGAAACTGGGAAATGACTGATTAATAGAAATTTTGATAATTATGTATATGCCCCATGTAAAATAGTTTATTGCAATAGTGATCTCTGAGTTCATTATATACTCTTCAGTGTACAGAAATTTTGCTGAGAATTTGATGCAATGTCAGTTTTTCTTGTGTTTCTTAACATAAGGTCTGAGTGCTCCCAACTGTATTTAAATAATTTCTAAGTTCTCAAGTTACCACTTTAAATACTTAGCAGACCTTATGTTAATTCTCTATTTCTCACAAATAAAACCAACAAAATTAAGTTGTATAAATAGCCTCCTTTTTTTGGGTAGAATTTTGGCATTATCACCTATCTCTTTTTGATAGCTTGAGAATTAGTTCTACCTCTGCCCAAAACTTAAAAAAAAATCGATATTCGCTCTTACATACAGGACTCCAGTGAGTTTTTTAATGTTCTCCCTTGTTAGAGGTGCATGATACAGCTTGCCATTGTGGTCATTGTGGTTCATTTCATTAAGCTTCTTGTTCTATCTGCTTTCTTGAGACTTGGGAAACAGCATTTTTCTGAGTGATTGTACTATATTGTTCCAAATATAAGGCCACCCAGAATAGAAGGCAACCTCCAACTAGAAACAGCTCAAATATGGAGAAAGGCTGGGGGCCCAGAGCCCGACGGGTCTTGCAGTGGTGGCAAGGGTGCCGAGGAATAGGACGATGCCTGCCCACTCTCCCGGTGAGTGAAGATGAGTCAGCTGCTGATTTGCTTGTGCATAACCAGATGGCTTCTGTCGCTAGAGGAAAAGTTATACTGGGGGGAGAGAACAAGTCTGCACACATGAAAGAAAGTCACTGTGTGTCCAGATCAGGGGAGGGAAGGCGGGAATGGAGTCTTTTATCTTCCAACCAGTCACCTTCAGTGCTTTTCCTCCTGAACCTGAGGGTGAAAGTTGAATAACCCCAAACATTGAAGAAGGAGAAACGTACCTGCAGCTTTTTTTTTAAAAAGGGGTTTAAAGTCAGTGACCATGAAAACGAACTGTTAGACACCAACAGAAATGTCAAGACCAGCTCAGAAAATTATTCCTTGCCCTTTCAAACTGACCACTGACCCAAAAGGTCGTGTGTGCACTGTGTGTGGTCTTGTGTAGCTTGAAAACAAACAACCCTAAAGCTGGAACTCTCATTTCCAATTTCAGTAAGATTTTTTTCTTATTAAATTCCCTGTTTCCTGAGTCAGCCAAGATACAATTTAAATAAGCAGGCTAAATCCTATTGAAATAAACTCCAAGGGACTCTTAAAATATTTTTTGTGCTAGTATTTTACCCAGTTGCATATTTTAAAAAGTACTTCAGTGAAAATATATTATTCAACTGAGAGTATGTATTGATGGAGCCCAGAGCCCAGAGAAAGCCCAGATAAAACTCTAGCACTAGAAATCTAAAATTTTATTTTATAGTAACTAAATGAGATGTGACAGAAAGAATGAGGTGCTTGTTTCTGTTATAATCAAGAAAACTATTTAGCATCGATTAGTGTACAACTTATCCCGCATTCAGTAACCTTTGCAGCATCACAAAAACTACATGAAATATGAACCTTTATCTTTCTAGTGATGACTAAGTCCATGGCTTGCAAAGCAAATTTGAAGTAGAGCTTGAATCCCTGAATAAGTTGCCTGCCGCTGCCTCTTCCCCCTTCCTCCACCCATGTAGCTTCCATTGTTGCTTTTATGATGATGATGGTGGTGAAACTTCTTTAATAAAAGGGTATGTCTTTCTGAACAGGCAGGACTGTCCTTAAGTCTAAACAATGCTAAATTGCCCAAAGGATGTGGTTTAGGGAAGCTACTTATCATTGATTTCAGAAATTCTCTTAAACCAAAATACCCTGAAAGATAGAGGTCCTGTGCCCAAGGGCAAAGAAGCTAGAATTGGACATGCCTACCACATTTTGCCAGGTCTGGGATTTGAAACAGGCTGGGCAGAAAAGAATTTGAAGGAAGTTTGTTCCAGAGGGGAAAGGATCTTGCCTGACAAGTTAGATTACCATTCAGAGGAAACAGCACTGCAGTGGTGGAGCCCAAATGAGACATGGATGTGAACTCTGTATAACCTCAGAAACCTTTTCCAAAGAGTTCCTAAGGGTGGTACCAGTAAGGAAAGAGAATAGTAGAGAACCAGAGCTTTTCAGGGAAGAAGAACTTCCTTTTAGAACTTGTTTTGAAAATATTTGATTTCTACAAAGAAAGAGGATGTCCAAATTTGGTGGTTGGATGGGGGGCATGTACCTGTTGTTAATCATCTTTAAACTTCATATAGTTTACTTTCTATTATTTGTTTTAGGTACTCTATGTCTGATTTGATTCAAATTACAACGAAACAAACCTTATATTTTTTTCCCAGAGGCGGTTGGGGCTGTGATAAGTGTATGTCCCGTGTCATCACCTGCTACTAATTTCATCATTAATTGCAGTGGCAGACAGAAGCTGGAAGGTCACGTAAATGTCATAATCCATGGCTTCCTCTCCTTTTTGGCTAGTGAGGGTGGGGGCAGGACCTGACCTGATTGCATAGGAAAGAACATGGCCTCAGTTGGCTTGTGAGATGGCAAGGACAGCCTTCAAGGACATATAGATAGAAAGGACAGTGATGAGGGAAGGAGAAGATATTCCCAATTCATTATAAATAATAATCTCTGTAAAAATCAGTATCAAGAATTAATTTCTCTGCAGTTAGCATGGTTTGTGTAAAACCCATACCTGTAATTATTGCTGTGCTCAGCTTCTCCCACCCAGCCCTAAAATGCACAACATAGAAATGCTCCTTTAGATGCTAGAAAATTAATGTCCCAGATCAGTGTTGTTTCTTGCTACCAAGAATCCACATATGTGCCTTCCATGGCTCCTTCTCAGGGGATTAGATTCATAGGATCAAGTTAAAGGGAACAGTTATTAATCTGCTGCTGCTACTGCTGCTGCTAAGTCGCTTCAGTCGTGTCCGACTCTGTGCGACCCCATAGAGGGCAGCCCACCAGGCTCCCCTGTCCCTGAGATTTTCCAGGCAAGAACACTGGAGTGGGTTGCCATTTCCTTCTCCAATGCATGAAACGGAAAAGTGAAAGTGAAGTCTTTCAGTCATGTCCGACTCTTAAGAGACCCCATGGACTGCAGCCTACCAGGCTCCTCTGTCCATGGGATTTTCCAGGCAAGAGGACTGGAGTGGGGTGCCAATGCCTTCTCCAAATTATTAATCTAGTAGGTATGAAAAAAATCTGCAGATTTGTTGATGGATAGAAATTAAAATCTCTCAGACCCTTAAAAACAGGAAAATTCCCGTTAGACTGTTTTTGCTAGGAGTATAGATCACTGCTGCTCTTTTTCTTTCCTGATCCATTAGTAATTTTCCCAAGGAACCCTGGAAAAAGTGACATTTTACTTTTTCCCATTTACTGTATGGGCAACTATGACTCTTGCAGGTCAAATTAATAATGCCCAGGTTCTGACTTCTCAGCAATTCAGTTGAAAAGTCACTCAACTACAAATATGTAATTTGCAATCGGTTTTTTCATTTTTTAAAAGTTCATAAAATAGAATTCTTGAAGAAAATGTTGCATATGGTTAAATTTCTTTGGGAAATGTTCCACCATAGGTGAGGGACACCGTTTCTCCAATGTGATGTATCTGCATTTTCTGAGACATATGGAATATGGCATTTGTCATGCTGAGTGAACATGTTTAACTCAAAGGTGGAGTAACTCACAAATTCTCTACTCTTGAGTATCTTTAAGTTTCAAAAATCATTCTTAAAATGTTCTTAATGGGCATTCCTTAGGGGGCATTGCTTTCTTCAGTAAATCAGAACTGACATCTGGAAATGCAAAGAGAGGGCTCTTGGTTACCTTTTTTGCTGGTCAAGCAGCAAGTGTATTCCAATTAACAGGTTGATAGCATCTTATGACAGGCTAGAAAAAAAGGCTAATTCTCATGTGGCAGTAAAATTGAATATTGAATGACATCTCTTCAGTTATAAACGACTTTTGTTTTAATAACAAAGTTGTTGATTTTCTACTAAGGGTTCTTTTAGGTTGTCATCAGGGGCTGATGGGAGTAACAGTTCACCCAACTCTCCAGCTAGCTTCAGTGGACATACCACACCTTCTCAGCAGCCTGAACCCGTGGTACACTCTCTTAAGGTAACCAACTGTGTACAACCATTTCTTTAAGTACTTCAGTTGTGTTGTGCCTTGTTCACTATAGTCTGGTAATCCTCACGGTCTTGTTTTAACCATAGATACTTTTTTTTTTGACCCCTATGGTGTAAATTTGTTTTAATCTTAAGTTTTGAAGAATGGTTTTAATTTTATAAACTAATAGTGGGTTTGAGTACTTATGGTTGAATTGAATCCCTAATTTTATCATTTTATTTTGAGTAATGTGATTCATATCTATCTGCATTGAAGTTGAAGTCTGATGTGCATGTATGTGTAAAATATTGTTACAGGTATTTTCTGTGCAATGTTTGTAGCATGGATGTCTTCAAATACAGGAACTTAATAATTAGCCAGAATAAGGAAGGATACCATATTTTTCTTTTTGCAACTGAAGTACATTGTGCAACTTACTAAAAATGTTCAAATAAACAAAAGCCTACTCTGTTCGCCACTAAATAGAAATTAAGTCTTCAAACTCTAGTTAATGCCTCTTTATAGACTATTAGAAAATAGACATCTGGTCTTATTCATAAAGATATTTCATTTTTGGCTTATAATTAAGATTCTACAACAATTTAAAGATGTGGCTGACATTTATCATTTATTTTTCTTTACCTCTTTAAGAAGAAACTGCAGGCAATAAAAATCATATTAAAAACTGAGACAGTTCCTTGAAATTTTATCAGCTCCAAAGTATAAAACACTGTCCTCCAAATTATCTCTAATTCCTAACATGTAGCCTTGACTAAACCTTTCTGAGCCATAAAGTAGGTAGAGTGCTTCAGTCCTGCTTTTGCCACATGGATTTCACAACTTTTCTAAGATTGTTTTGGTTTCAGAATGATTTACCCACAGACTGATGAGGCACTCTTATGCAGGGGGCCACACTTTCCTTGGCATGCAAAAAAGCAAAGAAGTAGATGAGAACTTCAAAATATTTACTTGACTTGAGGATGATTGTTTTAGCAGTTGATTTAGCTCCCTCATTACATTTTGCTGTAACTTAAATGAAATAAGTGTGCTTCTCCTAAGCACTTACAGATTGCTGACAGGGGAGGTGGTAGAACTATGCTGGGGGCCAGTGGCAATGAACTTGGTGTTTCCTGTCTTGATTGGGAAACCTCACAGAATGAATAACTGAGGGGAATTTGTGGCAGGGCACACCAGAATGAGGGGTCCTCCCTACCCTTTGTCTGACAGCTGCTGGTTTATCACCTGGCTTGCTCTTAGCAACAGCATTTGGATACTGTTTGGTATGAACAGCATGCTAAACAAGCTGTTACTTGAGCATAAATCAGGCACTAGCAGTCTGAAAGCACTTTAGAAATGGAAAAATGAAGGAGTGGCTTCAAGCCTGTAGTATTGGTATCTACACATACTCCAGAAATGACACCCTGCCCTGCTTTCCAAACTGAAACCTATTTCAGCCCATTGCCTTATTCAATGACCAGTGCAGTTGGAATCAAATCAGTGTAGCGGGTCACACTGCCATCTTTCCCTAGTTTCTCAACACAACTGTGGTAGTATGGCCTAAAAGGAAGGGGGAGGGCAAGGAAGAGCTCTTCTGTTTTCCCCAAATTCATTTTCTAATTTTCATATAAAATTTTATCTTGAGAGGAAGATACTATGTTATAATCAGAACACATTAAAGTGTCCTCACTTGCCTGATGGGTAATGCTGAGCAACTGAAGCACCTTGATTGCATAACTGGAGGCTCTTGAATATAGAATGCACTTGCTTCCATGAGTTGAGACAGAAATATGTGCAAACATAGCCTCTGGGAAACGCATCTTTGGAATATCTCAACATAAAAAAAATGTAGCCTCTTGACATGTTTTGTTTTTAAAAGCTACCAATCTAGAGCTGATTTATATCATAAGATTTTTCTGTTCTGAAAGTAGTAGTTGAAACAGTGGCTCAGTTTCTCATCTTCTTGTAAAGTTTTAAAAATTTCTAAACTTTAATAAACTCGATGGTCATAGTTGGGGGGAAAGAGTTGTAAATCAATGTAAGGAATTAGTCCACTTGAAATACACCACATTTTTCTTGCTTTAAAATTCATAACTATTAATTGGAGCTTCACTTCATTTAGTAGAAATTAACTGATTTGAAGTACACTTCTCTCAGGTGCATAATAAATTGAATTTATGGGCAAATGAGCTTGTTCCAAGGAGTACTTTAAGTTTTCTATGAATATTCATTGAGCATCATCAATAATTTCCTCTAAGTATGAAAAGAATGTGAACTGACTCTGTAGAGTTCTGCTTCAGGCTTTTAAGTGTGACTCCTCAGGTGACACCTTTAGGTGTGGCCGTCAGCATTGACCGTGGCAATGGAACCAAGGGGTTTAGCAGTGTTACAGTTGAGTGTGGATTATACAGGAGCTTTTAGGAAAAACATTTTTTTACTACTACATCAGTGATTTGATTTAGAAGTTGATGTGGAGAAAAATAACAAATAGCACTCAAGGCTGAAGTTTTGTCTTCTTTTGTACTATATAGAGTATTGACATGAAACTTTTAAAGACTTTCGAACAGAATCTTATTCTCATTTCATTTAGGAATAATTTAGAGAGGTAGAATCTAAAATTGTTTAAAAGCATCTCATTCTCAGATGAAAAATGAAAAATACTTAGTGTTGCTCACATATTTTCACAACTGGGGAGCCATTGCTTCTCTTTGCTTTTGTCAAAGAGCTGTCTCCATAGTCCTGTCCTAGGCACCATAAACACATCCAGGCAAGAACTCTGAGGTCAGTAACATTCCTGTTAAAAGTTCTTATGGGTTCTGACAAGTTTCACCTGTCACTATTATCCTTTTTAGTCATTTTTTCTATAGGCCGTGTCTACATATCATTTGGACTGTTGAGTAATATAATTAATTACATGCCAGTCTTTACAACGAAGCAAGATATATTGACTACCTCCAAATGGTTGACAGTCAGCTCTATCTTAATGACCAAATTAACTAAATGCATCTAATTATTTTGGACATGAATGAATTCAATTGACTATTAGTGATGCAGTAGATTGCTCTTAATGGCCATTTGAAAATCAAGTAGAATTGACTCCAGATAGCTTTCAGAACAATCAACTCTTTTAAAAGATTTTGCCATATACTAACCTACTCTGATATGCAGACATGGAAAAAAACTAAGGTTTTTTTTTTTTTTTTTTTTTTTTTTTACAAAGTGGAGCTCCTTGATGATTTTTATTCATAACTAACAAACTTCTTTTTTCCATGTGAAATTTGCTTTTCTTTTTCAACAAATCCAGGTCTTGGATGTTCAGGAAACTATAGATCGTCAACAGGGTAAAGAGTATGAACATGACCTTAGTGAGACAGAAAAAGCTATAGTCAGAGAAATGTGCAATGTAAGTTTAATGTGCTTTATTGTGTATTCTGTGTTGAAAGCCTCATCATAGCTTAGATTTTGCTTCATGAATACCTACTTTTTAAAATGTTGGCCAAATGCCTTTATATTTTTATGTGAAAGTAAAACCAACCCTCCCTTGATTTTCTTTAGTAAATGTTATTGCAGTATTTTTTAACACAATAATCCCATAAAATATACAGGTGAGCAAGAATGGGCCAATTCTGTGTTCCAGAATGAACTGTGGAAGTTTCTGAACAATAAATTTCCTAAAATGTTACTAGTTTTGATAAAAGAAATCAGTTTCTATTTCATAATTTTCCTTAAAGAGTAATGTTTAAAAACCTATGATAAACAAAGAAAACACAGCCTTCTGCAGATTGTTTGTTTGTAACGATACTTCAGGAAAAAAAATCACCATCTTAATATTGGGTTGGCCATAAAGTTTGTTCTGTTTTTTCCATAGAAACTGGAACGAACTTCTTAGCCAACCCAATAGGTAATATTTGCTAAGTTCTTCATGCATATGATGTGTGTGCTTCAAGTCACGCCCAGCAGTATCTCAAAATAGTAAGAGATAGATATGAACTTAAGAGATAGCCACACAGAAATCTACCTATGAAATCACAGAAATACAGTGGGGAAAAAAAAAAAGGCATGCTATTTTCACAATGCTTAGCCTAAGTAATCATTGTTGGGGTTTGGATTTGATTAATCTTAATTTTGAGTAATATGCTTTGGATATATCATTTAATCAAGAATATAATTTATGGAACTTATTTAAAAACTAAGTAGAATATGATGGGGAAGACATCTGTTAAAAGCAAAAATTCATGTTCAGTTATTTTAAGCTTTGATTTGAATTGGTGTTCCATTGTACTTTTATCCTTTGTTCATTAGGACATCAAAATTGCTTAGAAATACCCTTCAGCTTTAGGCTATTAGGACCAAGTATCTCACTTACCTACCTCCCCCGAAGCATTCCTAGAATCCAGGAAATGTTAAATAAGTCCCATGGGCATTTAGCACTCTTGCCCCAGCACATATAGGCTCTTGCTTGCTTGTGTTGTTGTTTTTCTTTCTTACATATCTGTTGTGGTCTGTTTTCAAATGGTCATTGGTTCTAGATGTCATAATTTCCTAAATGCATCACTGTTCATCTGTAGCTTTTTGTCTGTTCTTAAGCTTTTCAATTTGAACACCTCCCTCAGATAAATTTTAAAGTTCAAACATTAGGAATTATAAAACTGGAAGGGACTATAGGAGGTCATACCTTCAGTGGTTTTCAGAGTCATATTGAGGCTCCTTCATAATTCAGAAGTCTGCGTTTTGCACCAGATCTTAGGCAATCGGGGTAGGAACTCACATTTTATACTTGAAGAAACTAAGATTCTGAAATTAAGTTACTTGCTCCAGTCGTCCTTTAATGAAAAGGGAAGTCAGGCATATACCCAGATTTTCTCTGAGGACCAGCTCTTTCCACTTTCCCAATTGTAGTGAATCTAGGCACTTCCATTTTCTTTCTCAAGAATGAAAATCAATTTATCTTACAGAGGAAACCATCTTTATTGCGCTCAATGCCAGAATTTGTCTAAATAAACACAGGATTGTTTCTTGTCTCATTTTTTGATGAAATATTTTTAGATATTAGAAAATTTATTTCTTAGAGAAGGGACCCACTAATGAATTGGATTTTGATTAGTTTTTCATTGATCTTGATTTGCCTGTATTTCCAAAAATCCTTCAAAAGGACACACACAGTGGTAATTATTGTTGCCTTCAGAAAGCCAAGAGCTTTTTACCTTTGAAAGTTCTCTAGGGCATCTTTTCTGTTTTCACCTTTGGTCACCAAAATTTGAGAAACAGAGTAAGTTAATTCAAATCTGATTTTTAGCACTGTTATATTTGGAAACTATTTAAAAGCCATGAGGAAGAAAAAAGTGTTGATTTAAAATATTTGTGTCACCATTGTAAGTTATATCCACATCAAGAACACAGAGCAAATATTGGAGAATAAACAAAAATACAGATTGTGGGACAGTTTAAAAATTTCTAAGAAATAATGTACATAAGATTATGAAAACTATTAGGGTAATTATGGGCTTTTATAGTAAAGTTACAGAAATGTAAAGCTTCCTCATAATGTGAGATCGGTTAAAAGACTCAGGCTTATATCCATCTCTGGTATTCTTTCTGGAAATAGGTTGTTAACATCTACACAGTCTTTCCATTTTATAGATGTTGACAACCTTTCTTCACAACACCACCATTTTGATTAGTAAGCATGTAATGCTTCTAGTCTCTTCCTAGCTCTACCACAAAAATATACTGTCCTCTAAGAAACGGTATATTATTTATCTTTGTATAGTAGTGGTTTTATCTTAGGTTTTTCTGTTTGGCCCTTGTCAGTACCCTGAGAACAGCTGAGACACTTGACTGGTCTGCCGTCTCAGTGACCATCTCAGATACCCAACTGTTCAGCTCTCTCACTTATTTAACAAGTGACTACTCTGTATCTGTATCTGTCTTAGTGTCTTTGGCTTATTTCAGAGTTCTGTCTTCTCTGAGTTTCCTTTCACCACGTAATTTCAGGGGTAAGGCCCATTACATTCTACATTTGAATACTTGAAGAAGGAGTTGTGTACAACACTTTGGAGTTGTTATCATCTAATGCCTGTTGTTCCTGATCATTTGAATCTATCCTTTGCTTGTAAACAAGATGTCAAAGCCTTCTGGGTAGATGTAATAGCATTTACGGGCTAGAAAGGGAAAGTCCATAGTGTCCCTTGGCTTCTTGATTCAGAATGGGTCCCTCTTCAGTCAATGTATTGAGAAAGGACACTTTCCTAACTCCCCTGGGTACAGCCTGAACCAGTATATATGCTCAGTTGTGTCCGACTCTTTGCAACCCCATGGACTGTAGCTAGTCAGGCTTCTCTGTCCATGGGATTTCCTAGGCACAAATATTGGAATGGGAACCCATTTTCTTCTTCAGGGGATCTTCTTGACCCAGGGATCAAATCCAGGTCTCCTGAATTACAGTGGATTTTTACCATCTAAGCTACTAGGAAATTCCTTCCCAAATATTTAAGGACCCTAACTACAACTCCCTTCAAATATGACAGGACATCTCTACCACATGGTAGTGTCTGCGAACACACAGAGATGAATAGTTCCATAGGTTTCAAACTGAAGGTAGACAGACCCCTACATTATGTTACTATGTATTATGTGTTACTTATGTGTACTCTGTGCTTATGTGTTGCTATGACTAGAAATCTGCTTCCCTGGAATGTCTGCTCTTTTAAAAGAGAAAACAAAGAAGTATTGATGAACCAGCTGGTTTGTGTTCATGTTAGAGCAATGTAAATTTATGTGGAAGTAATCAATCTGGTCATAATCCTAATAGTGAAACACTAAGAGACTTATGACTGCCACTATGGTTTCTTAATGGAGTATATTAGTATGTCATTGTTGGATTCAGTGGTTTTACTTGTTATTAATCTCACCCTTTGCTACTGTCCTTTTAAAATAGCCTGATTTTTAACATATTGTTTTTAGTGACTCTTGAATTTATTCGTATCTTTTCCCTGCATCTGAATGCTTTCTATTGTGGTAATCTGAGATATACTATTGGGTAGCTAAGATTTATGATAACTAAGGCCCCCATTCCACAGGGAAAACAAGGGAAATCTACTAGTGACCCTAAGGCTACTAGCTCAGGACTTTAAACCACTACAGACAATGAAGGAGCTTTTGTTCTTAGTTATTTAACATTTTGGTATTCCTCATTTTAGATGTATAATATAGGAACAGGATGATTTTGCTCATGTATTCTTAACTACACATTAGAATCATGTTGACAGCTTTAAGAAAAATAGACGACCCTACCTATTTAAGAGTAATTCCTAGTGGACAGCCAGAGTTGAGGATCACTCCCATAACCAGTGTAAGTTGGCACATCATTCTGTAATTTTGACCCTGATTGCTAAAGAAGCATAGCACTTGAGCAGTTCTCATAATTTAGAAACTTGCATCACATTTCATTTTATTTTTGAGCTCATTCGTGTGAATATTTTGTCTCGTCTTATATTCCTCTTTGTCCTTCTCATAGATTTCCCCCTTTAAAAAAAAAAAACAAAAACATACACACCCTTTATGGAACAGGACAATTAAGATGCTTACTCTTTTTCTTCTTTTTCTTAAGGTTGTATGGAGGAAACTTGGAGATGCTGCAGGTTCGTGTCCTGGAATTAGGCAACATTTGTCTGGAAACCAGTACAAGGGACCCATGTGAGATGCACTCTCTTTCAAACATGACATCACCACTGCCAGAGAGATAAGAGAGGAAAGAATGGATTTCCGCAAACCTGGAGTAATTGTACATTGCACATATTTTCCCTCAAAAAACTTTAGTATGGCTGAAGTTGTATTTTTTGTCTCTCACTTTGATGTTCACTACAGTCCATCTCAAACAAGGTAGCTTTGAAAATCACCATTTTGGTACCAATATTTTCATTAGAACTAAAATGTTTTTGACTCTTCAGATCTAATATTGTCATGGGGAAACCTGCATGATTGGAAGAGTCCAGTAGAGCCTCAGTGGTTTTGATAGAATTGAATCATTGCATATCATGGTGGGAGTATTCTACCATGTTGTTGAAGATAACAAGTGGTTTCCAGCTTCCCAAGTTGGAGAGTTGGTCACCTATTATATTTTAGTCAGTAAAATACTAGTTCCTGATGCATAATTAATTTGGATGCAAGATAAGGTTAGGTCTCTTGGATTTTGTTTTGACTTTTGAGGTACTAAAAATACCACATCAGTTTTCCTTACCAGCTAGAAGGGTAGCAGGACTTCGTCAAGTGCATTATCAGAGTGCCATTTACTTAAATTAATCAAAGTAAATATATCTTTTCATCTTAATGTTTTATTCATGAAAACACATCTTGGGGACATATCAACCTCCATCTTCAGTGTATTCATTAATGTTAATATTAACAATTTCAATTAAAGAACAAGCAAACAATTTTTCTAAGTGTTTCCAGCTGTGAGATGTCAATTTCTACAATTTAGTTTCTAGACATCCTGGTATATTTAATAAACTTTCTGTAAACTTTAAAAATATTGCACTGCATTTATGAAAAAAGCTTTCTTAGCCTACAGCAGCTATCTTAACGTTTTATGAAACTGACGCATGTCCTTCATTATTGAAGCTAAAAGCTCTTATTCAGATTGCTTGAGATTTGAAAAGGAGGTGTGCTAGCTTTAGTTTCTCCTTATTTTTGGTATATATATATATATGAAATAATAGACTGTGTGTATTGGAAATGCTATGATAGGTATTTTGTGTTTATTCAAATGCACTGATAGTTTCTTGTATGAATGCGCAAGAGGCCTGTGACCGAATGCTAACTTTATATTGTAATATAAAATTATAAAAGTAGGAATGCAACGATTCCCAGTTTTCTTCTAAATTACTCAGACTTGATTCATAGCAGATATTCTATTGTTCTTGTTTTTAAATGGGCTCATTACACATGTATTAATTGTCATTGGTGAAGGAATTGTTATAGTTTTTTGAATGTTATTGTGATGAAAAAGCAGTCCTGTTCTCAGAAAATATTTATGAATTAATTTGCTATAGAATTATCTTTCTAATTATTGTAATTGGGTTACCATTTAAGCTTTTCTTTTAAAATGTTATATATTTTAAGAATATTATTACTCTATAAAGGAAAATTGCTTGCTATATTTACACCTTTTCTTGAAAAGCTTTCATCCTTAAATTGTTGTATTCCTACTCTCTGAAGACATTTAAAAAAAAGTTTTGTGCCTGCAGTAGAGCCTGCAGAAGCTAATACAAGGAACACTGGTCTTTTGACAAAATACTTGTGTAAATTTTGATACTGTATTAAAACTATTTTTTTAAAGTTCTAAAGTTAAAATTGAGTATCAAGTATATGTGTTCATCTTAGCAATGGTAATAAATTATTTAATCCCAGTGTTTTTTTCCTTCAAAATGTTTTTCCTAAATTGAGATTTCTCGTAGTTGTTAATTATATTGCTCATGTATGATGACAGTAATGATAGTAATATAAAACAAAGGCATATTTAAATATGCTCTTAATGAGAGATTTAATATTTAGAGATTCCTTAATTCACTATTTTTTTAGTATAATGTAGTTAAAAAGTTTAGAATGATATTTAAAAATATTTAAAATTAGATATCTTTTAATTCATATAGATTAATATTAAATCTCAATTATTATTAAAATATAATTAGTCAGAAGGATATAAACTAGAAGAGAAATATTAAAGAAATGGAAAATTTGGTGTCTCTATTTAAGAGACTGTGGCATTTTTGAGAAAAGAAGGACTTAAGATGCAAGTCAGAGGACAGACATCTTGGAAATCACTGTAGAACAAGGCTTCTTACACTTAGCATTAGTCCCTACTTTAAATGGCATAGTAGATGGACAGCTCAGGGTATGAATCTTGCTACTGCCTAACATATTTATCAGTAAAACTGATTGATACCCTTCTTTTATGTGACCAGATAATTTATCTCATTTTCCCTGGAAAAAAGTTTAATTTACATATCTTGGTAGGTTACCTTTACCAGCCTTGATGCTGTCAGTCTATCAGAATCTAAGCTTTTCAAATTTATGCTTTATAAGTTTCTAGCACATGCTAAATGTACTAAGGAATATTTAGATCATATGTGGAATCCAGCAAAATATTGACAATCTTATTCTTTAATTCTATGAACTTTTAAAGAATGTCTACCACTATCACATGAATAAACATATTTTGATTCCTTACTCAGGATGTGGCTGTTCAGGAAATACATGGAACCATAGTATCTTGGGTACCAGTAAGAGCTTCCTTTATCCTTGAGACTTAGATAAGTTTCCCTCAAATACCCATTTTCATGATCTTGAGGAAGTGCTACATTTCCTAATGACTTTCCATTTCCAGAGTTTTCACTCTATGGCAAGCTTTCTGTTGCCTCATCCTCCTCCACCTCGAAGACAAACTGATTCTGTTAGAAATCCTGTCACCCATTCTTGGAAAGGATCTGCCTACTTCAAGCTGGCTTATCAAGGTAAATTCCCATCAAGCAAGATACTTCTATGAGGAATTCATATATTTACTTCTGAAAGAAAAGTTTTTCCATCTCATTATACAATTAAAGGACAATAGATCAGACTGAACTATGTGAGATTACCAATATTTGGCCGTCTTTGGATTATAAAAACAGCAATTTCATATGGTACAACTTTGTATGATCAGTAGATTTTTGGTGGGATTAAATACAATAAAAGTTAGTGTCGGCATGTTGAGCTGGAGCAGTATGCTTTACTAAGTGCAGCATTGAATAAAAGGCCTTTGGCTTAGTGAGGCTGACTTTGGGGCAGCAAATTCGGCTTTTGAACAACGTAAAGTCATTGAGCCTTGAGGTCCCGACAGGCTGAATGGAGAATAACATCTGAGTTACCCTAAGCTTCTAGGTAGTCTTCCTAGTTCCAAAGTTCAATGATCTTGACAATTCACAAGAAACAATGGTGAGTCCTTTCAGATACTAGAGCCTAGACCTGAGGGCAGTCTATACCATTAGCCTGGGGGAAGGGCCCACAGCAACACTGAACGGACAACCTACCACACAGAGATCCTAGCTGCACACCATATTTTCAGGCCCTGTCCTTTACATCTCATTCAGCCTACCACAGGCCCTGCCATGACCATCACAGACTGTGATTTTGGAAATGCAGAAAAAGGGCATTTGTCTGGTTCTCACGTAGGAAGCGTATATTTGAAAAGCAATTTACACAACCATTTAATTTCTTTAGTTTTCATACCACCACAGAAATGTTTGAGAATACTTTCACTTCAAAATAGCAGAATGAGTACATACTACAGCTTCTCCCTCTTGCCTTGATCCCTAAAAATGATGGAAAAGATACTTAATAAACTCATAATTCCAGTAGAACTTGAAAAAGTAATGTACTCTGGAGACCCTCAATTATGATGAATTCTTGAAAAAAGGGAAACATTTATCTCATTGAAGAATGGATCCAAATTCAAAATACATGATGGAGGATATTGTTTAAGAAGGAGTCATGGCTCCAAGGATGTTAAACAAGGAAGAATTTGATACACCCACGGCATGGGATCCCGGGATAATTGTCAGCAGTCAGGCTTTTTGACTCCTGCATACAACCTCTCCCTCCCTAGCTCAAGCAGAGAACAAAAGAGATAGTTACTCCCAGGCCAGAATAAAGGAGAAACATGATTGAATCAGACACAGTGCAAAGTTTTTGGACTGATAACACCGGGTAGAAAAGGGACCCCCCTGTGTTCAGATCCTTAGCTAATGATACATCTTGCCTAACAGATTGTCCCACCACTCCTTTGCACTTAAAGAGGCTAAAGTATCTCCCCACACCCAGCATCCTTACTTCTTCTTCAAGCAAGTGGTAGAATAAACATAGCAGGCTAATATGGAAATTTCAATACAAAGATGCATCTACAACCAAACACCATTCAACATTTCTCTCACTTTATTCCATTTCCTTCTTCCTTCTCTTTCCTAGTTGTTTAGTTGCCGTGTTTTATGAGTTGAAACGTTAAAGGTACCAAAAAACCATTTGGAAGCAAGGAGAAATCATAAGTGAAACATAGTCTCATTTCACTGGAATTTCAGAATGTCTCTATAAAATATAGGAGCCTTTCATTTTGTGGAAATGTTTCTCAGTTTTGATGCCCAAGTTATAATTCCATTTGGTCCTATTACCAAGAAGGCTTTCATTTTCTATTCTAGGACATTTAGTTTTCTAGATCCTAGTCTAAAGTGACAGCACACAATATACACCACTGTAATTGCCATGGCAACAGGATTCATATGCTAATCAGGAATGCAGTTTTAAAGAAGCACAAACGGTCTGAAATTGGCCTTTGATTCAATGGGCCATTTTTGTGTATGGGCCAACCTGCATGGGCTTAATATAGCATTATACAAAGTCTGTTTTCCCTTTTCAAAAATCTGGATTAGGTAAGAATGTCTAATGTCTACAGTCTCTAGGGAGGGCTTTGTTCTTTTTTAACCATCGTGATTTACCAGGTTCAGTCTAGCCATACAACAGTGACCATACTGACTGACTATCCTGACTATCCAAGATTTATTTTTCTCTTTTTCCTAAGACAATTCTCCTTTGCTTTAGAAAAACACTGCCCAAGAGAATGAGGAGAAGCTGTTTCCAATTCTGTCACTGAACTTTGATTATTCTAAAGCCTAGACTCAAGTTCATCTTGGTACTATCATCCTAGTTGCCAGTAATTGGTTTAGGAAGCCCAGCATCAGCCCATCAGTACACAGCATTCCTATGGCCCACCTGTGGCAACATGATCTAACAGAGTTCATCTAAGTTTTACTGGGGAAGAAGTTTTTCTTTTTTTGATATATAAAGAAGAGTTGTCTGTTGCATGAAACCATTCTGACTGTCATTGAAAAGATCCTGAGGAGAAAGCATGCATACAGGAGAGGGTGGGACCAAGAGAACTGTGAAGAAGGGAGCTGAAACATGGATTATACCTTGTCTGGAGTCTACCCTCATTCTGGACCCTTAGAGATTCAAATTTTCCATACTGTTTGTGATTTTGGATTCTGTTACTAATATTGTACACTTTAAATGTTATGAATTGGATACCTGGTCTCCTGATGTGGAAAACTGCAGGATAAATATTCTACGATGATGGCTTAGTTGTATTGGGAAGAACAAGGAGTGTGTCCAAACAACTGATTCCTCTAACTGCTGTCACAAAAAAGAGATTCTATGTTCTCTTTATGTAGTAGAATAAAAATTAGGAGAAGGGAGGTCAACAAGGTGGAGTAAGATGATACAGAACTTATCTCTTCCCACAAACACATCAAAAATACATCCACATGTGGAGTAATTTCTTAGGAAAAACTAACTGGAAATTGGCAGAAGGTCTCCTGTAAAAGCAATGCTGTAAGAAAGATACAGACATATTTGGGTAGGATGGGAAGAAAAGCACTGAGCCAGGATCTGTCCACCTGGGAGGGGACCAAGAGGCAAAGGGAGACTGCACATGTGAACACTCACTCTGGCTCAAGGCACAGACTGGGAATCCCAGTCCTGGGGGCCTGTGTATAGCAGACAAGCCCATTTGACTGATGATAAGAAAAGCATTAGGACAGATAGACAGACCAGAGAAGTCTGGACTCGACTCCTGAGGAGTGTACAAGTGCTGGTTTGCCCCCAGGCATGGCAGAAAGAGAAAGAGGTCCCCAGTCCAAGCCAAGTGAATGCTCTGGCCCTGCCATGGTCTAGCGCTAGATCTAAGGTGGTCACAACGGGGGAAAAGATGCACCATGTGCTACATCTGAGCAGAGCCCCAGACACCTACACAGGCAGAGCACTGAACCTCTTTGAGCATACCAACTCTACTTCAACAGTGCCCTCCTTTGGTACAAAGGTCCCAATGTGGGGAGAAGGAAAAACACACAATTGAAAGGACTGGAGCTAGCTTGAGCCAAACTTTCGGATATTCTAGTCCAGCAACTTGAGAGAAGACTCCCCGACCTGACAGGGCAGTCAGTGATGGCCACCGAGCAGAGAGCAAGTCCTGCCTCACACCCCTATCAGCCTCTAGCTCCTCTGTCAGCAGCTGCACCTCCTACCAAAGTGACAGCTGCCAGCACTCTCGGAGGAAAGACAAGACTGGCACCCACATCAAATTGATCCCTATCATCAAAGGGGTTGAACACATGCTGTCTACACAGGTACATTCCCACATAAAAACACCCCTTCAAGACCAAAATAAGTAACTGTTTCACCTAAATACATAGAGACAGAGAAATAGAATGAAAAGATGAACTACTCTCAATTGAAAGACTAACAAAACTTCTGAAAAAATTATGAAACAAAACATAATCTATCAGACAGATAATTCAAAATATTGGTAGTAATAAGGCTGACTGAATTAGGGGAGAAAATTGATGTAAACAAAGATAATTTTTCATGAAGAACCAGAAATTGAAGTAGCACATACAAAAAAATAGATAATTGAATATTTGAGATAAAAAGCACACTAAGAACAACAAATAGCTGACTAAATGTCACAGCAGAATGCATAAATGATCTGGAAGGTAGACTAATTGAAAACATCCAATCAGAACAGCAGACAAATAAAAATATGTGAGTACAACACATGAAATCTCTGGGATAATATCAAAGGTGCCAATAGAGGGGTTTTAGGAAGAAAGAAAACAAAAAGGATTTTGAGAAACTATTTGAAGAAATTATGCCTGAAAACTTTCCAAACCTAAAGAAAGAAAGAAAGATTCAGACAGGAACACAGAGGGTCCCAATCAAGATGAGCCCAGACAGACTGACACTAAGGCATGTCATAATGAAAATGGCAAAAGTTAAAGATAAAAACAGAGAACAATACAAAAAAGATCTTCATGACCCAGGTAACTATGATGGTGTGATCACTCACCTAGACCAGACATCCTGGAATGCAAAGTCAAGTGGACCTTAGAAAGCATCCCTATGAACAAAGCTAGTGGATGTGATGAAATTCCAGTTGAGCTATTTCAATAGCTATTTCTAAATCCTAAAAGAGAATGCTGTGAAAGTACTGCACTCAATATGCCAGCAAATCTGGAAAACTTAGCAGTGGCCACAGAACTGGAAAAAGTCAGTTTTCATACCAATCCCAAAGAAAGGCAATGCCAAAGAATGCTCAAACTACCACACAATTTGCAGTTATCTCACATGCTAGCAAAGTAATGCTCAAAATTCTCCAAGCCAGGCTTCAGCAATATGTGAACTGTGAACTTCCAGATGTTCAAGCTGGATTTAGAAAAGACAGAGGAACCAGAGATCAAATTGCCAACAGCCACTGGATTATTGAAAAAGCAAGAGAGTTCCAGAAAAACACGTGCTTCTGCTTTATTGACTATACCAAAGCCTTTGACAGTGTGGAGCACCACAAACTGTGGATAATTCTTCAAGCGATGGGAATACCAGATCACCTGACCTACCTCCAGAGAAACCTGCATGTAGGTCATTAAGCAATGGTTAGAACTGGACATGAACAACACATTGGTTCCAAATAGGGAAAGGAGTATATCAAGGCTGTATACTGTCACTCTGTTTATTTAACTTATACGCAGAGTACATCATGTGAAAAAGCTGGGCTTGATGAAGCACAAGCTGGAATCAAGATTGCTGGGAGAAATATCAATAACCTCAGACATGCAAATGGCACCACCCTTAGGCACAAAGTGAAAAAGAACTAAAGAGCCTCTTGATGAAAGTGAAAGAGGAGAGTAAAAAAGTTGGCTTAAAACTCCACATTCATAAAACAATGATCGTGGCATCTGGTCCCATCACTTCATGGCAAATAGATGATGGGCAAACAATGGAAACAGTGACAGACTTTATTTTCTTGGGCTCTAAAATCACTGCAGATGGTGAGTGCAGCCATGAAATTAAAAGACGCTTGCTCCTTGGGAGAAAAGCTATGACCAACCTAGACAGCATATTAAAAAACATAGATATTACTTTGCCAAAAATGGTCCGTCTAGTCAAAGCTATGGTTTTTCCAGTAGTCATGTATGGATGTGAGAGCTGGACTATAGAGAAAGCTGAGCTTTTGAACTGTGGTGTTGGAGAAGACTCTTGAGAGTCCCTTGGACTGCAAGGAGATCCAACCAGTCAATCCTAAAGAAAATCAGCCCTGAATATTCATTGGAAGGACGAGTGCTGAAGCTGAAACTCCAATTTTTTGGCCACCTGATGAGAAGAATTGACTCATTGGAAAAGACCATGATGCTGGGAAAGATTGAAGGTGGGAGAAGGGGAAGACAGAGGATAAGATGGTTGGATGGCATCACCAACATGATGGACATGAGTTTGAATAAGCCCTGGGAGTTGGTCATGGATAGGGAGGCCAGGTGTGCTGCAGTCCATGGGGTCACAGAGTCAGACATGACTGAATGACTGAACTGAACTGAAAGATAAAAAGAGAATAAATGGAGCAAGAGAAAAAGTTATACAAGGGAATTCCCATAAGGCTATCTGCTGATTTTTCTAAGGAAACTTTACAAGCCAGAAGGGAGTGGCATGATATAGTCAAAGTCCTGAAAGAGAAAAAGCTGCAACCCGAAGTACTCTACCCAGGAAGATTATTAAATATTTAAAATAGAAGGAGAGAGAAAGAACTTCTCAGTCAGTTCAGTAGCTCAATTGTGTCCAACTCTTTGCCACCCCATGGACTGCAGCAGGAGACAAGCAAAATCTAAAGGAATTTGCCCATACTAAACCTACCCTAAAAGGAATACTGAAGTATCTTCTGTAAATAGAAGAGAATCAAGAGTCTATAGAACAGGGAAAATCTCAATACAAAAGATAAATATATAGTAAGGATTGGAGATCATTTAAATAAACCTGTATATTGATCAAAAGACAAAGATCTATAAAAGCAACTATAACAATGATACAGTTAAGGGATAAGCTTAAGGTAGAAAATGTAAGCAACCTAGATGCCCATCAACTGACGAATGGATAAGAAAGCTGTGGTACATATAAACAATGGAATATTACTCAGCATTAAAAAAAAATTCATTTGAAGCAATTCTACTCAGATGGACGAAACTGGAGCCCATTATCCAGAGTGAAGTAAGCCAGAAGCAAAAACAACAATACAGTATATTAACACATATATATGGAATTTAGAAAGACAGTAACGAGAACCCAACATGCGAGACAGCAAAAGGAATGCAGATGTATAGAATAGACTCGTGGACTTTGTGGATGAGGGTAAGGGTGGGATGATATGGGAGAAGGGCATTGAAACAAGTTAATTATCATATGTCTAATCAATCGCCAGCCCAGGATTGATGCTTGGGGGCTGGTGCAGTGAGATTTCCCCGGGGTGGGGGGGAATGGAGGAGGGAGGGGGGTTCTGGAGGGGAAGCATATGTAAATCCATGGTGATATCATGACATTGTATGGCAAAAACAATAAAAAAATAAATAAAAAATAAAAAAAGAAAGAAATGGAGAAGGAAAGTAAAAATTGTAGATCTTTTGGAATGTATTTGAACTTAAGTGAATATCAGTTTAAATCAAATAGATATGGGTCAACAATAAGAACCTCATAGTAACCATAAATCCAAAACCTACAACAGACACACAAAATAACAAGGAAACCAATCATGTTACAAAATATAATCAAACTACAAAAGAAACAAAGAGAAATGAACAGAGAAGAACTACAAAAATAACCAGAAATCAGTGGTTAAGATGGCAATAAATACGTACCTATCCATAATTAAGATAAATATCAACAAACTAAATGATCCCATCAAAAGACATAGTAGCAGATTAGATTAAAAAAAAACAAAATCATACAAGAACTTGCAATATGCACACTTCAAGTCAAAAGACATGATACACACAAAGTGAGAGGATGGAAAAAAGGTTTCTATGGAAACTCAAAGAAAGCAGAGATAGCAACAGTCATATTGGACAAAATAGAAAGACAGTAACGAGAACCCAGCATGCGAGACAGCAAAAGGAACACAGATGTATAGAATAGACTCGTGGCCTCTGTAGATGAGGGAAAGGGTGGGATGATATGGGAGAATGGCATTGAAACATGTCAATTATCATATGTCTAATCAATAGCCAGCCCAGGATTGATGCTTGGGAGTGGTGCAACGAGATTTCCCGGGGGGAGGGAGGTGGGAGGGGGGTTCTGGAGGGGGAGCATATGTAAACCCATGGTGATATCATGTCATTGTTTGGCAAAACTAATAAAAGTAAATTTTTTTTTAAAAAAAGGATGACAACAAAGGACAAATAAGGCTGTTATATATTGATAGAATAATGCAATAAGAGGATATTATAATATCCATTAACATAGGTACCCCTATATTTGGTACATATGAGTATTAAAAGTAAATACTAACAGACTTCAAGGGAGAAACTGATAGTCATCCAATAATAGTGAGAGATTTTAACTGTAGCACTGACATCAACAGACAGCTCATCCAGATGAAAAATTCAAGACAAGAGTGGTATTAAATGATGCAAGAGATGAGTTGGATTTAATTGATATCTACAAGGTATTACATCCAAACACAACATAATACACATTCAAGTGCACATGGAACATTCCCCAGGAAAGGCACACACTAGGGCATAAGACAGTGCTCAACAAATTGAATAGGATAGAAATTATATCAAGCACTATTTCTTACCTTAATAGTACCAAATTAGACCTCAACTACAGAAGCAAAGTGAGAAAAGGACAAACATGTGGACACTAAAGAACATGCTACTAAAAAACCAATGTTTCTGGGAAAAAACAGAAATACATTTCAATGAAACAGGGTAAGAAGTCCAGAGATAAACCCACACACCTATTGTCAACTTATCTATGACAAAGGAGGCAAGATATACAATGGAGAAAAGACAGTCTCTTCAATAAGTGATGGTGGCAAAGCTGGACAACAACATGTAAAAGAATAAAATTAGGATACTTCCTAACACCGTACACAAAAATAAACTCAAAATGGATTAAAGACCTAAATATAAGGCCAGATATTATAAAACTCTTAGAGGAAAGGATAAGCATAATATTCTCTGATATAAATAGTAGCAACATCTTTTTTGATCCACCTCAAAGAGCAATAAAAATAAAAACAAACAAATGGACCTAATTAAACTTAAAAGCCTTTGCATAGCAAAGGAAACCATAAACAAAATGATAGGTCTCAGAATGGGAGACCTTTGCAAGCAAGCATTTGACAAGGGATTAATCTCCAAAATATACAAACAGCTCATGTAATTCAGTATCAAAAAACAAACAATATAATCAGAAAATGGACAGATCTAAATAGATACTTTTCCATAAAAGACATCAGTATCAGTATTAGTTCAGTCACTCAGTCGTGTCTCACTCTTTGCGACCCCAAAAACTGCAGCACACCAGGCCTCCCTGTCCATCACCAATTCCCGGAGTCCACCCAAACCCATGACCATCGAGTCAAAGATGCCATCCAGCCATCTCATCCTCTGTCTTCCCCTTCTCCTCCTGCCCCCAATCCTTCCCAGCATCAGGGTCTTTTCCAATGAGTCAACTCTTTGCATGAGATGGCCAAAGTATTGGAGTTTCAGCTTCAACATCAGTCCTTCCAATGAACACCCAGAACTGATCTCCTTTAGGATGGACTTATTGGATCTCCCTGCAGTCCAAGGGAATCTCAAGAGACTTCTCCAACACCACAGTTCAAAAGCATCAATTCCTCGGTGCTCAGCCTTTTTCACTGTCCAACTCTCACACCCATACACGACTACTGGAAAATCCATAGCCTTGACTAGACGGACCTTTGTTGGCAAAGTAATGCCTCTGCTTTTCAATATGCTATCCAAGTTGGCCTTAACTTTCCTTCCAAAGAGCAGGCGTCTTTTGATTTCATGACTGCAGTAACTATCTGCAGTGATTTTGGAGACCCCAAAATAAAGTCTGACACTTTTTCCACTTTTTCCCCATCTATTTCCCATGAAGTGATGGGACCAGATGCCATGATCTTAGTTTTTTGAATGTTGAGCCTTAAGCCATCTTTTTCACTCTCCTCTTTCACTTTCATCAAGAGGCTTTTTAGTTCCTCTTCATTTTCTGCCATAAGGGTGGTGTCATCTGCATATCTGAGGCTATTGATATTTCTCCCAGCAATCTTGATTCCAGCTTGTGCTTCTTCCAGCCCAGTGTTTCTCATGATGTACTCTGCATATAAGTTAAATAAGCAGGGTGACAATATACAGCCTTGACGTACTCCTTTTCCTATTTGGAACCAGTCTGTTGTTCCATGTCCAGTTCTAACTGTTGCTTCCAGACCTGCATACAGGTTTCTCAAAGGCAGGTCAGATGGTCTGGTATTCCCATCTCTTTCAGAATTTTCCACAGTTTATTGTGATCCACACAGTCAAAGGCTTTGGCATAGTCAATAAAGCAGGAGTAGATATTTTTCTGGAACCCTCTTGCTCTTTTGATAATCCAGTGGATGTTGGCAATTTGATCTCTGGTTCCTCTGCCTTTTCTAAAACCAGCTTGCACATCTGGAAGTTCACAGTTCATGTATTGTTGAAGCCTGACTTGGAGAATTTTGAGCATTACTTTACTAGCGTGTGAAATGAGTGAAACTGTGTGGTAGTTTGAGCATTCTTTGGCATTGCCTTTCTTTGGGATAGGAATATAAACTGACCTTTTCCAGTCCTGTGGCTATTGCTGAGTTTTCCAGATTTGCTCGCATATTGAGTGCAGCACTTTCACAGCATCATCTTTCAGGATTTGAAACAGCTCAACTGGAATTCCATCACCTCCACTAGCTTTGTTTGTAGTGAGGCTTTCCACTTGACTTCACCTTCCAGGATATCTGGAGTGTGAGTGATCACACATATCTGAGTGTGAGTGATCACACCATCATGATTATCTGAGTCCTGAAGATGTTTTTGGAAAGTTCTTCTGTGTATTTTTTCCACCTCTTCTTAATACCTTCTGCTTCTGTTAGGTCCATACCATTTCTGTCCTTTATCAAGCCCATCTTGGCATGAAATGTTCCCTTGGTATCCCTAATTTTCTTGCAAAGAGTTGGATACAATTGAGTGACTGAACTGACTGACTGAGTGACTCTACTGTAAGCAATCTACAGATTTAATGCAATACCTATCAAAATATCAATGACACTTTTTACTCAGAAGTAGAGCATATAATTCCAATATTCATATGGAAGCACCAAATACTGAGAATGGTCAAAGAAATTACAAGAAAAAAAGAAAGCTAGATGTATAACCCTTCCAGACTTCATGTTATACTACAAAGGTACATAACCAAAATAGTGTGATACTGGCACAAAAACAGACATATAGACCTAGGGAACAGAATAGAGAGCCCAGACATAAACCCGTGTACCCATGGTCAATTGTTCATGACAATGGAAACAGGAATATAAAATGAGCAAATGAAGAAAAGACAGTCTGGTCAGCAAATATTGATTGGAAAGCTGAACAGCTACATGAAAATCAGTGAACACTCCCTTATACCATACACACAAATAAACTCAAATGGTTTAAATTCCTAAATATCAGACATGACATAATAAAACTCCTGGAAGAGAACATAGGTAAAAAATTCTTTGATAAAAATCTAAGCAACATTTTCTTAGATCAGTCTCCTAATGCAAAAGAAATAAAAGAAAGAATAAACAAATGAGGTCTAGTCAAATTTAAAAGCTTTTCAAAAGCAAAGGAAACCATCAACATAATGAGAAAAACATTCTATGCAATGGGAGAAAATATGTGCTACTGACAAAATTAATGTCCAAAACATAAAAACAGCTCTGACTCAATATTAAAAAAAAAAATCAAGAAATGGACAGAAGACTTAAATAGACTCTTTCCCCTACAATCGAGACATAAAATGGCTAACAGGCACATGAAAAGATACTCAGCATTGCTAATTTTTATAGAAATACAAATAAAAGTTACAAAGAGCTATCACTTCATATTGGTCAGAAAGATATCATGAAAAAGTGAACAATTTCCGTATTTACGATCGGTCAGTTCATATTTTCTCCTTCTTCTTGGTTCAGTAATGTACTCGGGAAGAAACAGAAAATATGAACAGACCAGTCACAAATACTGAAATTGAAGCTGTGATTAAAAATCTTCCAACAAATAAATGTCAAGGAACAGATGCTTTCACAGAAATTTCTATCAAACATTTAGGAAAGAGTTAACACCTAACCTTCTGATGTGCTCAATTGCTTACTTATGTCCTACTCTTTTGCAACCCCATGGACTGTAGCCCACCAGGCTTCTCAGTCCATAGGATTTTCCCAGCAAGAATACTGGAGCAGTTTTCCATTTCCTCTTCCAGGAGGTAATCCTGTCCAAGGGATTATACCCACGTCTCCTGTGTCTCCTGCATTGGCAGGTAGATTCCTTACCACTGAGCCACCTGGGAGGTCAACCTGAAACTCTTCCAAAATACTTTAAAGGCTCATTCCACAAAGCCACCCTCATGGTGATAACAAAAGCAGACAAAGATATACCACCACATCCCCCCACCAAATTACGGGTCAATATCACTGATGAGCATAGACACACAAATCATCAACAAAATACTAGCAAATAGAATCAGACAACACATTAATAGGATCATACACCATGATCAAGTAGGATTAATTCCAGGGATGCAAGGATTTATCAATATCTGCAGACAAATTAGTGTGATATACTACAATACCACATCAACAAACAGAAGAATAAAAAACACATGATCATTTCAATAGATACAGAAAAAGTTTTTGACAAAATTCAACATCTATTTATGATTGAAAAAAAAAACCTCTCCAGAAAGTGTGTGTAGAGGGAACTTGCTTCAACATAGTAAAGTCTATATATGACAAACCCACAGCAAACATCATTCTCAATGGTGAAAACAGAAAGTATTTACTCTAAAATCAGGAACAAGACAAAAATGCCCACTATTGCTACTATTAGTCAACAGAAAGTTCTAGCCAAGGCAATCAGAGAAGAAAAAGAAATAAATCTAAATTGAAAAAGAAGTAAAACTGTCATTGTCTCAAATGGCATGATACTATGCATAGAAAACCCTAAAGATGCTACCAGAAAAACTACTAGAGCTCATCAATGAATTTAGTGAAGTTGCAGGATAAAAAATTAAGGCAAAGAAATTTCTTGCATTCCTATACACTAACAATGACAAATCAGAAAGAGAAATCAAAGAGTAAACAGTGTTTACCATTGCATCAAAAAGAATAAAATACCTAGGAATAGATCCTCCTAAGGACACAAAAGAATTACACTCAGAAAACTATAAGATACTGATGAATTAAATAAAATGACATAAGCAAGTGGAGAGATGTACCATGTTCCTGGATCATAAGAATCAATGTTTTAAAAATGATTACACTATGCAAAGCAATCTACAGATTCAATGTAAACCCTATAAAATTACCAATGGTATTTTTTGGACTAGAACAAAAATTACAATTTGTATAGAAATAAAAAAGATGGAGCTGGAGAAATCAGGCTCCCTGACTTTAGACTATTCTACTAAGCTACAGTAATCAAGACAGGATGGTATAGCACAAAAACAGAAATGTAGACCAATGGAACAGGATTAAAAGCTCAGAGATAAACCCATGCTTCTGTGACTATCTAATCTATAACAAAGGAGACAAGAATGTACAATGGAAAAAATACAGTCTCTTCACTAAGTTGTGCTAGGAAAACTGGACAGCTACATGTAAAAGAATAAAATTAGAACACTCCCTAATAGCATACATAAAAATAAATTCAAAATGGATTAAAGACCTAAATGTAAGGTCAGAAACTATAAAGCTCTTAGGGGAAAACATAGGCTGAACACTCTTAGACATAAATCTCAGCAAGAATTTTTTTGATTTACCTCCTAGGCTAATGAAAATAAAAACAAAGATAAACAAATGAGACCTAATTAAACCTAAGGTTTTGCAAAACAAAGGGAACCATAAACAAAACAAAAAGACAACCTACAGAATGGGAGAAAATATCTGGGAATGAAGCAACTGACAAGGGATTAATCTTCAACATAGACAAACAGCTTATGCAGTTAACGATCAAGACAGCAAGCAACCCACTCAAAATTGGGTGGAAGACCTAAACTGACATTTTTCTAAAGAAGACAGACAGATGCCGAACAGGCACATGAAAAGATGCTTAACATAATTAATTATTACAGAAACGCAAAAAACAAACAAACAGAAAAAACCTGGAATGAGGTATCATCTCACACCAGTCAGACTGTCCATGATCAAAAAGTCTACAAACAATAAATGCTGGAGAGGCTGTGGAGAAAAGGGAGCCCTCCTATGCTGATGGTAGTAACGTAAACTGGTGCAACTACTATGGAGAATGGTATGGAGGTTTTCTAAAAACCTAAAAAACAGAGCAACCATGTGATCCAGCAATCCCATTTCTCAGCATATATCCAGAGAAAAGCATAATTTCAAAAGGTATGTGCACCCCAATATTCATTGCAGCACTATTTACAATAGTCCAGAGACAGAAGCAACCTAAATGTCATTCACAGAGGAATTCATAAAGATGTGGTACATGTACACAATGGAATATTATTCAACCATGAAAAGGAAGGGTTACTTAGGTCATTTGTAGAGATGTGGATGGACCTAGATTCTGTCGCACAGTCAAGTCAGAGAAAGACAAATATCATATGACATTGCATATATGCGAAAACTAAAATGGGGGCAAAAATAAACTTCTTTACAGAACAGAAATAGAATTACTGATGTAAGAAAAAGAAAAACAACTTATGGATACCAGTGCGTAAGATGGGGGAAGAGAGAAATTTGGAGATTAGGGTTGACATGTATACCCCACTCTATATAAAACAGGTAACTAATGAGGACCTATTGTGTAGCAGAAGGCATTCTAGTCAATACTCTGTAATGGCCTATATGGGGAAAGAATGTAAAAAAAAGTAGGTATATGTATATGTACTACTGATTCACTTTGCTGTGCACTTGAAATTAACACAATATTTTAAATCTACTATACTCTAATAAAAAATGTTAAAGTCTATGAATAATAAATAATGAGGAGGGTGTAAAGAAAGAAAACCTTCATACATTCTTGGTTGGAATATAACTTAGTGCAGCTACTATGGAAAATAGTATGGAGATTTCCTAAAAAAACTAAAAGTGCAGCTACCATATGATCCAGTGATCTCACTCCTGTGTATAAATCTGGGAAAAAGTGAAAACTTTTATTGAAAAAGATACATGCAAAAAAAAAAAAAAGAAAAAGATACATGCACCAGCACTATTTACAATATCCATACCATAGAAACATGGCAAGTGTCCATTAACAGGCTGAAGAGAAAATTATATATTAATACACAATGGTATATTACTTAACCATTGAAAAGAGTAAAATATTTCCATTTTCAGCAGTATCAATAAACAAAGAGAATATTATGCTCAGTGAAACAGAGAAAGGCAAACACTATGTATACTAATATGAGGAATAGAGAATATAGTATAAATGAGTCTATATACAAAAACAGACTCATTGACAAAGAAAACAAGCTTATGGTCACCAAAAGGGTGATGAACAGATTAGAGGTATGGGATGAAGTGATACAAGTTACTATAGATACAACAGGTAAGCAACCAAGAATTTACTATCTAGCACAGGGAATTATATCCAATATTTGTAATAGCCTATAATGGAACATACTCTGAAAAAAAATGAAATCACTACACTGTATACATGAAACTCGTGCAATATTATAACTCAACCATAATTCAATAAAGAAAAAATAAACCAATAATAAAATGTGCAGATCTGAATAGATATTTTTCTAAACAATACATACAGATGGCTAACAGGCACATGAAAAGAAGCTCAACATTACTAGTTATTTTAGAGAAATGCAAATCAAGACAAGGAGCTATCATCTCACACCTATCAGAATGACCAACTTCAAAATGTTTATAAATATCAAATGTTCGTGAAGATGTGGAAAAATGAGAACTCTTGCACACTGTTGGGAAGAATGAATTGGTGCAGTCACTATTGAAAACAACATGGAAGTTTCTCAAGAAACTAAAAATTGAACCACCATCTGATCTAGCAAACTCCTCCCCAGTGTATTTCCAGAAAATATGAAAACATTAATTTGGAAAGATACTTGTACCATAAAGTTCATAACTGGATTATTTACAATAGCCAAGACATGTAAGAAACCCAAACACCATATATACATACACATGTATATATACATACACAATGAATACTACTCAACCATAAAAAGAATGAAATACTGCCATTTGCAGCCACATGAATGGACCTAGATAATATTATGCTTAATGAAATAAATCAGAGAGTGAAAAATTCTGTATGATATAATTTCTGTGTGGAATCTCAAAAATACAAATGAATGTATATGTAAAAACAAAAAGACTCAGATATAGAAAACAAACTTATGGCTATGAAACAGGAGAGAAAGTAGGGAGGAATTAGATAGGGGTATGGGATTAACAAACTACTGTGTATAAAATGGATAAGCAACAAAGATTTACTCTATAGCACAGGGTATTATAGCCATTATCTTGTAATAACATATAAGAGAGTATACTGCAAAAATACTAAATCACTATGTTGTATGACTGAAAGTGTCAACTATACTATAATTAAAAAAATTATCAGTGGGGCTTCATGGCCTTCTTGCTTCCTTTTGCTTATTTTCATCTATGTGTCATGCCTCTCCCAACTCCTCCATCCTCCAATCCATCTGGGAAAAAAAATGAAACAGTGCTGAGGCAGAGTCTCAATGGTAAAGGAAAACTGTTTGTGGCTAATTCATGTCAATATATGGCAAAACCACTACATTATTATAAAGTAATTAGCCTCCAATTAAAATGAATAAATTTATATATATATATATATAAAGGAATTCAGTGGGAAGAGTGAGAAGCAGTATTTCAGACCCAGCTATACTGGGAGCTGAGAAGAGAGGGGGCAAGGAAATGGATCAGTGGTGGATGGGAGAGGGCCACTGGGAGGAAAATAAAGGAATCCTAGGAGTGTTAGAATTTCCAAGAATAAAAGGGGACCAGAGATGTTAATAAAACTCTGGACTTGGAGTTTGCCCGTTTTTCCAAATTATAAAATATTTCAAAGATTTAGTGAAAAGAGAACATTTTAGCAAATGATGACATTTTGCTAATCGTTGACTCAGAGAACATTTTTTACAGAGTCTCTTGAATTCCCTTCTGTATTCATCTCCTTCTCCCCATTTTAAAGGTAAAAATCTGTTCCCGGGTTTTTATGTGTCCTTTCAACTCACACTTTTATAACATAAATATGTTCATATGTGTAGAAAATTGTTCTTATATTTTATGTATTTACATAAATGTCATCCTTCTGCAAATTTTTCATTCAATACTTGAGATATGTACATATTAATTCATGAGGATCTAATTCATATTTTTTAATTGCTGCATGATTTTTCATCATAAGAATATGTCACAATTTATTATGACCTAAAGTTAGATTATTTTAGATTATAATAGCCAAATAATCTATAGTAGCAAAATAAACAATGCTCAGTGAAAACCTTTGTGCATTTCTCTTCGTGCCCTTGTGCCAGAGTTTCTAGAATATACACTTAGAAATTGAATGATTTGTTTGAAGGATATGAATGTCTTCAATTATAATTATTACCAGACTGTCCTCTGGAATGATTTTGTCTACATACCAGTAGAACATTCAAGAGATCTATTTACCTATGTACTCAGCATTTGGTACATAAGATCTCAAACAGGTTTTGTTGATCTGCTTTACCCCACTGTTAGTGAGATTAATCATAATAATATTTATTGTCATATGATTTTCCTCCTGAAGTCCATGTACTTAACCGTTTGTCTTCTAGGTTGCTTCTTAAATTTTAGGGCTTTATATATATATTTTAGTATGCCTGAGTGCTTTATGTACTGCATATATTTTTCCCAATTTTTTTCATTACTTCTTGCCTGTTAGTTGCTCATTCGGCCAATTCTTTGTGGCCTCAGGGTTCTCTGTCCATGGAATTCTGCAGGCAAGAATACTAGAGTTGGTAGCCATTCCATGCTCCAGGGGATCTGCCCAACCTAAGATATTTGTGTAGGAAAAATTTTAGTGTTCCCTTATGATTTTTGCTTTTATGCAGTTTGAGAAAGGCTTCGTAAGGAGATTGGCCAAGATGGTGAAGTAGAAAGACTTAGCTCACCTCCTTTCACAGGGACATCAAAATCACATATTTGCAGAACAACCATCAATAAAAAAGATCAGAACCTATCAGAAAAGATCTTCCATAAATATATAAAGAAGGTACCACAATGCGGTGCTTGGAGAGGTGGAATCTCGATATAGCCAAGTGCCAAATCTCCCTGGAGGGCAACCCACCAAATGAGAGAATATCTACAATTGCTAAGTTCTCCCAAAGGAGTGAGAGACTTGAATCCCACATGAGGCTCCCCAGACTGGTGGTCCTGCACTGTGAAGATGAGACCCCAGAGTATCCGACTTTGAGCGCAAGTTGGGTTTAATTTTAGGAGGGCTAGAGGAAAGAGAATCTTCACTCTTAAAGGGTACAGACAGAATCTCACATACTCTGGGACCCAAGGAAGAGGCAGTAATTTGATAGGAACTAAAGTCAGATCTGGGCTTCCCAAATGGTGCTAGTGGTAAAGAGTTCACTTGCCAATGTAGGAGACACCAAGAGATGCGGATTCGATCCCTGGGTCGGGAAGATCCCCTGAGGTAGAAAATAGCAGCCTATTCCAACATTCTTACCTGGAAAATTCTAATGGACAGACGAGTCTGATGGGCTACAGTCCATGGGGCCACAGACAGTTGGACATGATTGAGCAACTGAGCACAAACACATGGGTCAGACCTACTTACTTATCTTGGAGTAAGTTACTTATCCTGATGATGCAGGAGGCAACTGCAGCTCACCCTGGGGACATAGACACTGGTGTCAACTATTTTGGGAAGCTTGTTCTACTATATGGACACAGGTGCTGGTGAGTACCATTTTAGAACACTCCCTCTAGCTTATTAGCCCCAGAATTCAGCCCCGCCCTGGACCAACAGCCCACTGCTGCTAGTTCCAGGATGCATAAGGCCAAACAACTACCTGAGCATGGACAAAGCCCCATCTACCAGCAGACAGGCTGTCTTAAGTCTCCCTGAGCCTAAAGTCACCCCTGGAAAATTCCTGTTTTTCAAAGGGCTCAGGGCACAGCCACACATAACACTGCATAGGTGCTAGACCATAAACTTCCAGGGTGCTCCAACCAGACACTCTGGGACCCACCTCCACCCACCAGTGCACAGGTACCAGCCCTAGAATGCCTGGGTCCTGGCCTTGTACTCCAGGAAGCCTGCTCTAGCCTCAAGCCCAGCCTTACCCATCAGTGAGCAAATACCAGTTGCAAGAAAACTGTAGTCCTTCTGTCTGTAAACTGAACCTGCTCATGAGCAGGCCAGAATCTGCCCTGTGCTCTGCTGGGCTCTGGTCCCATAAACCAGCAGACCAACATAAGCTTCAAGACTGATTTCAACTGTTTCATGAACCAGACCCACCAAACTAGTGATTTGACACCAGCTCTGTGACCCAGGTGCTCTGCAACCAAGCCCCAGGATCTGGTTCTAACTGCCAGTATGCTGGCAGTAACTCCACGGCTGGTTTCATCCACCAGGATATGAAAACAGCCCCTGGGTATCCTGGACTCTGAAGTTAACCACAAGTAACCTAGCACTGGCGTGCTGCAGTCCATGGGTTTGCAAAGAGTTGGACACAGCTGAACAACTGAACTGAACTGAATTGACTGAACCTAGCACTAGCCCCAGGGTCACTAGGATTCCAGAGTAAGCTGCCTGTTGATTGAGTCCCACCAACCAGCAATTGGTAGCCTTCCCACAAGGTAGGACCTGGCAACCAAGTAGACTGGAAGCCAGCCAGGCCTATCAGACACTGCTCACATAATTCTTCATAATCGATAGAGCCATACAACATTCACAGGGGGAACCCCTATAGCGTATAACTGGGGATGAGGGTAGTGTGTTCTTGGGACCCATAGGATGCCTCCTAAAAAAGCTGCTTCTCCAAGGCTGAGACAAAATGAATGTACCAGATAAAAAGAGGAATTTAGGCAAAATGAGGTGACAGAGGAGCATGTTCCAAAAGAAGGAACAATATAAAGTTCCAAAAGAAGAATGAAGTGAAATGGAAATAGGCAATCAACCCAAGAGAGTTCAGGGTAGTAGTGACTGTAAAGATGATCAAAGAACTCAAGAGCAGAATGGGTGCATAGGGATAGAAATGAAAAGCACATGAGAAGGAGTCAACAGTAGACTAAATGATACAGAACAATGGTCACTGAGCTGGAGGAAAGTAGTGGAAGTCACCAACAGTGAACAGAAGAAAAAGAAGGGAAAATAAATGAATGCAGTTTAGAAGACCTTTGGGACAATGCCAAGTGCACTAACATTTGTATTACAGAGATCCTAGAAGGAAAAGAGAAAAAGAAGAAATCTGAGAACATAATTGAAGACATAATGATTAAAAAATTTCCTAAAGTGGCAAAGGAAACAGACCAGTCCAGGAAATGCAGAGAATTTCAATGAGGAACCCACCAAAACATACTGTAATTAAAACAGCAAAAATTAGAAATAAAGAGGATATGAATATCAGCAAGGGGAAAGCAATACATTACGTACAAGGGGACTCCCATAAGGCTATCAGCTGACTTCTCAGCAGAAACTGCAAGCCAGAAGAAAATGGCATGATATATTGAAAGAGATCAATGAGACAAACCTACAATAGAAATATTCTACCTGGCAAGTCTCTCAGACTTGACTGAGAGATCAAACACTTTATAAACAAGTAAAAGCTAAATGAGTTTTAATATCACCTAAACAGCGTTACAAGAAATGTTGAAGAAACTTCTTTAAGAGAAAAAGAAAATAATGCAATGAGAAACAATTAGAAAATTATGAAAGGAAAAAGCTCATTGGCAAAGGTAAATATATAGTAAAGTTAGGTAATCATCTGTGCATGAAGCTAGTATAAAGGTTAACAGACAAAATAGTAAAATCATCAAAATCCACAATAAGCAGTTAAGGAACACACAAAACAATTAGATGTAAAATGTGGAATCAGAATCAGTAATCATGAGGGGAGGAGAGTACAAATATAGGGTTGTTAAATTGAATTTGAAATTAAGAAATAAGTAACTTAAAAGTCATATTCATATACACACACATAGTTATATTTATAGACCTCATGGTAACTGAAAACCAATAATCTATAATAAACCATACATACACAAACTGAAAGAAATCCAAACATAAAAATAGATAGCCAATCACAAAAGAAGGAACCTATTAAAAAAGATATAAAAGAACAAACTTGAAAAAATTAGCAAAATGGAAAGAAGACCACACATATCAATAATCACTTTAACTGTAAATGGATTAAAGGATCCAATCAAAAGACAGAGTGGTAAAATGGGTACAAAAACAAGACCTATATATATGCTGCCAACAACAGGCTCAAAGTCAGATTCCCTGGAGATTCCAGTTCATTTGCTGGATTCTCAGGTTGGGAAGTCTGATGTGGGGCCTAAAACCTTCACAACAGTGTGCAAATTTCCTCAGTATTATTGTTCTCCAGTTTGTGAGTAGCCCAACCATTGGGTATGGATGGGACTTGATTTTATTGTGACTGTGCCCCAGTGTGTCTCGTCTCATTGCAGCTTTTCCTTTGTACCTGGATGTGGCTGTCTTGTTTTGGTGAGCTACAACATCCTCTGTCAATGGCTGTTCAACAGCTAGGTGTGGTTTTGGTGTCCTTGAGGGAGAAGAGACCACTCTACACATGGACGTCACTGGATAGTCAACCAAAATTATATTGATTTTATTTTTTGCAGCCACAGATGGAGAAGCTCTATACAGTCAGCAAAAACAAGACCTGGAACTAACTATGGCTGAGATCATCAGCTGCTCATTGCAAAATCCAGGGTTAAATTGAAGAAAGTCTGGAAAACCATTAGACCATTCAGGTATGACCTAAATCAAATCCCTTATTATTATACAGTGGGGGTGATGAACAGATTCAAGGGATTAGATCTGGTAGACAGAGTGCCTGAAGAACTATGAATAGAGGTTCATAATATTGTACAGGAAACAGTGGCCAAAACAACTTCAAAGAAAAAGAAGTGCAAGAAGGCAAAGCAGTTGTCTGAGGAGATTTTACAAATAGTTGAGAAAAGATGAGAAGTGAAAAGCAAAGGAGAAAGGAAAAGATATACCCAACTGAATGCAGAGTTCAAGAGATTAGAAAGGAGAGATAATAAATCCTTCTTAAGTGCACAATGCAAAGAAAGAGGGGAAAACAACAGTATGGGGAAGACTAGAGATCTCTTCAAGAAAACTAGAGATATCAACGGAACATTCCATCCAAAGATGGGCACAATAAAGCATAGAAATGGCAAGGACCTAACAGAAGCAGAAGATATTAAGAAGATGTGGCAAAAATACCCAGAAGAACTAAACAAATAAGGTCTTCACGACCCGGAGAACCACAACGACATGGGACTCACCTAGAGGAGGACATTTTGCAGTGTGAAGTCAAGTGGGCCTTCGGAAGCATTGTACTTGTGTGTGTGAAAGTTGCTCAGTAGTGTCTGACTCTTTGTGACCCCATGTACTATACAGTTGTGGAATTCTCTAGGCCTGAATGCTGAAGTGGATAGCCTTTCCCTTCTCCAGGGGATCTTCCCAACCCACGGATCAAACCCAGGTCTCTTGGATCGCAGTTGGATTCTTTATCAGCTGAGCCACCAGGGAAGCCCAAGGAAGCATTTCTATGAACAAAGCTAGTGGAGGTGATGGAATTCCAGCTGAGCTATTTCAAATCCTAAAATATGATGCTGTGAAAATGCTGCACTCAGTATGTCAACAAATTTGGAAAACTCAGCAGTGGTCACAGAACTGGAAAAGATCAGTTTTCATTCCAATCCCAAAGAAAGGCAATGCTAAAGAATGTTCAAACTACCATACAGTTGCACTCATCTCACATGTTATCAAGTCAATGCTCTAAATTCTTCAAGCTAGGCTTCAACAGTATATGAACCAAGAATTTCCAGATGTACAGTCTAGACTCAGAAAAGGCAGAGGATCATAGAAAAGCAAGGGGATGCCAGAAAAATATCTACTCTGCTTCAGTGACTATGCTAAAGACTTTGACTGTGTGGATCAAACAAATTATGGAAAATTCTCAAAGAGATGGGAATACCAGAACACACTACTTGTCTCCTGAGACATCTGTATGCAGGACAAGAAGCAACAGTTAAAACTGGACATGGAACAACAGACTGGTTCCACTTTGGGAAAGGAGTATGTCAAGGCTGTATATTGTCATCCTTCCTATTTAACTTACATGCATAATACATCATGTGAAATGCCAGGCTGGATGAATCTGAAAGCTAGAATTAAGATTGCTGGGAGAAATACAAACAACCTCAGATATGCAAATAATACCACTCTAATGGCAGAAAGTTGAAGAGGAACCAGGAGATTCTTTGTGAAAGTGAAAATCTTGCTTAAAACTCAACATTCAAAAAACTAAGATCATGGCATCTGGTCCTATCACTTCATGATGAATAGTTGTGGTAAAAGTGGAAACAGTGATGACTATTTTCTGGGGCTCTAAAATCACTGTGGATGGTGACTGTAGCCACGGAATTAAAAGACATTTGCTCCTTGGAAGAAAAGTTATAATAAACCTAGACAGTGTATTGAAAAGCAGAGACATCATTTTGCTGACAGAAGTCCATATAGTCAAAGCTATGGTTTTCCAATAGTCATGTATGGATGTGAGAGTTGGACCATAAAGACAGGTCAGTGCTGAAGTACTGATGCTTTCATATCGTGATGCTGTAGACTCTTCAGAGTCCCTTGGATAGCAAGAAGATCAAACCAGTGAAACCTAAAGGAAATCAACCCTGAATATTCATTGGAAGGACTGATGCTGAAGCTCCAATATTTTGGCCACCTTATCTGAAGAGCTGACTTATTGGAAAAGACCCTGATGCTGGGTAAGATTGAGGGCAGGAGTAGAAGGGGGTGACAGAGTGTGAAATGAGTGCATGATATCACCAACTCAAAGGACATAATTTTGAGCAAACTGTAGGATATAGTGAAGGAAAGGGAAGCCTGGCATGCTGCAGTCCATGGGGTCACAAAGAGTTGCATATGACTTAGGGACTGAACAAGAATCACAACAGACTCACATCAGATCTAAAGACAAACATAGAATGAAAGTGAGAAGATACAAGGAAGTATTTCAGGAAGTATTTCTTTTTAGAAATCAAAATAAAGACATGATAAGAATACTTATATCAGACAAAACAGACTTTAAAATATGAATGGCATTACATAGTGATCGAGGGATGAGGGATCAATTCAAGAAGATACAACAACTGTAAATATATAATGCACCCAACATAAAAGTACCTAAATACAGAAAGCAAATAGTAACAGACTGGAGGACTTGTGTAGAAGCTACTGCCTGTGGCCAGCAATTTGTTACATGAGTGAATATTGAAATGTCTCTAGTCAATAATGTTTGGATAACAGAGGATGTCTTAATATGTCTCCAGCTAATAAAATGTTAATTAGACATTAAGGGAGAAATTGACAGTAACATAATTGTAGAGGACACCCTACTTACATCATGTACAGATCATCTTGGCAGAAAATCAATAAGGAACTGGCCTTCAATGACACATGAGACCAGACGGGCTTCAATATACATAGATAGAATATTCTATCCAATACCAGAAGAATATATATTCTATTCAAAAGCACATGGAATATTCCCCAGGATAGATATCATGCTAGGTCACGAAAGAAAACTCAATCAATTTAAGAAAATTGAAATCATATTGAGCAACTTTTCTGACCACAATGCTATGAGACTAGAAATCAACTATAAGAAAAAAGCTGCAAAATAGAGACTACATATTATGTTCCTAAACAACTAATGAATCTCTGAAGAAATCAAGGAAGAAGTACAAAAAATACTTAGAACTGGTAATGAAAACATAACAACCCAAAATCTATGAGACATAGCAGAAAAGTTCTAACTAAGTGGTTAATAGTTATGCGAGTTTACCTCAGGAAACAAGGATATCTCAAACAAACAACCTAACTTTAACACCTAAATGAACTAGAAACAGAAGAACAGACAAAATCTAAAGTTAGTAGAAGGAAAGAAATAAAAGATATCAGAAATACATGAATCAGAGAATAAAAAAAAATAAAAAAGATCAATGAAACTAAAAGGTGGTTCTGTGAAAACATAAAAAAAACTGGTCAATCTTCAGTCAGACTCATAAATAAAAAATTAGAGAAGGCTCGAATCAATAAGATAAAAAAATGAGAAAGGAGAAGTAAAAATTAACACCACAGGAATACAGAGGATCATGAGACTACTACAAACAAATATATGTAAATAAAATGGACAGTCTAGAAGAAATGGACAAATTCTTAGAAATGAACAATATTCCAATACTACCAGGAAGAAATAGAAAATATGAACAGATTAATGGCCAATAATGAAATTTAATCTGTAGTAAAAAGTCTCTCAACAAACAAAAGTCTAGAACTGGATGGTTTTACAGATGATTCCTACCAAACATTTAAAGAGTTAACACCTAACTTTCACAAACTATTCTAAAAATTTGCAGAGCTAGGAACAAATTCATTCTCCAAGGTCAGTATCATCTTCATACCAAAACCAGATAATGATATCACAAAAAAGAAAATTACAAGCCAATATCACTAATGGAGATAGATGCAAAAACCTTCAACAAAGTATTAGCAAATCAAATCCAACAGTATGCTTAATTGATCATACACCATGATTAAGTGAGATCTATACCAGGGATGCAAGGGTTTTCAATATTCACAAAAAATCAATGTGATATTCCACATCAACAAATGGAAGAACAAAAACCATATGATCATTTCAATAGATGCAGAAAAAGCTTTAGACAAAATTTAACATTTCCTGGATAAAAATTTTTCCTGAATAAAAATTCTCCAGGAAATGGGCATAAAGTTTCACATCTCAACATGATAAAGACTTTATCTGACAAACCCTCTGCAAACATCATATTCAATGGTGAAAAGTTGAAAGTGTTTCCTATAAGATCAGAGACAAGCTTATGATGCCCACTCTTGTCACATTTACTCAACATTGTACTGGCAGTCCATCCTAGTCACAACAATAAAAAATAAAAATAATTCCAAATTGGAAAAGAAGAAATAAAGCTGTCTCTGTTTGTAGAAGACATAATATTATACATATAAAATTCTAAAGATTCTAATAGAAAGCTACTGAAGATCATCAATAAATTAAATTTACAGAATACAAAATACACAGAAACCTGTTGAATTTCTATACACTAGCAATGAACTGTCATAGAAGTTAACGAAACAATTTCCTTTATAATTGCATTAAGAGCAAAAATATACTTGGAATAAACACACCTAAGGAGGCAAAGGACCTGTACTCCAAAAACTATAAGACACTGATGAAAATAAATTAAAGATGAAACAAACAGATAGAAAGATATAGTATTTTCATGGATTAGAAGAATTACATTGTCAATACCACTGGCATTTTTCACAGAACTAGAATAATTTTAAAATTTGTGTGGGAACATAAGATCTCTGGCAGTCAATAAAATCTTGTGAAAGAAGAACAGAGATGGAGGAAATATGCTCTTTAACTTTAGACTATATTATAAACTTACAGTAATCAAAACAGTATGATACAGGCATAAAATAGACACATAGCTCAATGGAACAGAATAGAGAGCCCAGAAATAAACCCATTCACTTATGATCAATTAATCTATGACAAAGGTGATAAGAATATACAATGGTGAAATGACAGTCTCTTCAATAAGTGATGCTGGGAAAATTAAATAGGTACAAGGAAAAGGATGAAATATCTTCTAGCACTATACCAAAAATTAAACTCAAAATGGATTAAAGAACTTAATTTAAGACCCAAAACTCCGAGAAGAAAGAATAAGCAGAATATTTTTTCACTTAAATTGTAGCAATATTTTGTCTGTCTCTTAAGGCAAAGGAAACAAAAACAAAAACACACACAGCACCTAAGGACAGCAAAAGAAACCACTGACAAAGTGAAAAGACAATCTACTGAATGGGAGAAAATATTTGCAAATGATATAATTGATAACAGATTAATATCCAAGATATACAAAGAGTTCATAGAACTCAACAACCAACAAATCAGAACAACCAGATCAAAAAAATGGGCAGAAAACGTGAATTGACATTTCTCCAAAGATGACTTACAGATGGCAAATAGGCACATGAAATGATGCTCAGCATAATGAATCAGAGAAATGCAAATTAAAACTACAAAGACATCACATCACACTGATCAGAATGGCTATCATCAAAAAGAACACAAATAAATGTTGGCAAGGATGTGGAGCAGAGGGAACCTACCTACACTGTCATTGGGAATGTATACTGGCATAGCCACTGTTGAAAACAGTATAGAGTTTTCTAAAAAATCTAAAAATATAACCAACATCTGGTCCAACAACTCCAAACCTAGGTATGTATCTGAAAAAAACATTAGTTTGAAAAGATACATGCACACCTATGTTCATAGCAGCACTATTTACAATCGACAATTTATGGAAGTATCTTAAGTGTTCATTAGCAGATAAATGGATAAAGAATGGATATACACACATGATGGAATACTACACAGTCATACAAAAGAATAAAACTTCCATTTGCATCAACATGGATGAACTTGGAAGCCTATAATGCCAAGTTAAATAAGTCAGAAATGGAATCTAATAAGTAAAAGTAACTAATGAGTACAACACAAAGAAAACAGATCTAGAGAACAAAACTAGTGGCTATAAGTGGAAAGAGGGAAGGGAGAGGAGCATGAATGTACAAATTATTATGTACAAAATAAGCTACAAGGAAATATTGTAAAATACAGGGGATATATTCAATATTTTATAACTATAAATGGAATATAACCTTTAATTGTTAGTATCTATGTTGTACACTATGCTGTATACTATGTTGTACACTACGTACTATGTTGCACATTGAAAAAGACCCTGATGGTGGGAAAGATTGAAGGCAAAAGGAGAAGAGGGCAGAAGAGGGTGAAATGGTTAGATGGCATCATCGACTCAACGGACATGAATTTGAGTAAACTCCAGAAAATAATGAAGAATGGGGAAGCGTGGATACTGCAGTGCATGGGGTTGCAAAGAATCAGACATGAACAACAGACGTTATACACTTGAAACTTATTTAATATTGTATATCAACTATCCCTCCAAAAAGCCTTCTTACCTCGAAACTACTATAACCTACTTATTCTAAGCATTTAAAAAATTGTATTGTTTATTATGTGTATCTAACCAGTTATAATTTTTGTGTTTTATAAGATAGGAATCAAATTTTTTTCTGTATTATATTCCAGAATCAATTAGTTAATAGTCCATCCTTCTGTACTTATTTTTAATTTCACTTGTTTAAGTTTATAAATTCATGCAAGTGTGCATGCACACCCATGGATCTGTGTTTTTAGATCTCTTCTGGTTCATTGAATTTTTTTTATGCCAATATTTCACTATTGGTTTAAAATAATAGTTCCTGGTTCCTGCACAAGGAGGGAAAGGAAAGATGGAAGAAAGAGGCAGGACACTCTAGATTGGTAGGTGCTATTTAACAGTTATGGAAATTAATGAGGCCTGTTTTGCATAGTCACAAGATGAGAAGATCTCTGCACCAGCCTGCCTTAACCTTAAAAGTTCATAAAGAGGCCATAATGAGATTCAGTCAAGTATATTGTCCGTATGGTCTTGACATATTGCTCTCTCAATGCTGCAGCTTTGAAAATAGCTTCCACTGTGGATACAGTGAGCAGAACATTCATTTGAAGAAGGGGGGAGGCTATGAGGAGCTTCCAGTTGCCTGGGTCCAACTTTTGGGTCAAGCAGCAGTCATGTCCTCTGGAAGACCTTCTCCAAGGTGTAACTGGCTCTTACAATCTTATAGATACCCTGAGAGGTTAGCAAGGACTTCCACTAGCATGGAGATGGCTCATTTGGTGGCTATCTGGCTGCAGTAGAGGCAGATACCACAATAGAAACAGAAGTGAATGCAAGAAAAACCACATATGAAGACACCAATATCTAAAAGAAGTAACACATTTTCCACCAAGAGCCAAGCCACTAATTTATTAAGTCCCTTAGACTGGGGATTGCATCAGTTAGGGTGTTCACTTAAATCCTTATAAAGAAGGCTGAGTGTGGAAGAACTGATGCTTTTGAATTGTGGTAATGGAGAATACTCTTGAGAGTCCCGCAAGGAGATCCAACCAGTCAATCCTAAAGGAAGTCAACCCTGGATATTCACTGGAAGGACTGATGCTGAGACTGAAGGTCCAATATTTTGGCTACCTAATGCAAAGAGCCAACTCATTGGAAAAGACCCTGATGGTGGGAAGATTGAAGGCAGGAGGAGAAGAGGACGACAGAGGATGAGATGGTTGGATGGCATCACCAACTCAATGGACATGAGTTTGAGCATACTCAGGGAGATAGTGAAGGACAGGGAAGCCTGGCATGCTTCAGTGCATGGGGTCACATAGAGTGACATTACTTAGAGACTAAACAACAACAACAACACATCATGGCCTTTGAAATGTGATCCTAATCACCATCTAGTTGAGGAGGGTATTCATACATGGTACTCAGCTTCTCTAGTCCCTAGTGACAGGCTGGACTAGGCCAAACACAGTGTCCCACACAGACTAAGGCACATTTAAAACCCTTTACTCAGAGGGGCTGGTCTGCCTAAGATAATCTGTCAATACCTTGCATGTTGGGAACCTTGGTGGGCAACCTCAGACTCCTTTGATAGTTGCCATGGCTGATGTTTAGAACACACAGGAAAAGCTATCACTGCATTAACCAAGTCACTGCATTGGGTTGGATGAAAAGTTCATGCAGGGTTTTCCATACGATGTGAAAGAAAAACTCAAATGAATCTTTTGGCGGACCCAATACTTCAGTGGAAATCTGGCATTCTTGGCAATATGCCATCCACCCAGGTGCTACAGTGGGTGTTTTTTTCTATGCACCCAGTCTGCTGCATCTATTGAAGGGTCATCCTTTCTGTCAAACACCACAGCATCTTCCTCTAGACTCATTTTCATAAAGATTCCCACCTCTTGGCATCCCATCCGGTTTTATCATCAGCACTCATATCAGGATCAATCGCAACTTCTACCCTTCTAGCTTTGCAAAACAGCACATAAACGTCTCCAATTTATCCAGTTTGCCCATCTTATCTGCCAGCCCTGAACTGCCAGAGTAGTGGACACCACACATTCTTCTCTAACCACAGCCCTCCTGCCAAATTTCTGCACCAATATTCTGCCTCTTGTTGGGTATCAGTGATCACAGAACTGCCCACAGCAGAGCCCAGCTTAATGTACAGCCACGCAGTTTTCCTTTGTCGAAATGCACTCCATCCTGTTTCCTGAAGAAGCACATTAGCCTAGCCCACATTTTCAGGGAGTCCCTATACACACACAGCAATCCACAAGCCAGAGAAGGCAATGGCACCCCACTCCAGTCCTCTTGCCTGGAAAATCCCATGGACAGAGGAGCCTGGTAGGCTGCAATCCATGGGGTCGCTAGGAGTCGGACATGACTGAGTGACTTCACTTTCACTTTTCGCTTTCATACATTGGAGAAGGAAATGGCAACCCACTCCAGTGTTCTTGCCTGGAGAATCCCAGGGGCGGGAGAGCCTGGTGGGCTGCCTTAAATGGGGTCTCACAGAGTCGGACACGACTGAAGCGGCTTAACAGCAGCAACAGCAGCAACAGCAATCCACAAGCCGAAGACCAACTTGGGATTTTCTCTGTGGACACCCCTTTACTAAGGCTCATTTCTTCCGTCTCCCAACTGGTTTGCCAACTATTGGTTCACAAATCATTTCCTGTACATGGAAGGCATGGAGAGAAGGAAGAAAGAGACAGACCACTCCAGACTAGGAGGTGGTAGATTCAATAAACAAGGGAAATTACTTATGAGGCTTGTCTTGTGAGGCCACAAGCCAGTCAATCTTTATGCCCACTGCCACAATTTGAGTTTACATAAAGATCTTAACTGGCATTCAATCGTGTATTAGGACCAGGTGATTTTTTTTTATTATATATTGCTTTTTTTTTTTAATTGTTTTTGCCATACATTGTCATGATATCACCATGGGTTTACATATGCTTCCCCTCCGGAACCCCCCCCCCCTTCCCCCCCCCCCCCCCCCCCGGGAAATCTCACTGCACCAGCCCCGAGCATCAATCCTGGGCTGGCGATTGATTAGACATATGAAAATTAACATGCTTCAATGCCCTTCTCCCATATCATCCCACCCTTACCCTCATCCACAAAGTCCACGAGTCTATTCTATACATCTGCGTTCCTTTTGCTGTCTCGTATGTTGGGTTCTCGTTACCATCTTTCTAAATTCCATATATATGCGTTAATATACTGTATTGTTGTTTTTGCTTCTGGCTTACTTCACTCTGGATAATGGGCTCCAGTTTCGTCCATCTGAGTAGAATTGCTTCAAATGAATTTTTTTTTTAATGCTGAGTAATATTCCATTGTGTATATGTACCACAGCTTTCTTATCCATTCGTCGGTTGATGGGCATCTAGGTTACTTCCATGTCCTGGCTATTGTAAACAATGCAGCGATGAACATTGGGGTACACGTGGCTCTTTCAATTCTGGTTTCCTCGGTGTATATGCCCAGCAGTGGGATTGCTGGGTCATATGGCAGGTCTATTTGCAGCTTTTTAAGGAACCTCCACACTGTTTTCCATAGTGGCTGTACTAGTTTGCATTCCCACCAACAGTGTAAGAGGGTTCCCTTTTCTCCACATCCTCTCCAGCATTTATTGCTTGTAGACTTTTGGATGGCAGCCATTCTGACTGGTGTAAAGTGGTACCTCATTGTAGTTTTGATTTGCATTTCTCTGATAATGAGTGATGTTGAGCATCTTTTCATGTGTTTGTTAGCCATTTTTTTATCTTCTTTGGAGAAATGTCTGTTAAGTTCTTTGGCCCACTTTTTAATTGGGTTGTTTATTTTTCTAGAATGGAGCTGCAGGAGTTGTTTGTATATTTTTGAGATTAATTGTTTGTCTGTTGTTTCATTGGCTATTATTTTCTCCCATTCTGAAGGCTGTCTTTTCACCTTGCTTATAGTTTCCTTTGTTGTGCAAAAGCTTTTAATTTTAATTAGGTCCCATTTGTTTATTCGTGTTTTTATTTCCAATATTCTGGGAGGTGGGTCATGGAGTATCCCGCTTTGGGTTATGGCAGAGAGTGTTGATTTTTTAAAATGAATTTATTTTTTATTGAAGGAAAATTTCTTTACAGAATTTTGCTGTTTTCTGTTAAACCTCAACATGAATCAGCCATGGGTATACATATATGCCCTCCATTTTGAAACTCCCTCCCATCTCCCGCCCCATCCCACCCCTCTAGGTTGGTATAGAGCCCCTTTTTTAAGTTTCCTGAGCCATATAGCAAATACTCATTGGCTATATATTTTACATATGGTAATGTAAGTTTACATGTTACTCTTTTCATATATCTCATCCTCTCCTCCCCTGTCCCCATGTCTATAAGTCTATTCTTTATTTCTGTTTCTCCACTGTTGCCCTATAAATAAATTCTTCAGTATCATTTTTCTAGATTCCGTATATATGCATTAGAATACAGTATTTATCTTTCTCTTTCTGACTCACTTCTCTCTGTATAATAGGTACTATGTTCATCCACATCATTAGAACTGACTCAAATGCATTCCTTTTTATGGCTGAGTAATATTCCATTGTGTATATGTACCACAACTTCTTTATCCATTCATCTGTTGATGGACATCTAGGTTGCTTCCATGTTCTAGCTTTTGTAAATAGTGCTGCAATGAACAATGGGATACATATTTCTCTTTCAATTTTGGTTTCCCCAGGATATATGTCCAGTAGAGGAATTGCTGGGTCATATGGTGGTTTTATTCCTATTTTTTAAGGAATCTCCATACTATCTTCCATAGTGGTTATATCTGGTCCTGGGATTTTGTTTTTGGGAGATTTTTGATCCCAGCTTTAATTTCAGTGCTTGTAATTAGTTGTTCATAATTTCTGTTTCTTCTGGTTCAGTCTTGGAAGATTGAACTTTTCTAAGAATCTGTTCATTTCTTCCAGGTTGTCTATTTTATTGTCATATAGTTCATAATAGTTTCTTATAATCTTTGTATTTCTGCATTGTCTGTTGTAACTTCTCCTTTTTCATTTCTAATTTTGTTGATTTGATTCTTCCTTCTATTTTTCTTGATGAGTCTGGCTATGGGTTTGTCAATTTTGTTTATTTTCTCAAAGAACCAGCTTTTAGTTTTATTAATCTTTACTATTGTTTCTTTCATTTCTTTTTCATTTATTTCTGCTTGCATCTTTATGATTTCTTTCCTTCTTCTAATTTTTGGGGTTTTTGTTCTTCTTTTTCCAGTTGCTTTAGGTATAAATCAGGTTGTCTATTCAATGTTTTTCTTGTTTCTTGAGGTAGGATTGTATTGCTATGAACTTCCATCTTAGAACTGCTTTGGCTGCATCCCATAGTTTTTGAGTTGTTGTGTTTTCATTATCATTTGTTTCTAGAAATAAAAAGCTTTTCAGACAAGAAAAAGGTAAGAGTGTTCACTACCACCAAAAACTGGACAGCTACATGTAAAAGAATGAAATTAGAACACTTCCTAACACCATACACAAAGATAAGCTCAAAATGGATTAAAGACCTAAATGTAAGACCAGAAACTATAAAACTCTTAGACGAAAACATAAGCAGAACACTCGATGACATAAATCAAAGTAAGATCCTCTATGACCCACCTCCTAGCGTAATGGAAATAAAAACAAAAGTAAACAAGTGGGGTCTGATTAAACTTAAAAGCTTTTGACTAGCAAAGGAAACTATAAGCAAGGTGTTTCTTACAGCTTTTTTTCTTGTAATGATATCTAGTCTTATAGCATTAGGGTTGGAGAAGATGCTAGATACAATTTCAGTTTTATTAAATTTACAGAGGTTTGATTTGGTGGTAGTGAATGCTCTTACCTTTTGCTTGTCTGAAAAGCTTTTTATTTCTCCATCAATTTTGAATGAGATCCTTGCTGGGTACTATAATTTTGGTTGTAGGTTTTCCCCTTTCAGTACTTTAAATATATCCTGACATTCTCTTCTGGCCTGCCGAGTTTCTGCTAAAAGATCATTTCAGGTAATTTTCCTCTTTCCTCTTCATTTATTTGGACTTCTGTGTTTCTAGTTGTCCCTTCATTTGTGCAGTATTTCTCTGCCCTTTCATTTTTGTTGTTGTTGTTGTTATTGTATTTGAGGTCTTTTTTCCCAGGCTTCAAGGAAATTTGAATTCTTTCCTTGAAGAAAGTTGAATTTTTTCTTCCTTTTGGTTTCTGCCCTCCTAAGGTTGGTTCAGTGGTTTGTGTAAACTTCTTATAGGGTGAGATTTGTGTTGAGTTTTTGTTTGCTTTTCCTCAGATGGGCGAGGCTGAGGTGGTATTCCTATCTGTTGATGATTGGGTTTGTATTTTTGCTTTGTTTGTTGTTTACATGAGGCATCCTGCACAGGGTGCTACTGGTGGTTGGGTGATGCCAGGTCTTGTATTCAAGTGGTTTCCTTTGTGTGAGTTCTCACTATTTGATGCTCCCTATGGTTAGCTCTAGGTCTAGGGTCTTGGCGTCAGTGCTCCCATTCCAATGGTTCAGGGCTTGTTCTGTCCCTAGGATGCCCTCCAATGCTGTGCTGATCTTTGGACCTGCTGTGGGGCAGCTCAGATTCTAATCTGGTCCTACTCCTGTGTATTCTTGCCTCCAGTGCCCACAGCTATCAGAGCTAGTGTGCTTTCTTTTGTGGGCATTCCTAATGGTGTTTTATATATTCCATGGACACAGAGCCTGCCTAGTTGATTATGTGGAGTTAATCTTCAGCTTGTACAGCTGGTGGGGGACGGGGGTGGGGAATGGGTTTGGATCTTCTTCCTTAGCCACATTGCACCTGGGTTTCAATTGTGGTTTCATTTCCAGCTCTACCTATGAGCCGTCCACTGGGGTTTAGTTCTGAGGCTGCCCTTGATGACTTGGGTTTGCCCCTGTGAGGGCCAGATGTGGAGGTGGTGCAGCTGCTTGGGTCACAGGGTTTCTGGCAGCACCAGGTACTCAGGGGGCTTGGTGGCTAGTGTAGTAGGAAATATGGTGCTCTAAAATGGTATGGCAACCAGTCTTGCCCATACATTCCAGTATTCTTGCCTGGAGAACCCCCACTCTGACAGAGAAGCCTGGCAGGCTACAGTCTACAGGGTCTCAAAGAGTCAGACATGACCGAAGCAACCCTGCGGGCATAAATGCAAGACTTTTTTTTGCCTTTGGAAGCTCTGCCCAAGTGAGAGTTGAGCATGAAGATGGTGCAGCTGCTTGGCTTGTGGGGACCCTGGTGGCATCAAGTGTGCAGGGACACGGACTGCCTCTGCCACAGGAGTTATGGCCCTATCAGCATCTTTTTTCTAGTTTCTTGTATTTAACAATCCGAAGGCCTCTTTTAGCCAGTCTTTCTCTGTAGTTCTTCCCATTCAGGCACTTAGAGGGCTCCCTTGTGTGGGTTCTTTCTCTGTTGTTCACAGTGTCAGGCACATAGAGGGGCCCCCCTGACTGGGGTCCTACTCTGTAGATTGGCATGTCAGGCACTTAAAGGGGTACCCTGAGTGGGGCCCTACTCTGTAGTTCAGTGCATCAGGCATTTGATGGGCCAACTTTTCTATTGTTCAGCTGCTGATGTTGGCATACGGGGAGAGAGAGGCTATGGTGATGGCTCCACCCTCTACGTGTGACTCAGCAGTATCGCCTTGCTTCCATGGCTGCCTGACTTTCCCCCACCAGAATTTTCCACCACAATCTCCTCCTTCCCATCCCCTCAATCCACCTCTCTGCAGTCAACAGCAGCCTTTGCCCTGGGATTGCTCCACAATCTCTTAACTCCAGCTTCCAGCTGCTGCCCCTTCCAGGAGACCAGCATTCCCGCCCAGGGTATGTATGGCTGTAGCATGGACTGTCTGGTTCTCATTCCATTTAGGTTGCCGCAGATCAGCTGTTTCACTCTCAGCCTTAAATGGTTCTCTGACTCAGACAATTGCCCCACTGTGGGGATCGGACCCTTGCTTCAGTTCCCCTACCCACCAAGGGTAGGTCTAGTCCTACTAACATTCCTATTTTTCCTCCTAGTTCCTTCATCCTACTGAAATTCGTGTAGGTCTATATAGTCTTTTCCACTGGTCAGGTACTCTTGTCTGCTCTCAGCTGGTGTTCTGCATGCACTTCTGTGTCTGAAGATGTATTCCTGATGTATCCATAGAGAGATGTACTCCATGTCCACCTATTCCTTTGCCATCTTGTTCCAATCGGTCCAGGTGATTTTAATAAATCATCACTTTGAAGACTGAGTCCTTGAAAATGGCTCCAGCTGTTGGAATGGATGGGGAAGAAAGTGTATCTAAAGGACAGGGGAGGGGAACAAGGGGTTTCTGATTGCCTGGGTACAGCTCATGAATCAGTGGTTGGTCATGTCCTTTCCATGTGTTCCACCAATGCTGGCTGTCTTAATTACTTAATTACTCTGCCTTTTTAAAAAATAGAATTTGATTAATTTTAGGAAATCTTCAGCAGGCAAAATACAAAACAAAAGCCTTAACACTAAGACTAAAAGTGTTTTGGATAAATAACAAGGTCTCACTGTATAATACAGGGAATTATATTCAATATCCTGTGATAAAACATAATGGGAAAGACTATGAGAAGAATTTGCATATATATAACTGTAGTGCTAGTGGTAAAGAACCCACCTGCCAACGCAGGAGACATAAGAGATGTGGGTTGAATTCCTAGGTCAGAAAGATACCATGGAGGAGGAAGTGGCAACCCACTAGAGTAGTCTTACCTGGAAAATTCCATGGACAGAGGAGCCTGGCTGGCTACAGTCTGTAATGTCGTAAGAGTCAGACACGACCAAAGCGACTTAGCATATATATATACACACACACACACACACACACACACACACATACATATATATGTATACAACTGAATCACTTTGGTGGACAGCAGAAATTAACACAAAATTGTAAAACAACTATACTTCAATAAAAAAAGAGACTGAAGGTGTTTTGTAGACAAGATTATTTTCTTAAAAAATTTTTTTTTTATTTTGTATTGGAGTATAGCCAATTAACAATGTTATGATAGTTTCAGGTGGACAGCGATGGGACTCAGTCATACATATACATGTATCCATTCTCTCCCAAATCCCCCTCCCATCCAGGCTGCCATATAACATTGAGAAGAGTTCCATGTGCTATACAGTAGATCCTTGTTGCTTATCTATTTCAAATATTTCAGTGTGGACTCCTTAACTATCCCTTCCCCCTACCTTCCCCCAGCAACCATAAGTTCATTCTCTAAGTATATGATTATGCCTTTTTTATGTCTTGATATTTTATTTTTCTTTAGTCTTGACTCACTCTTCCATATTAATTTTTTAGAGTAATTGATCAATTTTCATAAAAGTCCTGCTTGGGAATTTAATTGGAATTGAATCTTTATTTGAATACTTTTTGGAATAGATTATTGATTTTTTTCTCAGCCATTAATCTTTAAATTTACTCAGATTTATTTATATCCTTTTATAATGCTTTGCAGTTTTATTCATGAAAGTCTCGAACATCTTTTGTTACATTTATTCCGAGATGCTCTACAGTTTTTTTTTCAACTTTGTGAATGGGATCTTATTTCTATTCCTTTTCCTCTCTAGTTGGTTATTACAGAGATATAGGAACTCTACTTATTTTCTTCTGTTGATCTTTTATCAAGTAACCCTGGAGAATGGTTAATTTGTGGTATCCTGCTGAGTTTCCAGTGTAGACAATCATGTGATTATCTGCTGATAAGTTTGTTTCTCCCATTATAATTCTGATAGTTGTTCATTTTTAGCAAATCAGTTAAGAGATCAGTATTTGAAATCAGACTGCCTAGGCTCCAACCCTTAGTAGCTGCATGACCATCATATTTTAGTAGTTTCCTTTGTAAAATTGGGGTAATAATGCCAAGTTTACTTTTTTGGTGAAGATTACATGTTATTATGTATAAATCACTGGTAACAGTGCTTCATACACAAATAAGCTTGCAATAAAGAATACTATTATCATTAATATTATTGTTGTTGTTAAGATCAAGCATACAGTGTTGTATAGCAATGGATATCTCATCACCAACATCATTGCATTTGCTCTAAAAGCAAAAGTGCTGTTAAGCAAAAACCCTTTTCTTGTCATGTGAGAGTATAAATTATTTCACTTATTTAAGTGTTGGATCACATTTAAATTTTTTTTATAATAACACTTATTGGCTTTCTAAGATACACTCACCTGTGGGCTTCAATGGATCATTAGGTTATTCAAAGGAGAATGGCAGATTCTTCACCAACTGTTTTGAGAAAAGATCAGTCTACACACCTGCTCATTTGGTTTCCAAAGCATGTGGAGCTTTCTTCAGTGTACGATCAGTACAGACATTTGCTTCTCAAACACCAGTTGAAGAGTATAAATCTAATTTTTCTACCATATAGTTCTTAACAAAAGCCTGGCTGAGAAAATATCCATTTAAGAAAAACAAAGTGCCCTCTATTTTGGTGATTTAAAATTGTCATTAACATGACTCAGAATACCAGAATTTGTCATGTAAGCAAGGCTCACAGAATCATCCTTACTCAGTTCAGTTCAGTTCAATTGCTCAGTTGTGTCTAACTCTTTGCGACCCCATCGACTGCAGCACGTCAGGCCTCCCTGTCCATCACCAGCTCCTAGAGTTTACTCAAACTCAAGTCCGTTGAGTTGGTGATGACATCCATCTATCTCACCCTCTGTCATCCCCTTCTCCTCCCCCCTTCAATCTTTCCCAGCATCAGGGTCTTTTCAAATGAGTCAGTTCTTCGTATCAGGTGGCCAAAGGATTGGAGTTTCAGCTTCAACATCAGTCCTTCCAATAACTATTCAGGACTGATTTCCTTTAGGATCGACTGGTTCGATCTCCTTGCAATTCAAGGGACTCTCAAGCGTCTTCCCCAACACCACAGTTCAAAAGCATCAATTCTTTAGCACTCAGCTTTCTTTATAGTCCAACTCTCACATCCATATATGACTACTGGAAACAACAGAGCCTTGACTAGATGGACCTTTGTTGGCAAAGTAATGTCTCTGCTTTTTAATATGCTGTCTAGGTTGGTCATAACTTATCTTCCAAGGAGTAAGCGTCTCTTAATTTCATGGCTGCTGTCACCATCTGCAGTGATTTTAGAGCCCCTCAAAATGAAGCTTGCTACTGTTTCCACTGTTTCTCCATCTATTTGCCATGAAGTGATGGGACCAAATGCCATGATCTTAGTTTTCTGAATGTTGAGCTTTAAGCTAACTTTTTTACTCTCCTCTTTCACTTTCATCAAGAGACTCTTTAGCTTTTCTTTGCTTTCTGCCATAAGGGTGGTGTCATCTGCATATCTGAGCTTATTGCTATTTCTTCAGACAATCATGATTCCGGCTTGTGCTTTATCCAGCCCAGTGTTTCTCATGATGTACTCTGTGTATAAGATAAATAAGCAGAGTGATAATATACAGCCTTGACGTACTCTTATTCCTATTTGGAATCAGTCTGTTGTTCCATGTCCAGTTCCAACTGTTGTTTTCTGACCTGCATACAAATTTCTCAAGAGGCAGGTCAAGTGGTCTGGTATTCCCATCTCTCATAATTTTCCATAGTTTGTGGTGATCCACACAGTCAAAGGCTTTGGCTAGTCTTAAAGCAGAAATAGATGTTTTTCTGGAACTCTCTTGCTTTTTCAATGATCCAGTGGATGTTGGCAATTTTATCTCTGGTTCCTCTGCCTTTACTTAACCCAGTGAACATCTGGAAGTTCACAGTTCACGTACTGTTGAAGCCTGACCTGGAGAATTTTGAGCATTACTTTCCTAGCGTGTGAGGTGAGTGCAATTGTGCGGTAGTTTGAGCATTCTTTCACATTGCCTTTCTTTAGGATTGGAATGAAAAATGACTTTTTCTTGTCCCGTGGCCACTGCTGAGTTTTCCAACTTTCACTTTCACTTTTGCTGGCACATTGAGTGCAGCACTTTCACAGCATCATCTTTTAGGATTTGAAATAGCTCAACTGGAATTCCATCACCTCCACTAGCTTCGTTCACAGTGATGCTTCCTATGGCCCACTTGACTTCACATTGCAGGATGTTTGGCTCTAGGTGAGTGATCACACCATCATGATTATCTGGGTTATGAAGGTCTTTTTGTACAGTTCTTCTCTGTTTTGCCACCTCTTCTTAATATTTTCTGATTCTGATTCTTAATATCTTAATAAGATTTCTGTCCTTTATTGAGCCCATCTTTGCATGAAATATTCCCTTGGTATCTCTAATTTTCATGAAGAGATCTCTAGATCTGACTGTGGCTCAGATCATGAACTCCTTATTGCCAAATTCAGACTAATGTTGAAGAAAGTAGGGAAAACTACTAGACCTTTCAGGTATGACCAAATTCAAATCTTTTATGATTGTACAGTGGAAGTTAGAAATAGATAAGGAGCTAGGTCTGATACATCTGTCAGGCACGTCCATACAGAGTTCCTGTATGGATGGGGGTTCGTGACATTGTACATGAGACAAGGATCAAGATCATCTCCAATAAAATGAAATGCAAAAAAGCAAAATGGCTGTCTGAAGAGGCCTTACAAATTGTTGTGAAAAGAAGAGAAGCAAAAAGCAAAGAAGAAAAGGAAAGATTCAAAGGAACCCATTTGAATGCAGAGTTCCAAAGAATAGAAAGGAGAGATAGGAAAGCCTTCCTCAGTGATTAGTGCAAAGAAATAGAGGGAAACAATAGAATGGGAAAGACTAGAGATCTCTTTAAGAAAATTAGAGATACAAAGGAAACACTTCATCTTTACTCAGCTGTGTTAAATATTTAACAATGTACCATTTATGAAACGATTTTGCATTTGCTGTAAAATGTTACCAAGAGTAATGTCTAATGAATAAACTATCTTGTATAGGCAATTCCAAGTGAAAATTTCTGTCTAAAATTTAGAATTGAAAAACGTTAGCTTGCTTATTTACCTTATATGCAGAGTACATCATGAGAAACACTGGGCTGGAAGAACACAAGCTGGAATCAAGATTGCTGGGAGAAATATCAATAACCTCAGATATGCAGATGACACCACCCTTATGGCAGAAAGCAAAGAACTAAAGAGCCTCTTGATGAAAGTGAAAGAGGAGAGTGAAAAAGTTGGCTTAAAACTCAACATTCAGAAAACTAAGATCATGGCATCCAGTCCCATCACTTCATAGCAAATAAATGGAGAAACAGTGGAAACAGTGTCTGACTTTATTTTTTTGTGCTCCAAAATCACTGCAGATGGTGACTGCAGCCATGAAATTAAGAGACGCTTACTCCTTGGAAGGAAAGTTATGACCAACCTAGACAGCATATTAAAGAAGCAGAGACATTCCTTTGCCAACAAAGGTCTGTCTAGTCAAGGCTATGGTTTTTCCAGTAGTCATGTATGGATGTGAGAGTTGGACTATAAAGAAAGCTGAGCACCAGAGAATTGATGCTTTTGAACTGTGGCATTGGAGAAGACTCTTGAGAGTCCCTTGGACTACAAGGAGATCCAACCAGTCCATCCTAAAGGTGATCAGTCCTGGGTGTTCATTGGAAGGACTGATGTTGAAGCTGAAACTCCAATACTTTGGCCACCTGATGCGAAGAGCTGACTCATTTAAAAAGACCCTGATGCTGGGAAAGATTGAGGGCTGTAGGAGAAGAGGATGACAAAGGATGAGATGATTGGATGGCATTGCCAACTCAATGGACATGAGTTTGAGAAAACTCTGGGAGTTGGTGATGGACAGGGAGGCCTGGCATGCTGTGGTTCATGGGGTTGCAAAGAGTCAGACTTGACTGAGTGACTGAACTGAACTGAACTGAATCTCATGTAATGAAGTATTCATGTTTTCTTCCCCCCATTGTCTTTTGTTTAGTGTGTTTAAATTTACCACATTTGACCTTCTGTAGGCTGACAGGAGGTCCAGAGTGAGGTTGAAAAGTTCAACCATATAAACAGCATTAATCTCCATGACGAGAATCTTTGAATTTCTATTTTTTCCTCAGTCCTTATTTTCCTTTCCTGACTTATTTATTTCCAATAACCATTCCAGTGTCATCTTTTCATATTCTCATTAACTATTTTTTGAAAGAACCAGAGTATATATTTAGGAACTTAAAAATGTAGCCATCAAGCTGTCTTTATCATATGTCAACCAAAGCCACAGGAACAGCATTAAGGAAATTCTAAATCAACTACCATAAAAGCAAGTGGAGGGAATCGGGAAGGAGGAGGGAGGGGGGTTCTGGAGGGGGAGCATATGTGAAACCATGGCGGTGTCATGTCATTGTATGGCAAAACCAACACAGTAAAAAAAAAAAAAAAAAAAAAAAACAAGCCAGTCTAAACTTTCACCTTCAAAAAAAAATTAAGCAAAACAGAAATAAAACGACACTGCCATGAACTAAGAGGTTTTATTTCTTTTTTACATTTACTATGTGAATAAACATTTCATCTAAGTTTGGATTAAATAAATTACATTTTAATACAGTAATTTGCATTTATGGTGAAACAAAGATTTAGTTATTGAGTTAAAATCAATACAGTTAATTTGCATATATGATGAAACAGAGATTTAATTACTGAATTTTCTCTTCCTTTAGCACACAAAGTCAAACATAGCTCTCATTCTTTTCTGAGATGGTATAACTATTTTCAAAATGTTACCATGAGGCTTTTATAAAGAAGACATCTTTGCAGACAATGTAAATTGACTTTTTTCTCCTCAGGACTCTCTTCAACTCACAGCAGGACCCAAATTTCTTTCATCTTGAGCAGGGTTCCTTAGCTCCCCAAGGGAATATGGTAGAAGTTGGAGCCAAGGTCTTATAAATAATGAACACATCTTATTCCACGTTACAACTCAAAATTGGCATTTATATCAGATGAATGAAATATTCAACTCACAGAGGAAGAAGACAACTTAAAAGAAGATTTCACATTTGTTCAGTTTGCCTTTTAAAATTCTAGGCAGGAGAGCAGAAAGAATCAACTATTTTTTTTTCCATGTGTACTTTTCTTCTGTATTCTTTGCCTCAACATTATTCAGGAAATACTTGTTGCTATTTGGTGTCTTAAGTGAGTGAGGACACACACTGAGAGAATCAGTTAGTTCCTTTTCCTTAAGATGAACAGGTGGATTAATGCGCACATTTTCTCTCCTGAATTTATTGCTCTGATGACCTGCAACATTTGCTGAGGCCTCACTTAGCAAATTTGAGTAGCAGAAGTGATGACCGGGGCTTGAACCATTAGCTGTGTCTTGCTGATTTTGTTCAGAGAATCTGATATTCTGGACATTTTTCAATTGATCATAGCTATGAGAATGGAACCTGAGGGCAAGAAGGACTAATACAACCATGTATCCTGTGTAACTGGTACCTCCTTAGTCCCTTTCTTGCTTCTGTATTCTCTTTTAAGCAAAGTAATCAGAGTTGAAACTATAAAGAAAGTCCAGAAGGCTAAAAACTGACAAGCATATTTGTAAGGACTTTTTCAGCAGTAAGTCTGGCTTATCTATCTTATGTTAATTCACTAATAGCATTGTTTCCTTTAAAAACATTACAAACATGTCACTAATTCACTAATTTATCTTGACCCTCTTCCTTTGTACATTCATTAATTTATAATCTAACATGTATTTGAATCTATGTGCCACTAACAATAGATGCTCAGGATACAGCAGTGAGGACAACACAGTCATTGATACATTTGCACACTTTAGGGAAAATAGATTTTGCACAAGTAATTGCCTGTGAGTTGAGTAATATGAAGCGGAAGTACAAGGTGCTGTGAAAACTTACTACAAAAATGTTTCAGGTCAAGTTTCTCAGAAGGGCTCTTGTATTTGAGAATCAGTCTCTGGAGAAACAGGGGAAGTATGAACAAAAAGGGGATGGGTACCCTGGCCTGATGCTGCAAGGGTGTAAACAGTTCCAAGTCAAGGCAAGTAAGCTGGGCTGTCATCCCACCATGCCATCTGTCACTTGCAAAGGACTGGATGCAGAATAAGGTTGTGGGTATGGTGGTAAGAATGGAAAACCCAGATACTTTCAGCTTTCTGCACAAGTGGTTCTGGTAGCCTGAGGACAATAGGTCACAATAGACAGCTGTAGATCACTGGAGGCAAAATTGCATAAAAAGTTGCAAGCAGGGCAGAGAGAAACTTATTGATCATTTGCATCTAACCCTGAATACATCTCACCATGTCATAGCTGCCATTTCTGACTCCAGTTCTAATGCTCTTTGAACTGTTTTTTTTTTTGTCCCCCTCTGCTAGTATGTTTTCTAAAGGAGAAGGCAATGGTACCCCACTCCCGTACTCTTGGCTGGAAAATCCCATGGACAGAGGAGCCTGGTGGGCTGCAGTTCATGGGGTCGCTAAGAGTCAGACACGACTGAGCCACTTCACTTTCAGTTTTCACTTTCATGCATTGGAGAAGGAAATGGCAGCCCACTCCAGTGTTCTTGCCTGGAGAATCCCAGGGACTGGGGAGCCTGGTGGGCTGTAGTCCATGGGGTCGCTAAGAGTCAGACATGACTGAGCCACTTCACTTTCACTTTTCACTTTCATGCATTGGAGAAGGAAATGGCAGCCCACTCCAGTGTTCTTGCCTGAAGAATCCCAGGGACTGGGGAGCCTGGTGGGCTGCCGTCTATGGGGTCGCACAGAGTTGGACACAACTGAAGTGACTTAGCAGCAGCAGCAGCAGTATGTTTTCTAATATTTTTTGTTGAAAGGTGGATATGATATACTAAATAAAAGGCCTTTAGTAATGCTGTGGTAAGGTGTGGCAGGGAGGGGAAGCGTTCTATAATGCTAACAAGTCCTATAGTTAGATCTCAGTCTCATAGAGAGCCTTCATCCCTGGACTGTGAATTTTACCAGTTCTTCTCAATATTCTTCTTCCCCTACATGAAACAGGATGGGCTGCAGTTGCATATTTCCCTTCCCTTATATAGGTTGGATTCTGATAAAACCCCAGCAATTTAGGCTCAAAGGCAATGGCACCCCACTCTAGTACTCTTGCCTGGAAAATCCCATGGACGGAGGAGGCTGGTAGGCTGCAGTCCAGGGGGTCGCTAACAGTCGGACATGACTGAGCGACTTCACTTTCATTTTTCACGTTTATGCATTGGAGAAGGAATGGCAACCCACTCCAGTGTTCTTGCCTGGAAAATCCCAGGGACGGGGGAGCCTGGTGGGCTGCTGTCTACGGGGTCTCACAGAGTCAGACACGACTGAAGTGACTTAGCAGCAGCAGCAGCAAAGTAGTTTTACCTGAGGATAGGCCTTAAAATAAGTTTTCAAAGGGTTTCTTTTTTTTGTCCTCTGCTGGAATGAAGAGAATTTTTTTCTGATATTCACTGTGAGGATCTGTATGGCTCCTGGAGGTAAAACTTACATAAATGTTGAGGTACCCCATGAGTGGGGCCCCTGGAGTTTTAAACTCTTAAACTTTCCCACACTGAGCCTCCAGCAATTCAATTACAGGGCAAGTTTTCCTACACTGCACTGGTTCCTGTGGAAGTTACTGCTTATGGGTTCCCTCTCCAGTGTATTTGCCTGTCTCCTCAATTTGAGGGGCAATGGAAGGGGGGAGCCTGTAGCATCGTTTCTGTGATGGAGGTAAGAAGAGGTGTTGATTTTGAAGTTTTTTATGCGTTAGAGTGGAGTGATAACTTCTAAGTTTCTTAAATCCCAGACAGGAAAGTAGAAGTCCAAACTCCACCTTTTAAAAAATTAGAGTTCTTGATCTTTCTAAGTCCACTCTTTGGCTTTATATTCTCCAAATTATGACATCTCCATCTTTCTGGTTGCTTAAACCAAACACTTAGAGCCATCTTCAACTCCTCTCACTCTCTAATCCATCAGCAAATCCCATGGTATTACCTTTGAAACAAATCTATTATCCAGGCCCCCTTCATGGATCATAGAGTTGTCATGGCAAATGGGTTTGGATAACTTAATGAAGCTATGACCCATGCCATTCATGACCACCTAAGGTGGACAGGTCATGGTGAAGAGTTCTGAGAAAACATGGTCAACTGGAGGAGGAAATGGCAACCCACTCCAATATTCTTGCCTGGAGAACCGTATGGACAGTATGAAAAGGCAAAGCGATATGACAGCAGAAGATGAGCACTCCTCCTAGGTCAGAAGGCATCCAATATGCTACTGGGGAAGTGAAAGTGAAAGTTGCTCAGTCATCTCTGACTGTTTCGACCCCATGGACTATGTACAGTCCATGGAATTCTCCAGGCCAGAATACTGGAGTGGGTAGCCTTTTCCTTCTCCAGGGGATCTTCCCAACCCAGGGATCGAACTCAGGTCTCCTGAACTGCAGGCAGATTCTTCACCAGCTGAGCTACTAGGGAAGCCCAAGAATACTGGTGTGGGTAGCCTATTCCTTCTCCAGTGGATCTTCCTGGCCCAGGAATCGAACTGGGGTCTCCTACATTGCAGGCAGTTTTTTTTTTTTTTTTTTTTTACCAGCTGAGCTACCTGGGGAACCATGGCAGGCAATTACAAATAGCTCCAGAAAGAATGAAATGCTGGGCCAAAGCAGAAACAATACTCAGTTATGGATGTGTCTGGTGGCGAAAGTAAAGTCTGATACTCTAAAGAAAAATACTGCATAGGAACCTGGAATGTTAGGTCCATGAATCAAGGAAAATTGGACATGGTCAAGCAGGAGATGGCAAGAGTGAACATCAACATCTTAGGAATCAGTGAACTAAAATGGATGGGAATGGGTGAATTTAATTCATATGACCATTATACCTACTACAGTGGTCAAGAATCTCTTAGAAGAAATGGAATAGCCCTCATAGTCAACAAGAGAGTCCAAAATGTAGTACGTGGGAACAATCTCAAAAACAACAGAATGATCTCAGTTCGTTTCCAAGGCAAACCATTCAGCATCACAGTAATCCAAGCCTATGCCCCAACCACTGATGATGAAGAAGCTGAAGTTGAATGGTTCTATGAAGACCTACAAGACCTTCTAGAACTAATACCAAAAAAAAGATACCTTTTTATCATAGAGAATTGGAATGTGAGAGTAGGAAGTCAAGAGATACCCAGAATAACAGGCAAGTTTGGCCTTGAATTGCAAAAAGAAGCAGGGCAAAGGCTAACAAGAGTTTTGTCAAGAGAACATACTGGTCATAACAAAGACCCTTTCCCAACAACCTAAGGGATGACTCTACACATGGACATCACCAGATGGTCAATATTGAAATCAGATTGATTATATTCTTTGAAGCTAAAGTTGTAGAAGCTCTACAGAATCAGCAAAAACAAGACCTGGAGCAGACTGCGGCTCAGATCATGAGCTGATAATCTCAAAATTCAGGCTTAAATTGAAGAAAGTAGGGAAAACCACTAGGTCATTTAAGTATGGCCTAAATAAAATCCCTTATGATTATACAGTGGTCATGAAGAGTAGATTCAAGGGATTAGATCTGGTAGACAGACTGCCTGAAGAGCTATGGATGGAGGTTCTTAACACTGTACATGAGTCAGTGACCAAAACCATCCCAAAGAAAAGGAAATGCCAGAAGGTAAAGCGGGTGTCTGAGAAGGCTTTACAAATAGCTGAGGAAAGAAGAGAAGCACAAAGCAAGGGAGAAAGGGAAAGATATACCCAACTGAATGGAGACTTCTAGAGAGTAGCAAGGAGAGATAAAAAAAAAGCCTTCCTAAGGGAACAATGTAAAGAAACATAGGAATGGAAAAGACTAGTGATTTCTTCAAGAAAATTGGAGATATCAAGGGAATATTTCATGCAAGAATGGGCAGGACAAAGGACTGCAAATGATAAGGACAAAACAGAAGCAGAAGAAATTAGGAAGAAGGGGCTAGAATACACAGAAGAACTGTACAGGAAAGGTCTTAATGACCTGGATAACCATGATGGTGTGGTCACTCACCTAAAGCCAAATATCTTGGAGTGTGAAGTCAAGTGAGCCTTAGGAAGCATTGCTATGAAAAATACTAGTGGAGGTGATGAAATTCCAGCTGAGTTACTTCAAATCCTAAAAGATGATGCTGTTGAAGTGATGTACTCAATATGCCAACAAATTTGGAAAATGCAGCAGTGGCCATATAACTGGAAAATGTCCGTTTTTGTTCCTATCCCAAAGAAAGGCAATACCAAAGAATGTTCAAACTACTATACAATTGCAGTCATTTCACATGCTAGCAAGGTAATGCTCAAAATCCTTTGAGCTAGGCTTCAACAGTACATGAACTGAGAACTTCCAGATGTACAAGCTGGATTTAAAAAAGGTAGAGGAACCAGAGACCAAACTGCTAGCATCCTTTGGATGATAGTAAAAGCAGGGGAATTAAAAAAAAAATCTACTTCTGCTTCATTGCCTACACTAAAGCGTTTGACTGTATGGATCACAACAAATTGGAAAATTCTTAAAGAGATTGGATTAACAAACCACCTTACCTGTCTCCTGAGAAGCCTGTATACAGGTCAAGGAACAACAGTTAGAACAGGACATGGAACAATGGACTGGTTCAAAATTGGGAAAGAAGTATGTCAAAGCTATTATTGTCACCCTGCTTATTTAACTTATATGCTGAGTACATCATGTGAAATGCTAGGCTGGATGAATCACAAGCTGGAATCAAGATTGCTGGTAGAAATATCAACTTCACATATGCAGATGACACCACTCTTATGGCTGAAAGCAAAGAGGAACTAAAGAATCTCTTGATAAAAATGAAACAGAAGTGAAAAAGCTGGCTTGAAACTTATCATCCAAAAAACTAAAGTCATGGTATCCAGTCCCATCACTTCATGGCAAATAGAAGGGGAAAAAGTGGAAACAGTGACAGATTTTCATTATGACTCCAAAATCACTTCAGACAGTGAAGATTTAAAGATGCTTGCTCCTTGGAAGGACAGCTATGACAAACCTAGACAGCATATTAAAAAACAGACATTGGTTTGTTGACAAAGAGTCAAAGCAATGGTTTTTCAAGTAGTCGTGTACGGATGTGAGAGTTGGACCATAAGAGAGGCTGAGAGCTGAAGAACTGATGCTTTTGAACTGTGGTGCCAGATAAGACTCTTCAGAATCCCTTGGACAGCAAGGAGAGCAAACCAGCCAATCTGAAAGGAAATCAACCCCGAATAGTCATTGGAATGACTGATGCTAAAGCTGAAGTTCCAATACTTTGGTCACTTGATGCAAAGAGCTGACTCACTGGAAGAGACCCTGATGCTGGGAAAGATGGAAGGCAAAAGGAGATGCGGGCAGCAGAGGATGAAATGGTTAGGTAGTATCACCGACTTAGTGGACATGAATTTCAACAAATTCTTGGATATAGTGGAGGACAGAGAAGCCTGACATGCTGCAGTCCATGGGGTTGCAAAGAGACATGACTTGGCGACTGAACAATAGTAATAATTATTCAACCACTTCTCACCATTTTTTGTCACCTACACAGCTATTTTTCTGTTCTCTGCTGCCATGCTCCCTCACCTGAATAACTGCAACACCTTCCTATCTGATCTTTCTTCTAGCCTTGGCCTTACTCTCTACAGCCTAATTACAACAGAACAGCTACAACCTAAGTTAGATTATGTGACTCCCTACTTAAAAACCTTCCCATGGCTTTCCCTGCTACTTAGAGTAAAATCACAAGTACTTGTAGAGACTTATAAGTCTCCCTATTATCTTCTTATCTTTTCTCCTATTACTCTTCCTTTCACTCACTCCATTAGAGGCACACTGGCCTTCCTGCTATTCCTTGAATACATGAAATATAATTTCACTTTATATTAGTTGCACTACCTCTCTCTTTCTCATCCTGTTTTCCCAGATGTCCATAGCTAACCTCTTCAACTCCTTTAAGTCCTTCCTCAAAGACATCTCAGTGTCTCAGGGCAACCCTGTGCTGACTCTTGGTCCCTCTTTCTGTACTCTGCTATTTTCTTTTCCCTTAGCAGTAACTACCTTTTTACATATTGCCATGGCGTTTATTTTTTTATTAGGATGTTTGTAAGCTACAAGCTCATGGAGTTAGTGGCCTTTTTCCATTCATGGGTGTGTTCCAATTGCCTGGAACAGTACTTGGCACATAGTAGGTGCCCAATGAATACTGTTTCAAGATGAATAAATTGATCATTAGGGTTTTCGAATAGATTTTTAAAAATCTGAATGTCAAAATAACAGTTAAAATTTGTTTAATGTAGCAGACAAAGGAGTGAGGTATGTCTAAAAAAATCAATGGAGCTGAAATAAGATAAAAGTTCTCTGGTGTTCAGAAGCAAAGAAACTAACCTGATAAACAACAACAAAACCAAAACCCCATGAAAACAAAAACCATCAACAACAAGGGACAACAAAAATCTACCCCTGTGCTGCCAGAGTTTGTTTTCCCACAATTGTTGATTTACATTGTAAACTCTACTGCAGAAAGGGATTTCCATGGCAATATGTTCAATTTCTAGTTTTGGTTAATCCATAAAAATATCAGAAACATCCCCAAACCCTCAGAATAACATAAAAAATTAATGGGATATAATTTTTATATATAAAATACATATGTTATTATTAAATGAGAAATTAGTTCATATGAAGCCATGCATTATTCTCATTTTAGAATTAAGCAATTTAAAGTGCAATTATTAAATACTATTGCTTTGAAAAATACACAGCTGTCTAATATTTTGTAATCAGAATTCGAAATTAAATTCCCAGAGCACACTGACACTTTATATTCAAGTGTTAACTTATTATTGTCAGTTCTGATACACTACAGAAAGGTTTCAATCCTGAGTGAAAGATCAATGGCATCCAGTAGGGATTCTGTTTAATTACCATTTCTTTCATGGTCTAAAGGGACTTTTCTGACTGGAGAAGCAACTGACATGTTATTTTGACAGCTATTTGAATAACAATAAATAGTAAAAGGCTCTTAAAGCAATATATTAATGGTTTTGGAGAAGTAATCTGTTGAAAAAATGAATTTTGTATAGCTTTAGTAGAATTCAATGGGGCCACTGCAAAAAAGGGGAATTATTAGAAGGTAGAAAGATCATTTGATTTTTAAAGTAATGCTTTTGCTGGCTGATCACTTTGAGGAAACCATCTCTTCACATTCCAGTCTCCTCACACAATGAACCACTTCTTTTTTTCACTGGTAAGTCAAATGTTTTCATGTTTTCAATTACTTCTGCAAAGTTTTTCACACAAAAATAACTATCATTATATATCATAATTATATATTAGAATAATATATAATTATTATATATATAGTAGTAGTTATTGTTAATTTCTAGGGTATGTGTGTGTGTTTTGGAGCAGCTATTCTTGCTAATGCTCTCATCTCTCTAGCGGCATTTAGACTGACAACTCTGAAAATGGTTTTGAAAGTCCCTAGTAGATCACATCAATTACATGATGACGGACCCCATTCTGCTCTGCTCAGTCTCCTAGTCTGACTCCTAGCGACCTTATGGACTGTAGGTTGCCAGGCTCTTGTGTCCCTGGAATTTTCCAGGCAAGAATTCTGGAGTGGGTTGCCATTTCCTCCTTCAAGGGATCTTCCTGACCCAGGAATTGATTCTGGGTCTCCTGTGGCTCCTGCATTGACAGGCCAATTTTTAATGCTGAGCCACTGGAGAAGCCCCTGACAGATCACAGTGCTACTCAAACCTGACACCCAGTGTACCAAAGCCGTGTGAGGTTTAGGACTAAACCCCACATTTTAGGTGGAATTTGATACTTTCTTTTGTATGTGTGCTGTTTTTCTACTACACAAAAGCAGCTTGCATTGAATCTTAACTCCTCCTAAGGGTTTACTCTTTCTTCTACTCTCACCTTAGCTTTCAGTACCATGAGATTAGAGTGGATAGCAGCTAGAGTGAGCAGGAGACACCACACTATGCTTGAGACTTGATTAATGCATCAAGCTTGCTGTGACTGTTTCCTTTTTCCCTTAGAAATTATATTCTTTACCTAAGTCGACCAGCCCTGACTGGGTCTGAATGGATTGCAGCAGTTATATGAGCCTAGTGAATTTGTACAAACATTTTGTGGGTATGTGAATTTAACCAGAGATATTTCAAAATCCCTCGAAGGTTAATAATTGTAACAAATTAACTTTCTGTCATCTCATGAAAATATGTCTAGTTTGCCCATCCCATGAGTTTTGTTGACATGGTAGGAAATACCTTAATTCTACAATTTTTGGTTCAAACTAGAATAATTTTCCACTTCTACCCCCAACCCTAGTACCATATTGATACCAAGTACTTGGTAGTTGGGGTTCCCTGGTGGCTCAGTGTTAAAGAATCTGTCTGCCAGTTCAAGAGGCACGGGTTTGATCCCTGGTCTGGGAAGATCCCCTGGAGAAGGAAATGGCAACCCATTTCAGTATTCTTGCCTGGGAATCTCATGCAAGAGGAGCCTGGTGGGCTACAGTCCATGGGGTCACCAAGAGTCGGACACAAGTGAGCAACTGAACAACAACAATCTGGTAGGTAGCTAGTTATAGCATGAGGTAATATCTAACAATATTTTAGGAGAACTACTTGAAAACAGGCAAAGCTGGACTCAAGTCCCAACTCAATCATTTTCTAACAAGTTTTGACAAGTTACACAGAACATCTAAGCCTGTTATAAACTGGATATAGGGTGCTTGTGAAGAATACGGAAAATATATGGAAAAGCACATGCTTGGAATGCAGGGTAGAGTTCATGCTTCAGAATAAAAGTAAGTACTTAAACACATGTTGGGGCTTCCTTGGTGCTCACTGGTAAAAAAATCTTCCTGCCAATGCAAGAGACTTGGATTCGATCTCTGGTCTGGGAAGACCCAACATGCTGTGGGGTCACTAAGCCCATGTGCCACAACTCCCGAGCCTGTGCTCTAGAGCCCAGGAGCCACAGCTACCAAGCCCACAGGCCACGCCAGCTGAAGCCTGTGCACCCTGGAGCCCGTGCTCCACAGCAAGAGAAGCTACTGCAATGAGAAGCCTGTGCACTGCCACTAGAAAGTAGCCCCCCTCACTGTAACTAGAGAAAAAGCCTGTATGCAGCAATGAAAACCCAGCACCGCTAAACAAAGAAACAAACACAAATTACATATATAGAAAATATGTCAATAGACTGATTGAATAACTCCTTTTAGCTCTTCCCTGTGTTTTACATATCCTCAATAACACTCAAAAGGCAGAGAGGAAATAACAGCCAAAGGCTAGATCCGGATACAAAAAATGAACCTACAAAGCTTGCCAGTCCTCCCACATCAAGCAGAAAAAGACACTCTGAGAACTAAGCACTAGATCTTTAGAAATACCTATTCAGGCTTTGTCTGCCTTTAATAAATTCAGATTGTCCTAGATTGCACTTCTTGATACTTCACCACTTTGCCTGTGTAAGACATTACTAATACTAGGTTGCCAACATATTTAGGGCAAATATAGAGTTTTACTCATCCATTTTTTGCAATCAAGCACATTGTTTTATATTAAAATTGAAGCAATACTTACCGGGTTGATGCTGTGGGAAGCACAGGTAAGTATTAAATATTAATTAAGTGTTAAAGTATTTCTAGAACAAAAGTGAATGAGATCATCTTGGTGGGTAAGAGTCACTGCCTTTTAAAAACAGGCTTCTCTTTAAATGTCAGCATTTTCGGGGAGCCCAGGTGTCTCTGTGTTTGAGACTTGGAAGGAGATGAAGCTTTCCAGCCAGGTGGTCCTGGCTTCCAGATTCAACAGTGTAACGGGCAGCTCTGCAGGCCAAGCACTAAGTGTCCTTGTACTGGTGCCAGGGGCAGGTGTCTCCCCCTAGCCACAGAATTCCATTGCACCCTCGGTTCTGGGAAGCCTTAATTGCAGATAGTTGGCTCAGAGTAAAACAAGTCTTTTGATTAAAGAGGAAAATTATTTTCCAAGGAGAATGAACTGGGAGACTTTCTTTCCACCTGACTGATTCCACCAGCATGCTGTGTATGACTGCACCCCTCCAAGTTGATTCTTTGTTACCATCAACTTCTTTCTTTCTAGTCTACGGCTTTGTCTGTCTTAGCTATCTTTAGGACAAACTCACCAATGAGCTCAATCCTGGTCCCTAACTGAGGGGAAATACAACAATCCTGTCCTCCTTGGGCCTAGCCCTAACCACTTGAGTCACGAGACTCCACAGTAGTCAGATGCAGAGTTTCAGGGTACAGGGGTATGCCTCTGGGCCTGTTTCATTGTTGTTCCCTTGCTAAGCCATGTCCGACTCTGCGACCCCATGGACACATCCGGCTCCCCTGTCCTTCACTATCTCCCAGAGTTACTATTCCATAGAGCCATACTTTTGCTTAGATTTCCCACCTTTGTTACCATGTTTCCCTCTAGAACCAAATGTAATGACTCATGATTGGATTCTAGTTTAATCCTTTGTCTAAAATAGGTTTTTATTGTAATATATTTTGATATTACACTGTAGACATTTTGAGCATGTTGGACTGGATTTGCACTAGGGCTATAAGTCAGATTAAACTCCAGATTCTGTTTATTCAGGAGATTGGAGTATAAGGATTTTCCAGAGTTCTTATGTTTTAGTAAATTTACCTACTATATATGGGTTTGATTCTGTTTAAAGAGATTGACTAAAGATTTTGACAAGGTAACATATAATGGAACATGATAATACTACATGGTTCAGTTTAGTTCAAATAGTTAGGTGGATTTTTGTTTTTGTTTTTCATACAAATGGTTAGAGGCAACTCCCTTTTGTCTCTCCTTGTTCTTTAGCCTCCACCTGCATCACAGATACATCACATCCAATTGTCAGGATGCTTCCTATCTCTGATCAGGCAGATCTCATACTATGATCCTATGATATCGCACCTATGCCTTGAACAATAAGTCTTAGAATACAAAGAAATAGATATATTTTATATAGAGGGTTGACGTCCTTTCAGAGAGCAAGCACCCCGTGTTCTTCATACATTTTTGATTTTTTGGTTAAACATTACAAGAAGAGGTAAGAACTTTTGAATCAGCAGAGGGGTCCTCTTGTACTTCCATTGCTAGCATGAATGGAAAGGCTGAATTCCCCAGAGATGATACAAAGGTATAAATATGGCAAGTGACTACAGGAGGGTCAGAGTGTCCCTCTCTGGAAAGCCACTGGTTGGGGAAGCATTGCAGAGCAGGGGAGGCGCTGAGCCCCAGTGCTGGACTTGGTGAACAAAGGTGCCCTGCTCTGCTGGTTCCAGTGCCCAAGATCAAAAGGTGGAGGAACCACAGCCCTTTACATAGGCCTTCCAGCCTGGCTTAGAGTCTGTATAGTGATTCTCAGGGATTTCCTAGTGGAATATCATTGCTCTCAGTAGGAGATAAGAATCAGAGCTAACAAAGCAAATGCATGTTTAGTCATGAAGTCCCTGACTTTATCCTGGTTCTTCTGGGAATCCACCTGTAGCAGGAAGGGCTCTTGCCTAAAGTTAGTGGTTCTTAAATGTTCATGTGCAGAAGAATCACCTGAGTACTTTTTCAAAATTGGCCTCACTTCCAGAAATTCTGATTGGTACTAATGTTTCATGGCCCACAGTTATGTATTTTGATCTCAGTACCTTGAGTAATTCTGACCTGACAGGGTAGAACCAGTTTGGCCAACACTGAGAAAGCAAAACCTAAATGCATATGGGTTTGGTGGACTCATGTCACATGAGTTAGGTAGCCTTTCTGGAAAAAAAACACATTTGTTTTTCAGATATAAATAATGGAGGACACAGCTCTGAGACTCTCCCAAGAAGCCCTCTGCAAACTGTTTTCAGACTCTCAGAATAAGCACATGACTGTGACTTGGTTGGTAATATCATGGCTGTAAGTTGGAGGAATGCAATTATAGTATGTTGTGTATTTTCTGGTACTGATGTGTCTTCCTGATGAGCTCTCTGTCACTGAGTATGGAAAAGTGGCCCAAACTAGGAGTCAGGAGACTTACAATCAGGTTTTTCAAATATGTGTGATACTGAGCAAATCATTTCACTTTTCATTTCCTAATTTTCTCATATGTAAAATTTGAATGTTGGTATAAATCATTTTAAGGTTCTTTTAAACCCTTTGTCATATGTGTGCAAGTATGTGTTTTTCCAAATTTATTTTTATTGGAGTGTAGTTACTTTATAATGCTATATTAGTTTCTGCTGTATAGCAAAGTGAATCACTTTGATTTTTGTGATTTCTTTATCCCTTAATTCACCACAGAATACTGAGTAGAGTTCCCTGTGCTATGTTCTCATTTATTATCTATTTTATACACAGTGGTGTATATATGTAACTACATTTCTTCCAATTCTTCCCACTCCTCTTCCCTCCTGGTTTTCACATGTTGGGTCTCTACCTCTGGGTCTCCATTTCTGCTTTGCAAAGAAGACCATATCTACCATTTTTTCAGATTCTACATATATATATTAAAATACAACATTTGTTTTTTTTTTCCTTCTGATTTATTTCCGCCCTAGGTCCATCCACCTCTCTTCAAGTGGCCCAATCTCATTCCTTTTTATGGCTGAGAAATATTCCATTGTATATATGGAATATATATCCATTCCTCTATCTTCTTTTAATGAACTTTTCTGAGCACCTAAAAGGAAGAGTCAGGGCACTGAATATTTCTACATTATTGTCATGTCATTCTTATCATCATCATCATTTTCTTTCTCCCCAAAGAAACTGACTCTTAACCATAGAGTGGTTAATGGTTAAGAGTCAAGAAAGTGATCTCATAGCTGGTAAGGCAACAAAATCTTTGTTTTATATTTAGCAAATTCTCATTACCTCTTTGACTTTTTCTTCCTCTATTCACATTTGGTTGCATACAGAGTATTTTGTTTCTGTTCTGGATCTGATTACCATAATCCTATGTATTTGGAAGGTAGCAGAACATATAGGAAACAGTATAACACAGTTGCCAAACATGCGGACACTTTGGCCAGGTACAGATTCCTATTTCTAAAACTTAATGGTTATTTAAATAACCCCTCTAAATTCAATAGCTTCCTCTATACAATGAGTATAATAATGGCAACTAGCAAGCAGAATTGTTTTGAGACTTGAATGAGATAATGCTTCGAAATAATTTAGTGCAATCCTTAGCATATGGCAAGACCTCAGTAGATACAGTTTTTGTGTGTTTACCAGAGGTTCTAAACCTTTGCTGTGCAGCAGAATCTCCTGGAAAGTTTTTAATACTTTGCAATGTCTGTGCTCCACCTGAGACTAATTATTTCAGTGCTTCTGAGGATGAAGTCAGGACATAGGCCTATTTTGAAAGCTTCCCAGGCAATCCTGTGTGTGATAATGGTTGAGAATCTCTGCTATTTGCCAGCATAATCTCAGAGAGGAGATGATTCCTCTGGCTTCTTATGTACATATGATTATTGGATACAGATCTCCCCCTATATGCAGAAGAGAGGCCTTTGATACTCATTACAGTGCTAGTCCTTAACTAGTCCCTGACTGGAGCCCTAGAGATCAAGGCTGTTATTTGATAGCAAGAAAATAAGACACATTGGAAAGTCTACTTCAGCCTGTAAAGCCCAACATACTGTTCTGAATTTTATGATCTCTGGTTTGAGAGGATTTTTCACAATCCTTTTGGTCCAATTACTATTAAAATACACAACACAACAAAAAATAATCTATGGAAGTTGTGAGAGTTCCATAAGGAAGGTGACATTTTCTGAGTGTGAGGGAAGATGAGTCAGGGCCTCTTGGGGGGTCAGTACGGTTTTTCACTGTTCATTGATCCTCTGGTCCAACTCAGAACACAGAACAAGCACAGCAATGTTGATCTGATTCAAAGGAATTTCCCTGAAGTAAGGGCCAAGAGGGGCCACTTTGGCAGCCCTAGACCTGGAGCGAGCTCTGCTTCCAGGCTCAGACCTCTAGTGCTGAATTCCTAACAGATTTTTAAAAAGGCTGGGCTTGTCTGAATGGATAAGGTAAATGCCAGCCTTCTCGAGAAGCTTTCTAAGACTTGGAGGCTATTCTTGTATGTTAGAGAGGATCCTGAGGCTCTGACATGAATTCAAACAAATGAAATTATACCTTTTGACTTTCTAAGACAACTGCCTGCACCTTGTACTCTGATGGGCTCTGACCTTCCTCCATCAACAGAGGAGGCTCCTCTGTTGAAGGATCATTTCTGTCAGCAGCTCCAAATTTATGCATTCCATCCTTATCAGGGTCTGGAATTTGAAGGCTATACAGGCAAGTGCAGAGTGGAGAGGACAGCAATCCTTACAGACCCAAAGAGCACTGAGATGAGTGATGGGCAGTGGGTGGGCAGTGAGAGGAGGCTCAGTGCCTGCCGGGCAGGGGAGGGGGATGGTGGTGGGAGACCACAAAGCGGCCCCAGTGATTAGTACATGACATTGTTTTGCCTTCCCAGAGCCCTTCCCCTCTTCTGGCTTCCCAAATTGAACAGTGTGAGCGGACCTATGCCCGCTCCTGACTTGGTAAAGCAGTGAGGAGCCTGGAGGTACAAACGTAACTCAAGAAAGGCCTATCAGAGTTGTTTTGGGGATTGATAGCAGCACAGTGAAAACCAGATGCTGATGGTAACCTCTGTCACCACAGGGAGAGAGGATGCCTTAAAAGGCAACCAACAGAGGGGAACTAAGATGGCGGAGGAATAGGACGGGGAGAACACTCTCTCCCCAATAAATATACCAAAAGAACTTTTAAAGGCCGAGCAAACTCCAAAAAACAGGAACTGAATGCTGGCAGAGGACATCAGGCATCTGGAGGGGCGACCCATTGCCGACGTGAGGAGGTAGGACAAAAGAAAGAAAAGGAAAAAAAAAAGTAGAGGGAGAGACAAAGAGCTGGGGACAGGTTCCGTCCCGGAAGGGGAGTCTGGAATAAAGAGGAAAAAAAAAAAAAGAGGAGAAAGGTTTCCGAATACCAGGGAGCATTCTCTATGGCAGATCTGCGGTGGATCTTGGAGAGCACAATAGCTGAGAGCAAAAGCAGATTAATAGCTAAGCCCTGCAAGGTTCGTCTCTGGCTACAAGGCACACCCGAGCGGCAGGGCGCCCCACCCCCCACTAGCCGAAGCGGACTGCTCCTGCTCAGGGAGGGGCGGGCCGCGGGCTCAGGGACCTAACCTCCCAGGGAAAGCACCCCCTCCCCCAGGCCCGTGCACAGAACAAAGGGCGGTGAGGAGGAGAGGCTGGGCAGCTGCGGGCTGCGGACCTGCCCAGCCCCCACCCGAGAGCAGTGGGCATAACCCAGCCCTGGGGAGGCTAACCAAGACTTCTGGGGATTCTGGACGGATTGGTGCTGTACACACCTTAGAAGGAGTGCTCAGCTGCACGCCGAGAAAACCGAGCGGCCGGGCCGGGGGAG
>ML664199.1:19104596-19387945 GCA_007570785.1 Antilocapra americana
ATTCAGATGTATAGAATAGACTTGTGGACTTTGTGGATGAGGGTAAGGGTGGGATGATATGGGAGAAGGGCATTGAAGCATGTTAATTGTCATGTGTCTAATCAATCGCCAGCCCAGGATTGATGCTCTGGACTGGTGCAGCGAGATTTCCCGGGGGAGAGGGAGGAGGGAGGGAGGTTCCGGAGGGGAAGCATATGTAAACCCATGGTGATATCATGACAATGTATGGCAAAAACAATAAAAAAAAAAAAAAAAGGCAACCAACACGGGACTCAAGAGGAGAGAGAGGGAAGGAGAGACCTGGGGATTCCTCTGTGCCTGAAGCTGGCTCTGCCTTATTCTTCTCAACAACGTGAGCCGGTCAGTTCCCCTTTTAGCCCAACCAAAGTGAGTAGTGTTTCTATCACACAAAGTTCCAGTACAATCCATTTCCCGATTTTGATAAGAATTGGCCCTCCACAGGGCAGTAACAATAGGACTTTGTCCTCAGAGTTATCTTGAATAGGCTGCCTCTCCTAACAGAAACATCCTGAAGCCTACAGTTCATCCAGAACTATTCGCTTTGTAAGCATTTTTCTATGGTCTGTTTCTCATATTTGTCCTGCCCCTGGTGGACTGAAAGCTCCTCGGTTGTATTCTAGATTTAGACTCAGAACACCGCAGCTCAGGGCCTGACAGAGGCTGCTTGCTACTCCCTCGCATTCTTTCAGATGAGGCCGTTTCTTCGGTTAAATGCTGCTGTATGTGTAGAAGGTGAAGGAGAGGAGAGTTAGGATAGGACCGGTCAGGACAGGTACTGATGAGAAGCCCTCCCCGGCCTGTCCTCCTTCTGTCATCTTCACAGGAACCCAGTACTGACACTGCTTGGATCCAGGAACTAAAATAATCCATCAGGGTCATTTCTGGGGGCGTAGAGAGAGCTCTTTAGGAGACATATTATAGATAAGTGTACTTAGAGCTAGAGAGAGCTAATTGGATACTTTCTGCCTTGGCCCGGTGGCCCTGCTCCATCAGAACAATGGAGAGCCTTCCCTGAACCTTTCTCATTTTATCTGTCCAGTTCCTATAAACAGCCAAAGAAATCCTATTTTTAAAGGGCTCGGGTGATTAGGTTAGGCTGGTCTGGATAATCTCCCCTTTGATTAATTCAAAGTCAACTGATTAAAAACATTAATTACATCCGAAAGATCCCTTTGCCATGGAATATAACATAATCAGGGGCTTAACTTGAAGGAACAAAAATCATGGGGATCATTTTAGAATTCTGCCTACTACACTAATTAAATAATGATTGCTATTTTAATTAAGTAGGAATCACAGAGATTTTGTTGCTGACATACATATGCACAGAAAATAAACTTCACTAAGACTAAAGGCTCTAAAATAAATAAAGCATAATGTGAATAGATAGATGAACTTTAAAAATTTCCATAGCAGTAATAAATGTATCAAATAGTGAAAGACATTTATACTTTAGTCTATAATTTCAGAGATCTCAGAAATACTACTGTTTATATATTAATTATTTACACAGTGTGTCAGGCTACAGTAAGTCAGTTTGAAATAAGACTTCATTATTCTAAATTTTGAGGCAGGTATTTTTCTAAAGCACAGTAATTTACTTCTAATTGAATAACATGCTTGGTGACTTTAATACTATCTGCTTGTCCATTTCAATTTCCTCTATAAATTGCACCAACTGTTGTAAACTGGAAAACCATATGTTACCTTAATATGATGTAAGATATTTTAATATATTTGTTCTGTGAAAATGGTGAAACGGCATTAAATTCTTATGTAGAAATTCTCACCTGAACTTATTTCCTGCCAGAACAAGTCACTACGACTTCATCAGGATGCATAGTCATTTTATTGAATGCTTATTAATTTCATAAAAGATAACCTATTCTACATCTAGACTTATAAGGAAAAAAACAATTGATATTAAGGTTGCTTTTAAGAAGCTAATATTCCTCTTGTATTTGTATTCAATCTCAAAGTTACAATTCAAATTTGTATTAACCATACCTAATAAAATTATCCACTGTGGAAATAGGTATATAATTTCTGTGATTATAAGAAAGGAATTCTGGAGCCAATGAGCTATAATATAGTGAAAAATAAAATTTAATGTTAAGTGCCATGATACTAAAGTAAAAATGAAAAAGAAACTATAAATAGATATGCTGGTTTTGCAAAACAATGCATTTTGACATCCTTACCTCAGTTATATATTCTAATTTCTTTTATTTGATATTTAGTCTCTCTATGTGCAATATAAATACTACTTAACTATCTCAATCCAAAAAGGAAAATAATAGTCACTCATAAAAATTTCTTACCAAAATAGACGTAATTTTTTTTAGTCTAATAAAATGTAAAAACATTTATAAAAACTAAAATATACAGGTGACATTATAATGAACAGTTATGACATTATAAATGCTGTTCTCCTTCATGATGGAGTCACCTGTTTCCATTTAAAGAGTTAGAAAACTTATTTTCTCTTGAGTCGAATGCTTAAATTCTGGGTATGAGCCTCCTCCCTTCCTTTAATCAGATAGAACTATTTGCACTAGAAATACTGTTGATTCTTGAAGTGCATGGGTTCCCTAACCCCTGTGTTGTTTAAGAGTCAACCGTCTAAGATCTTTCTCCTTCTCTTAAGATGTGAAGGGAATCATGTTGCTGTCAAGCATGTATTTAAGTTCCTAGATCCATAACTTTGGTATTTCTCTTAGACAGTACAAATGTATAAGTATATGTATATACATGGATGTATGCACCTGATATCTGCACTGGAAACATCCCTCGAGAAAGGATTAGTCAGAGAGGATTGCTGTTATTGCTATGAATAATTAGCTGAGTCTCTTATCCAGAGATCCTATATTTGCTTTCCTGGCAAAAATAAATAACTGTCTCTCTGAAAAGATGGAAATTTATTTTAAAGTGGCATAATTTTTAAAATACATAGGACTGGTTGTAAGGTTTATTTTAATGTACCTTGAGGGGTTTTTCAATCAAAGCTTACTGTTTTTAAAGAGAAGATAGTATTTATAGTACTCTAAGTTCTTTTTTATCTTGAACAGCACTGCGGGACTACTATGAAAAAATCATTTTAAATGCTTTACATTTTAATATTGTAAAAACTCAGACATTACTTTAAAAGAAAAAAAATGCTATATTTTGACTCAGTATAGAGCATTAGATACTAATTAGTTGCAATGTACCTTAATACCAACAAGTAGTATTGGAGTATTTGTTCCAACATTTTTAAACTTCCAAATCACAGAAGCTTCAGTTTGGAAATTATCGTAATGTTTTTACAAATATATGTAATTTAGCTGCCATTTGTTTAATTTTAGCACTCACTATTAAAAAGTGAATTAAATGTTCATGGGTTTGTATATTTTTCAAAATATCTCTGTATAGGGATGTAGAGTAGAGCAAATTTTCTTTTATGTATAAAAATGAATGGTAGTTTCAAGTTTCTGCTTTAAGAACGAGATAAATGTGCTCTCTACATATCCCTTTATTCATTCCTCACTTTTCCCCGATGACTTAAGATGTAATTATATATTAATATTTTTAAATACATTTATGGATGGTGCACATATAAGCACAATAGAAATAAATTTTCTACATGTTTTTATAAAGTTTACCCAATATTTGCTCTCAATCCAAAATTTTGATAGAATATTCTCACTCTGAAACGTGTTATTATTGTCATATTTCTTTTTTTCTTATTTCTTTTTTTTAATTGTTTTTGCCATACATTGTCATGATATCACCATGGGTTTACATATGCTTCCCCTCCGGGACCCCCCCTCCCTCCTCCCTCCCCCCCGGTATTGTCATATTTCTTATGTTCATTTTCTTTAATAATATTTGCTCTAATAGCATGTGCTTTAATGTAATTCTGATAGGAAGTTCATGTTCAGTAAAACTTTTAAGTGTCATAATCTTTGAACAATTTATTAAATAAATACCTATCCATGTCATTAAGTATAGAAAATTACCTTCTAAAAGTCCTTAAAAGAAAAGAAGTAATGAATACAAAGTAACTTGTATATAGTATAATAAAATATATATATATATATATATATATATATATATATACACACATATGTGCATCTATACACACATGCCAAATGTGTTTGAACCAATTGGATTTTAAGATGAATACTTATAAAATGTTGAGAGCTTAAAATGTAAATATAATAAATCTTACACTTAAAAAGATCTTAAAGAAAATCAGTCCTGAATATTTATTAGAAGGGCTATGTTCAAGCACCAATACTTTGGCCACCTGATGCGAGCCGACTCCCTGGAAAAGGTCCTGATGCTGGGAAAGACTGCGCGCAGGAGGAGAAAGGGGTGACAGAGGATGAGATGGTTGCATAGCATCACTGACTCAGTGGACACGAGTTTGAGCAAACTCCAGGAGATAGTGAAAACAGGGAAGCATGGAGTGCTGAAGTCCATGGGGTCACATAGTCAGACAAGACTTGGAGACTAAAAACAACAATATAATAAATCTATTTAAATATTTTTTTCATATACTTCTTAATATCTGTACATTTTCTAAGCAGTTTTTCTAATCATTATCCCTTAAATTATATTTTCAGGAAGTAAATAACTTTGTTTTTCTAAATAGGCAGTTCTCAGAAAAAAGGAAAAATAAAGCCTACATAAACAATCAATGAATATGTTCTAGCCTGTAATGAATGCAAAGCTTAATTTTTTTAAGAATAAAGTTTTACTTTTAATGATAAAAGTTACAGTGGATGCAAAATTGAGAATTGTATGAAAACAATTAAAATACTTGGTTGTGAGCAATTAGATCGGCATTGAATAAGTTAAGCTTAGAATGAAATGACTGGGGAATACATGCTATCTCATAGAATTGCAAGAACAGCTGAGTAGGCAGAATCACAACCAGGAAGCAGAGGAGATCACAGAAGATGGAGCTCTGAGACAAGCTTATGTATTGCTGTCACCAGATAACAGAGTTCCAACGGCTTTACATGCCTTTTTGTCTCAGTTCAAGACTCAGAATTTCAAGAGACCAACACTTCTATGGCAGAAAGGTGGGGCCCTGTGACTGACAGCCCTGGCCAAACCACTTAGAATGTGAAGGGGGAAGAGGCCCGTATAGGAAGGAGATGGAAATCAAAAGAAGGAAAGTACATGATATGACCATAGATTAAAAATGACATTGATAGGCTTGAAATGATAAACAGACTCAAGAAAAAAACTGGCAATAACAAATGGGGATTTATTTAGTTGAGCCAAAAAGAAGTCAGGATGTTTTTCTAAATAGCATTTCATGTGCAAAGAACTTGGAAGAATTAAAAACCACGCAGTCACTATAAGCCCCAAGTCTTCCATGATTGCCAAAATATTCAAAATGCAAACAATATGATAAGCTGTATTAAAAATGGTGAATTGTTCAAATTACTGAAAATAATTCCTGTTTTGATTAAATTGTACATGGAATAATAATATGTTCAGTTCCTGATGCAGTATTTTAAGAGAGGCTTTCATGTGATAGATTGCATTCACATAAAGTTAACAGAACAGGGAGTATTAACATCAAATGAGATTAGCTGAAAGGACAAGGAAGAATGACCATTTAGATGAACTTTGAAAGAACTGATGTCCATCTGCAAAGACCTGTAAGGAGGCCATCCCACTGCTGGGCATATACACCGAGGAAACCAGAATTGAAAGAGCCACATGTATCCCAATGTTCATCACTGCATTGTTTACAATAGCCAGGACATGGAAGCAACCTAGATGCCCATCAACTGACGAATGGATAAGAAAGCGGTGGTACATATACACAATGGAATATTACTCAGCATTAAAAAAAAATCCATTTGAAGCAATTCTACTCAGATGGGCGAAACTGGAGCCCATTATCCAGAGTGAAGTAAGCCAGAAGCAAAAACAACAATACAGTATATTAACACATATATATGGAATTTAGAAAGACAGTAACGAGAACCCAACATGCGAGACAGCAAAAGGAACGCAGATGTATAGAATAGACTCATGGACTCTGTGGATGAGGGTAAGGGTGGGATGATATGGGAGAAGGGCATTGAAACAAGTTAATTATCATATGTCTAATCAATTGCCAGGCCAGGATTGATGCTCGGGGCTGGTGCATCGAGATTTCCCGGGGGGAGGGAGGAGGGAGGGGGTTCTGGAGGGGGAGCATATGTAAACCCATGGTGATATCATGACATTGTATGGCAAAAACAATAAAAAAAAAAAAGGAAGAAAAAAAAAAAGGAGGTCATGAGGAAGAAGGACTACATTAAATTTATTTTCTGTTGATCAAGAGAACAGATTCATAAAAAGTTCCAAGAACAAATACTACAGTTAGTTATAAGAATGATTTATATAAAACTTGGGCTGCCTCTTACAGAAATGTCCTGTTCTATGATATCATCAAGCATTAAGTTGGAAGATCCTCTATAGACGGACTCTCTTATTGGTGAGACTACTTTTAGTATTTCAAGTAGGTGAGAGTATATAATTCCCAAGGATCTTTTAACTCTAAAATTTTCTAAATTAAGTGATGTATTGCCTAAAGGTAAAGATAAATTCTTCGATATTTTAACACAGAAATAGAGCAAAGCCAAATGCTATACACTTCCATTTCATTTTATCATCTATATAATTTGGTCTATTAAAATATATAGTGAATATTTTATTTGGGATGGCCCTAAACCATCAAAAGAACACATAATCCAGGAGTTCTTCTGTCCTCAGCAACATTCAGTACATAGTTAGCAGGGAAAGGGCAGGAAAGATTTTTTTTTTTTTTATGCATAGTATATTTATTAGGGAGTACGTTTAGCATTCGTACAGTGAGAGAAGGGGAGGAAGCAGGACACACAGCAGAGGTATTGAGGCTCCAGCTGGTCCCAGGGGACCTCTGGAGCTGAGATGGCCATGTTTTAAAACTAGATCTTTAGAGAAAAAGTGCACAATGCTCACTTGGCTACAAGTGATAAAAATGTAAAAATGGATAGTGTGAATAGATGGCAATCTGTTCTGTTTAAACGAGCTCCAGATACTTGCCTCTTCTATATCGTGTGTGTCAGAATGTATCAGTAGACTTAGCCTGTGTTGTTCACGACTCACTGGTGAATAAGGTCTTTCTTTAAAAAGATGGCAAATTGTATCAGATTTTTCAATATCTTTAATTCCATGTTATTGATTTCCACTGTATAACTAGAGGCTTTGATTTTGTTATATCATATCATATTGCTCACATAAGTGGATATATATTAAATTTCCCTGGTAGCTCAGCTGGTAAAGGATCTGCCTGTAATGTGGGAGACCTGGGTTCAATCTTTGGGTTGGGAAGATCCCCTGAAGAAGGGATAGGCTACCCACTCCAGTATTCTGGTCTGGAGAATTCCATGGACTGTATAGTCCATGGTGAAAGGTTGTTGACTAAATCACAAAAAAGATGCCAGGAATCTTGGTCTCCGGAAGAGAAGAATTCAGTCAGGGGCCAGAGATGAGGCTTGATCGCTCAGAGTTTATGTGTAATAAAGTTTTATTAAAGTATAAAGGAAATAGAGAAAGCTTCTGACATAGGTATCAGAAGGGGGAAGAAAGAGTACCTCCTTGCTAGCATTAGCACTGGAGTTATATACTCTCAAGTTAGTTATTATAGTGAATCAAAAGAATGTCTGGAGGTTGTAAAGACCTCACCAGACCCACTCCCATTATTTACATTTTAAGATAACAGGATTAGCCAGAAGGTTTTTTTCCAGAGTGTCCTCAAGCAGGATTCATTATTGTTATATAATCTTAAGGAATGTAGAGAGAAAAATAAGTTTGTCCTTTCTTCCTCTTTGAGAATTCCAGACCCCTCTCTCCTTGGGGACCCCTGGACTCCTTATCAATCTACCTAGGAATTGACTCTCTCAATGGGATCGCAAAGAGTTGGGCACGACCGAATGACTTTCACTCACTCGTATTAAATTCAGTGCTCAGTCTCTTTTGTGTGTTGAATTAGATAAATTAATTAAAGAAAAGTTTTGATGTCAGGTGTGATTTGTGTGATAATAGAGAGTTCTCAGTGTGTCATATTTGTTATTTTTGTCTTGATGTTTTTACTTGAATAATATTTCTCCTATGGCATGTGCTTTAATACCACTTTGACAAGGAGTTTATGTGCAGTGAGGTTTTAAATATCATAATATCTGAAAAATTAAACAAATATCTCTCATGTTATTGAGCAGATAAAATTATTTTTAAAGGACTTTAGAAAACCAATAATAAGCAAAAGTGAATTACTCTCTCATAAGCAGTAGTAATCTCGTAGGCTGGAATTTTTTTTTTTTCCCCAGAATACATACATTTCTCAGTAACCAACCCATGCACTAAACAGCAAAAGCATAGACCAATGATAGTACTGAGGAGATTCATATGTGAAAAAAAATATATATCCAGATTAAACTCATAGTCACTGTATTAGATAGTGGTATGAGCATGCTCTGGAAACTTTTCTTTCCAATGACCCCTAGAGAATTCGTGAGGGGCTTTTGCACTTTATATTATTTCATCATGAAATGCCAAATTTCACAAAATTTCTGTAGATTTTTACATGGATTGTTTCTTTTTGCCATTTAAGTATTTTAAGTCCTGTGGTATGTAAACCCCTCTCATTAGTCTAGGCATTCACAAAATCTATCTGCATTTCATTACCTATTATATTTTTATCGTTAGCTCTTAGAAGAACATCCATGTATAAAAATTGTTTTACAATTGTTGAGTAAAATGAAAACCATATTCTCTATGACTAAGTAAAGTGAACCAGTTTTCCAGACTTTCTTAAGATAAAAATTTTTTGAAAAATAAAATGATTACATGAATTCAAGAAGATGAGTCCTTCTAGTGACCAGGAAGATCAAGAGCAAGAAATATTTCAAAGCAAAGCAATTAAATGAAAATCATGAAGGAAACGGTGAGACATGTGAGTAACATGCTCAAATGAACTAAAATGCATTTATAAAATCAGAATACATAGAAACAGATGAAGAAGAGCCAATATTTATAATAATATAGAAGAAAAATTTCCTCTCTCTGAATAAAGACTTGAGCCTGCATACTGAAGAGGTTTATTGAGTTCCAGTCTGTACTGATGAGAAAATGTGCATTACCTGAACACATATTGGTAAAAATTCTGAAACTTCTTAGTTCTTTGCTTAAATTTTGATAGATCTGGTCAACAAAAAGAAAAGAATTGAAATGAAGATAAGGTGAATAATATAATCAATAACCTTAATTTAACATATACATATAAGAAAACATTTTATCATTTAAAAAGAAAAATACACTCTTTAGTGTATATTACCTAAAACTTAAAAAAATGACTTTGTATTAAATATAAAGCACATATTTATAAAGTTCAAATGTACAAAATTTTATTAGCAACATAGTTGTGAAAAAATATATTTAGAAATTATGAATAAAATGTAACCAACACAATTAATTATTTATAAAGACACTACACAATTACCTTTGCAACAAAGGGAAAGTCAAAAGAAAAATTTAAAACTATAAGAAAATGGAAAAAAAAAGAGCGAACATATAGTAACTAAATCTATATATCCCAAATTGTATTTAGATAAACAATTTATAGGTTTAAATATCTCAATTACTAAAGAAGGGAAAAATTCCTTCAGTTAACTTACATTGCAAAATTACCTTTAATATCAAAATCTGAAAAAATTAAGATCACAAAAGGACATTCATTTATAACCTTAATTAGAAATACAGAGATAACAATTTGAAATAAATTATTAACAAACAGAATCTGATAATTTAAGAAAGAATTAATATAGTGGCACCAAAAAATGATATAATTTATGCCAAAAGAAAAAAAAACAATATTGAAACCTGTCAAACAACAAGTAAAACCTAGCATCCATTCTTGACTAAAAATTTAAATAAATTAAAAGAGGAGAAAACACTTCCCAATTTATTTTCTAGAACCACCAACAGGCTGGCACCAAACTAGAAGGTATAAGAGAAAACAGTATAGACAAATATCCCTTGAGAGCATAAATGTAAGTATCCTTAAAAATGTTAAATAAACCTTCGATTCTCAGGATAGACCTCATTTGGTATAGGGATCGTATTTTTTATATTGTCAGATAGCAAATTAAATCTTACAGTATAAAATTATGCTACATTTGGACCAAGTGAGGTCAATTCTGAGAATCAAAGATTTATTTAACATTTCACCATATAAACTGAATCAAGGTAAATGAACATATGTTGATAATTATTTCCTGTATGCACAAAAAACACTTGATAAAGTTCAATATTCATTCATGCAAGCTAAGAATAGAAACGTCTTCAAGCTTAAAAGATCATCTAAGTAAAACCCTAAATTAGCATTTTGATAGCAAAACGTTGAATGCATTCTATACAATGTCTTAAACAAGGTAAAGATGTCAATACTTGCCACTGCTGTTCAATATTGTTTCAGGGATCCTAAACAGTGCAGTAAAGCGCGTGCACACAGACACACACACACAAGAGCAAGTACAAGATATGTCAAATGTCAACTCGGAAAAGAAGAAGTAAATTTTATTTTCTTATTTTCTTGTAGTAGTAAGTTTGTAAGTTTATATAAGTTGAAAATGTTAAGGAATCTACAAAAAATAAGAAACTACTAAAACTATTGTTAAGCTTGTTGAATAAAATAGCAATGTTTAAAATTATTCTTCAAAAACTGAATGTATCTCCACATACTATCAAAAAAGTAGCAAAATAAAAGTTGCATTATTTTAAAAACTTCAAAAACATAAAATATTGATATTCAAGGATACATGTAACAAAATATGTGCAAGAAGACTTGTACACAAATATTTGTAGCGATTTTATTTGTAATAGCCAGAAACAGGAATCAAGATGAAGGCACATCAACAGGTTGCTGGGTAATGCACTTGAGTACTAGTTAGCAGTATAAATTAATGAACCAGTGGCACATGCAGTAATATTGGTGTTGCTCAAAACACTGTGTGGAGTGAAAAAAAGCTAGGTACAAAGGGGGATATGTAATTTCAATGTACATCTTTAGGAAATACAAAGTAATCTAAAGTGGCAGAAGTCAGAGTGTCTTCATGCCTGTAGAGGACATTTTCAAGGGTCCCAGAAAAATTCTATACATTGTCTGTGGTGGTTTTATGTCTGCATGTATATCTGTCAACCTGACAGGCTCCTCTGTCCATGGGATTCTCCAAGCAAGAATACTGCAATGAGTCACCATGCCCTCTTCCAGGGCATCTCCCCAGTACAGGAATCCAACCTGTTTCTCTTATGTCTCTTATGTCTCCTGCACTGGCAGGAGGGTTCTTTACCATTAGTGCCACCAGGGAAGCCCTGTATACCTTATACATGGGGAGAATTTATTATACACAAATTATACTTTAATAAAGTTGATTTTGAAAAGTGTAGGTAAAATAGACATAAAATACATATAGACAAAAAACGGTATTATTCTAACCCTCAAGATTTTTAAAATATAAATCGGTGACAGACAGAGATGTCTACTCTTACTTTATTATTAAAGATGTGCTGGAAGCCTTGGAAAAAGAAATAAAAAATTTGGCATAACATAAAATATTTTTAGATGTCTTTTGCTATAATATGAATAGAATTTATAAAACTCAAGAGAACCTCATAAAATATACCTATCAGAATTAATAATATATAGTAATATATATTCTAATTCAGTTAAGATAGCTAAATAAAAGATATATATATATAAAACATAGTTCTATTCTACTCTAAGTATAAATTCCTGTAAGTGAAAGTGAGAAACATATTTCATTCACAATAGTAAATAAAATATAAAATTAAAATATAAAATTTTTAGAAATATGTAAAAAAACTATGAGTACCTATAATGAAAAATGTAGTACTCTAAACAGATAACAGTATATGATCTAAAAATATATAAAGTCATATCATAATCTTGGAGGGGTAATTATTAATAATACCTAGTTTCAAAAATCTTTCCAGGTTGCATAGGTATGTGTCAATATTTTTGATAAACAATTTGCCACATCTAATATGGTAAGTTCTTTTAATAAAATTAAAAATAGTAAATGATAAAATAAGAGTAAGTAGCAACTGGAGGAGGGCATGGTGACTCATTCCAGTATTCTTACATAGAGAATCCCATGGACAGAAGAGCCTGCCAGGCTACAGTCCATAGGGTTGCAAGGAGTTGGACATTTAGGTTGTTTCCATGTTTTGGCTATTGTCAATACGGCTGCTGTGAATATAGCACTCATAAGGTAAAAAATGTGAAGAGTTTTGACAGATATACACACAGACATAAATATATTGTTGATGAAAGCAAAAAATAGTACAGTTATTGATAAAAACAGTTTAGTAGTTTATTGTTGTTAAAAATATTCTTGCCATTCAACCCAGCAATTTCATCCCACAGTATTTACCAAAATAGAATAAAAACTTATGTTCATACAAAAAAACCTTGTGCTATATGTTTAATATGGCCTTATTCATATATGCACAAAACTGGAAACAAAAAAATCAGCTGGCTACTAACCAAATGGTAGTCTGTTCATATAATAGAGCACTGCTCAATGATTAAAAAGAAATGAACAGAAACTTCTCCTTGTGTGAAAATAGTGATACTTTTCCTTATTTCCTCTGCTAAGACAACTAAGAAATGTGGATATTATATATAAAACAAATCTGGGAAGACAAAGTGGAGAGGAGAAGACCAATAGGCTAAAGACCTCAAAACCGAAGGACAGTATAAAGGTATGCTCCCTTTATAAAACGTTTTGTATTTTATTTGCTTGTTTGCTTGTTTTTTGCCACACATATCCAAGACTGGGTTTTAAATGTAACAGTCTTACGTGGTTCTAAATAAAGGTAGAGGAAATGGTTAAAGATAACTATATGTGAGAAAGGATAGACAGTTATAAAGGAAGATATTTTGCTCAAACTCATAAAATTATGTCACTGTACTGTAAAGAATAATGTATGTATTGTTTAATTCCTAGAACCACTAAAAAACCACACAAAGGGATTCATTCAAAAACACTATTAAGATAAGAATAAGATTCTAAAGAATATTCAGGAAATATTTGAAAGATTAAGGAATATATAGAGAGCAAACATTAAACATAAAAAACGAAAAGCAGAAAAAGTTGAAAGATATCAATTCATATGATAAAATGTATATAGTCAAATATACCAATTAAATGACAGAGATTAGCAGAATGAACTGAAACATATGGCCTAACTATATGCAATAAATAGACTTGATTTCAGCATTAAAAGTAGAATCTTTGAGATCTAGGCAAAGATTGACACCCAAAATATGATCTATTAAAAATAATCAAAAAAGAAATAAAAAATACCTTGAGAGGAATGAAAATGAAAACATAATATATCAAAACTTATGAGACATAGCTATGGCAGTGCTTAGAGGGAAGCTTAACCTTAGTTCAGTTCAGTTCAGTTGCTCAGCTGTGTCCAACTCTTTGCGACCCCATGGACTGCTGCATGCCAGTCTTCCCTGTCCATCACTAACTCTCAGAGCCTACTCAAATTCATGTCCATCGTGTCAGTGATGCCATCCAACCATCTCATTCTCTGTTGCCCCCTTCTCCTCCTGCCTTCAATCTTTCCCAGCATCAGGGTCTTTTCTGGTGAGTCAGTTCTTTGCATCAGGTGGCCAAAGTTTTGGAGTTTCAGCTTCAGCATCAGTCTTTTCAATGAATATTCAGGACTGATTTCCTTTAGGATGGACTGGTTGGATCTCCTTAAGAGACTGGTAAAAGAAGAGAAAACTAAACATAAAGCAAGCAGAAAGAAACAATAAAGATTAGAATAGAAATTAAGGAAATGGAGACTAGAAAAGCAATATGTACCAACGAGACCAAGAACTGACTTTTTGAAAATACCAACAAACTTAACAAATTACTACACTGACCAAGAAAAAAGAAAAAGAGACACCAATTACTCAAATCAGAAATAAAGAAAGGTCTGCTACTAATGACTTTATAGAAATAAACATGCTTCCCTGGTGACTCAGCAGTAAAGAATCTACCATCAATGTAGGAAACAGGTGATGTGAGTTTGATTCCTTGGTCAGGAAGATCCTGGAGCAGGGCATGGCAACCCACTTCAATATTCTTGCCTGGGACTAGAGTCTATGTAGTCACAAAGAGTCAGATGTGACTTAGAGACTAAACAACAACATGAAGGCATGCTAAGAACAGTTGTATGCCAATACGTTCTGCAACCTGCATGAAACAAAATTCTTCAGCTAAAATGGTGACATAGGAGTTCCTGAGTTCCCCTGCTCCACAGACACATGGAACATGCAGCCACACAATCTTCTGAAAGATATCCAGAAACTAGCTGAGGAACTCCTACACACCAGATTGTTTAATTAATTAACAAAGAGATCCTTTGACTAAGGTGGCCTCAATGCCTTAGCACACTATTTAAGCACAAAAACAACCTAAACCTATAAATGCCTCGGGTTAAGAAATCAAAACTTAATGACAACCAATCACAAATAGCCAACTAGGCTTTTCCCCTCAAAAGATGACCACTTAAGCTACATAGCCAACCAATTTCTTTGTTTTGTTGCTAAGTTTGGTAAAGAATCTGCCTGTAATGCAGGAGATCCCAATTTGATTCCTGGGTTGGGAAGATGCCTTGGAGAAGGGATAGGCTACCCAATCCAGTATTCTTGGGCCTCCCTGGTGACTCAGTTGGTGAAAAATCTGCCTGCAATGTGGAAGACCAGGGTTCAATCCTTGGGTTAGGAAGATCCCCTGGAGGAGAGCATGGCAACCACTGTATTCTCGCCTGGAGAATCCACATGGACAGAGGAACCTGGCAGGCTGCAGTCCATGGGGTCACAAAGAGTCTGACATGACTGAACGACTAAGCACATTTCTCTTGCTGCTAGCTCCTGTCAGTGGAGCACCCCTAACTACTTCCCATTTGGTGCTAATTTGAATCAGTTTGCTCAAATAAACTCTTAAAATTTTGTATATACTTTAGCTGATCTTTTAACAGGGTGAATGAAAAAATATCTATATTGAAATAGATAGAAAAGGCTGAGACACACTCTTGTCATAAATTCCACTCCCAGTGTAGTGCCATAATTATTAGGAGGGAACCTCAAATGTCAGCTTCTTCCTGAGGATTTGAAACCATGAAACTCCTAGAAAAAAATCCTATAGGGATATAAATCCTTGACATTGTATTGAATTTGACACCAAAAGCAAAGGTAACAAAAGCAAAAATAGGCAAGTGAATCCATATCCAACTAAAAGGCCTCTGAATAGCAAGGTAAACCAACAAACTGAAAAGGCAACTTACTGAATGGGAGAAAATATTTGCATACCATATATCCCCAAAGGGTTAATATTTAAAATACACAAAGAATACATTCAACTTAATGGGCAAAACAACAAATACACTGATTAAAATTGAGAGAAGGATCTAAATAGACATTATCCAAAAGAAGACATACAAATGGCCAAGAGGTACATGAAAAGAAGCTCAACCTTACTAATTACCAGGAAAAGGCAAATCAAAACCACACTTGTTAAAATGGCTATTATCAAAAAGAGAAGAGATGTCAAATGCTGGCAAGGATTGGAGAAAAGAGAAATTTTGTACATTGTTGGTGGGAGTGTAAACTTGCAGCAGCCTTAGGAAAGAGTACGGAGTTCCTTGGAAGAAGGAAATGACAACCCAGTATTCATTCTTGAAATGACCCTCCAGTATTCTTGCCTGGAGAGTCCTGTGGACAGGGGAGCCTGGTGGGCTACTGTCCGTGGGGTCGCACAGAGTTGGATATGACTGAAGTGACTTTAGATGCATGCATGCGTTGGAGAAGGAAATAGCAACCCACTCCAGTATTCTTGCCTGGAGAATTCCAGGGACGGAGGAGCCTGGTGGGCTGCCGTCTATGGGGTTGTGCAGACTCGGACACGACTGAAGTGATTTAGCAGCAGCGGCAGCAGCTGGGAGTTCCTCAAGAGTTTTAAAATAGAACTGCCATATGAACCAGCATTCCCACCTCCCAGTATATAACCAAAGGAAACAAAGTCATTATCTCAAAGCCACATTTGTACTCTTGTGTTTACATGTTCATTGCAGCATTATTTATAATATTTACATTGTGGAAACAACCTAAATGTCCATGGAGGAATGAATGATGAAATGTGGTAGATGGTACACACACATATATACATATACATGAAATGAAATACTATTTAACCTTATGAAAGAGAGAAATCCTGCCATTTGTGATCAAATGGATGGAACTGAAAGGTTTATTTCTTTGTTTTATGATGTTTCAGGACAGAGATAGTCAGACAATTCTCTGATTATCTATAAAGCCAGTCAAAATTTCAGGGTGCATTCCTGATTTTATCTCTTCTGAGAAAATTTTGATATTATGTTTTTAAAACTCAAAGCAATATTTTTATTGGTATTAACAATAGTAATGCCTTTGTTATTAACAAAGACATGACACAAGAAAAGTAATGTTCAATAATTTTCAGAGAAAAACACTATTATACTTTATAATATTAAATTTTTTATATTTCCAATAAAAAAGGTAAAAATAAAAGTAAATAAGTGGGCCAATTGGTAAATAAGTAAGCCAATTTTAGAGTTTAGTTTATAGTGCAGAGGGAACAGTTACATTTAATGAAACTGAACTTGATATGATCCTAGGATAAGAAACTGATGACTATATCATGATTTCACTGGGTATTATGAATAAAAATAAATCAAAGAGAGATATAGGATGACCATTTTTTTCTCTCAACATTACCCAAGAGGAACTGGTAGAATTTTGGAGTCAAAGAGCTCTACAGATAATCCTTAAGAATAATTTGGCCAGAATGTATCAGTTAGGAATTCAACTGGGTAGAATAACAGAATATTCAACTCACAATGCTTCACTTACAGTAAAAGTCTGGAGGTAAAATGCTGTAAGCATTACTTTAGTTCTCATGGCTCTTTTTTTTCTGTTTTACTGGACTTAGTTCATACCTCCTCTCTGCTATTTGTTACCTTGTGTGTACAGCATGGCTACTGAATATACAGGCATCATTTTCACAATCAGAGCAATAAGAAATTGAAAAAAGGTACCTGTCCTGTCTCCTTCTTGGGAACATAACATTTCTTAAAATAAAAGCCCTATCCCAAGACATCATGCAACATCCCATGGGAGAGAATGGTTCACATGGCCAGTGAGAGCAGAAACGGAGTCTGGAAAACTATTTGTCCAAGGGTTAGAGCAACACTGAGATTGTCTTTCCCCAACTGTTTTACATTGCCTGGTGTGGGACACATTAAAATTAGGTTCTGTTAGAAGGAGGTAATGGAACAGCAGCTAAAGGGAAAGTGAGTAATCGTGCTTACCACACACAACTCAAATGTCCTTATTGAAGAAATAATACAATCTCTAAAGATCTGGAGATATTCTAGCTAAAATATTGAAATCATTAGAAATAGTCATTTTTTCTTCCCTTCTCTCTTTCCTTCCTTTTTAAGTAAGTTGGATATCCCACCCAGATCAGTTCTCCAGTAGCTTTCTACAAAGCCTTCAGTCATCTCCTGAGTCAGGTTATCTAGTATGTGCATATGGCTGTCTGGTACCCATCTTTCAGTACACTGCTTACTTTGCAGCTCTGTCTCTTACCAGATGCTGCCACAGTTACATTTGACTTTAGAACTCACTCAGACTAGGATGAGAAAATAGCTATTTCTTATCCATTTGCCAATAGAGACATATTTACATTATACTAATAGGATACAAGAGATGACATGTGAATTGTTAAATTCTGGGTCATGAAACAGGCAAAGAGAAGTCTAAGACAACTCTAATTTCAGATGGGAAGTTGTTTATCAAGTTTTATTTTGGCCCTTAGATCTTTTACTGTAACTGTGAGCTAGAAGGAAAACTGAGTAATATGAGTTTCATATCTCATTTTCTTCTTCCTTGCCTGTGATGGCAGTCCTAATGACCAGGAGGCAGGAGGTGAGAAGTCTTATGACCACATAAGCAATCTACCCTCTGAATAGCTAATTTTATGTTACACCAGGATAAACATCTATTCTTTACTCTCATATGCTGAGACATAGAGACTAATTTCATTATTTATCTGTATAGGCAATACATGAATAACAACTGAATACTTATATTGTATTTTCCAAAATTTAACAAAAAATCAGGGAAGTTTTGATTTTCCAAACTGGCCTGATATGCAACATTTCCTCAAAACTATAGTCACTTACCTACTTGCAAATAACTAATTTCTCCCACTTTGAATATTTTCTGGTGATGCAACAAATTCTATGCAATTTGCAAGAGTTGAATCTGAAATATAAGAACACTGAAGTTGTGCAAAAAATGTTTTTAAGATTTTATTTTGTTAAGGGAAATGTAGAAACCAATCAGATGTCTACAGATGGCTTCTTTGTTATATAAAGAAATGATGCCAGAAACAATACAAAATCTTAGATCCAAAGGACTTCCCTTACATATTTATTTTTACAAAACATTTTACTCTCTTTATTGTCACAAATATACTTTGTAATATAATCTTTTTTGTTCACATTAGTGACATAAAAACACAGCTCGAGGAAATACAGTAGACTTCACATGTCAATAAGTTCAAATAGCACAGAAAATTTAATTGTACTTAACTGCTCTATTTTATTTTATTGCATTGTTTACTAGTTCTAGGATAACTACATTTGCTGATATACATATATGTATATTTCCAGGTTTAGTAAATACTTTTCCTGCAAAGAAAGTACTTTTTTGACTGATCAGTAAAATCAACTATATTACTGTATTTAATGAAGTCTACAGAATTTTGTGAAGTGCAAAATTAAATATTTAATTGGAATATCTGATTAGCCCACATCTTTAAGGTTCCTAAGTATCTTATCACTATCTATCCTTTTATCCTAATTTCATTTTTTAATTCTTTTATCCTAATTTCCACCTACATTAACTTAGTCGGTAATCCACTTGTTCGGGTTCCTTATTTCAGTTTTGGGCCATGAACTACCAGAATTGACTTCAGCTCCATCAGAAAGAAAGAAGCTCCAATATAAACATTGTTAAGACTATATGCAGATTTCCTCAGTCTATTTGCTGTTAGGACTCAGTGTTTTTCTTGATCTTTTTGCTTCTTGACAGCTCTCTCCAAATTTTTCTTGACTTCTGACTTCTATGTGTACCCCAAATCTTCCTAAGAATTGGTTGATTGCTAAGCCAATCCCAGACCTCTCAGTTTTCCCTTGTTTTTTTATTCTCTGGGAAGAAACCCTACCTGCACAGTCTCTGTGATTCAATTTTCCTATGACTTTCATTCTTTTACTCAGTGGCAGTTTCCCTCAATTATCATAATATATTTGACTCCAGAACTTCTACTTCAGGCTTGTCTCTGCTATTTGAATTCTAGACTTGTATATCCAACACCCATTGGACATTTTTGTTTGAATTTCTATTAGAAATCTCAAACTTGACACTGGGAAATTCCACTCCTGATTTCATTTTCTTCACGTAATTCTCCTCTCCTTCAGTCTTTACCATCTTAATGACTATCCTGTTGCTGAAGCTAAAAATTTAGAAGTCATCTTTATTCCCTTCTTTTTCTCAGTTTCTGTATGACATTCCTTATCAAGTCCTGTCAGGTCAAACTACAAAGTATATTCTGTATCCACCCACCTCATCTCATGCTTTCACCCTCCAACCCAAGTCAAAACCACTTAATTCCTGGACAAAACTATAATTCAAAAAGATACATGCAACCCTATATTCACAGCAGCAGTATTGACAATAGCCAAAACATGGAAACAACCTAAATGTCCATTAACAAATGGATAAAGATGATGTGGTACATCTATACAATGGAATATTAGCCATAAAAAAGAACAAAATAATGCCATTTGCAGTAACATGGATAGAAATAGAGATTATCACACTAAGTGAGTCAGAAAGAGAAAGACAAATATCAGATGATATCACTTCTATTTGGAATCTAAAATAGGGCACAAATGAACCTATCTACAGAAGAGGAATAGAATCACAGACAGAGAACAAACAGACCTGTGGTTGCCAAAGGGGAGGTGAGTGGAGGAGGGGGAAATACTGGGAGCCTGGGATTAGCAGATGCAAACTGTTATATACAGGATGGATAAACAGCAAGGCCCTACTGTATAGTGCAGGAAATTATATTCAAGATCTTGTGATAAATCATAATGGAAATGAATGTCTATATGTGTATAATCAAGTCACTATGCTGTACAACAGAGACTGGTACAACATTGTAAATCAACCATACTCCAATAAAAGAAAATTAAAAAAAACTCACCCATTATATGAGAACCTATTCTCACTTAGTATCTTTGCTTCCTCACTGATTCTTCTTCAATTTATTCTTCACATTATACCCAGGATTCTTTTAGTGTAAATCAGACTATATACTTCCCTGAGTTAAAAGCCCTAAATGGAAACCAAACTCACTGGTTTCAACTACAAAACCTGCTATAAGGTGACTTCTACCTACTATTGTACCATCTCTTCTTGCTGCAAGCCCATTACAGCCTTTTCTTTCCTGTTCCTTGAAAGTGTAGTGAAAGCTTCCTTAAATGTAAGTTAATAACTCCCAGAGAGGACTCCCCTGATTGTCTGCCTACAATTTCTACTCCTTCACCGGAATAAGTGCACTTATCAATAACTGGCCTTTGTTTGTTTCTCCTCCTTTGGTACAACCCAAAAATATACTCCATAAGACCAGGAAGCTAGACAGTGTTCACTGCTTTATTCTGAATATCTTGAATTATAATAATAGAAAGTGCTCAGTAACAGTATTAATGAAACATGAAAATCATATTTCAACCCCATACTTTACTGTGAATGTATCATAGTCCACCAATGAAAATGTAACACTTCAAACTCTCATATTTTGTCTTGAGAGCAATCGCCAATCCATCTAAATCAGTAGTTCTCAGATTTGGCTTTATTTTATTATCATTTGGAACTTCTACAAAACACAGATGGTAAGTCTCAACTCCCAAGTTGCTCATTTAATTGATTTGGACTGTGTGTGCACCAATATTTGTATAAAGTATCCATAGGTGATCCTGTTGTCATCTATGGATAAGAACCTTTGATCTACAGTTTTTATTTTAAAGAATTTTAAATGTTTATACATCATATTTATTAGAGAATATCTATAATTCCTAAAATATATGGGTTGTGCGATTTCCCTGGCAGTCCAGTTGTTAAAACTTTGCTCTCTAATGCAGGGATATAGGTTCAGTCCCTGTTTGGGGAAGTAAGATCCCACATGCCTCTGGGCCAAAAAACTAAAATATAGAACAGAAGCAATATTGTAACAAATTCAATAAAGACTTTATAAAAATTGTCTAAATAAAAAAAAATCTTTAAAAAATATGTGGGCTGTAAAAAATCACAAAATCTAGCTCCAATTTGCTCTTCATAGCTGCCTTCCCTCTATATAGTTGCTTTAGGCGTATACATACCATTTCTTTTTGTTTACACAAATCTTTAAGTACCATAAATTACTGATTTAGGACGAAAATTCCTAGTTGGCACTGAGAATAATGTCTCACAACTTAACTGATCTCATTTGCCTGCTGAAACTATGATTCACAATGGAGTATTTTCTTGACAGAAAATCCATTTAATTAATCTCCTTGTTAATTTTTTCCCCATCAATCCAACAAAAACACATTTAACAAATTCAACAAAAGTAGGACATCCTAATTTTCTCCTAAACATTAAGGACATTAAATCCTTAATAAAAACAAAGAAACCAATCAATTAGGCAAAAAAAAATTCTCCACAAAGAAAACTTCAAAGCAGATGATTTTACAAAAAAGTTTTACCAAATGTTTTTGAATAAATATCAATCTTACATAACCTCTTTCAAGAGAATAGAAAGACAAGCCAACTACTTGTCTTACAACTTGCTTATCTTGCTTACAGAATAGGGCAAAGAGATTATGTAAAAGGATAATTACAGGGCATTTTCAGTCAAAAGCTTAGATGAAAAATGCCATATAAAGCATTATTCAAGGTTTGGAAAGGTGCAGGACTTTACTTTTGCACCCCAAAACTGAAACACCAATGTATTTTTCTTCTGCTTTCTATCAGTACCTCTGTAGACCCAAAGATGTGTTTGGTGAGAAGTCAGGTGCTATACTGATATTTGAATGCTAATTTCACAGAACCAAAGAAAAAAGAGAATGAAAAGGGAGAAAGTGAGGAGATACTCTAGAGACTGAGAGTCCAAGGGCAGAGATTATATCTAATGAAACAGAGGCAATGATCAAATATCAGAGGTTATCCAAGTCAAATTAAATATACTGGAGGCTGTGTATAATATCAGGGGGACAGAAAATCAGATATAGACTAGTATAGCAAAATCAGAGACAGCAAAAATGTGGGTCCAGAAAGACCCAGGTCAACACTAGGTGTTAGGATTTTTGGCTGAATTTTTTCTCATTCCTCCCATATAGGCTTTCAACCCAAAGCTTTTAAAAGGTATTAAGTTGGTGTCTACAGGGATTGCTGCTGTTGTTATTCAGTTGCTCAGCTTTGTCTGACTGTTTGTGACCCCATGGACAGCAGCACATCAGGCTTCCCCATCCTTCACCACCTCCCAGAGATTGTTTAAACTTATGTCCATTGAGCCGGTGATGCCATCCAACCATCTCACCCTCTGTCATCCTCATCTCTTCCTGCCTTCGATCATTCCCAGCCTTGCAGTCTTTTCCAATGAGTTGGCTCTTCACACTAGGTGGCCAAAGTACTGGAGCTTCAGCTTCAGCATCAGTCATTCCAATGAATATTCAGGACTGATTTCCTTTAGGATTGACAGGCTCGACCTCCTTTCTGTCCAAGGGACTCTCAAGAGTCTTCTCCAACACCACAGTTCAAAGGCATCAATTCTTTGGTGCTCAGCCTTCTTTATTTATGGTCCAGCTCTCATATCCGTACATGACTACTGGAAAAACAATAGCTTTGGCTAGACCAACCTTTGTAGACAAAGTAATGTCTCTGTTTTTTAATACACTGTCTAGGTTTGTCACTGCTTTTCTTCCAAGGACCAAACATCTTTTAATTTCATGGCTGCAGTCAGCCTCCACAGTGATTTTGGAGCCCAAGCAAATAAAGTCTGTCACTGTTTCCATTGTTTCCCCGTCCATTTGTCATGAGATGATGAGAGCAGATGCCATGATCTTCATTTTTGAATGCTGAGTTTTAAGCCAGCTTTTTCACTCTCCTCTTTCACCTTCATCAAGAGTCTATTTAATTACTCTTTGCTTTCTGCCATAAGGGTGGTGTCATCTACATATTTGAGGTTATCGCTATTTCTCCTGGAAGTTTTGATTCCAGCTTGTGCTTCATCCAGCCCAGCATTTCACATGATGTACTCTGTATATAAGTTAAATAAGCAGGGTAACAATATACACACTTGACATGCTCCTTTCCCAAATTTGTACCAGTCTGTTGTTCCATGTCTGGTTCTAACTGCTGCTTCTTGACCTTCATATAGGTTTCTCAGAAGGCAGGTAAGGTGGTCTGATATTCCCATCTCCTTAAGAATTTTCCACAGTTTGTTGTATTTACACAGTGAAAGGCTTTAGTGTAGTCAACGAAGCAGAAGGAGATGTTTTTCTGGAATTCTCTAGCTTTTTCTCTGATCTGTTGGCAATTTGATCTCTGGTTCTTCTGCCTTTTCTAAATCCAGCTTGAACATCTGGAAGTTCTTGGTTCACATACTGTTGAAGCCTAGCTTGAGGGATTTTGAGCATTACATTGCTACCAGGGATCTTAGCAAGCAAATTTAGGGGTCTCGTGTCGAAACCAATGAGTTTGATTCTCATGTTAGTCCTTGAATTGTTCTGTGTTCCAGAGTCAGTGATTATGATCTTACCCAACAGGACTAGACATAAGTAACTAGAGGATGGAAAGAGTGAATGGCACAGTTAAGCTGCTCCCAATTGCTGGATAAATAATGTAAAGTAGTTCCCCTACTAAGTTTGGGTCTAGAAGAGATTTAATGACCTGTCAGTATACAACCTCATGATGAAAGAGAAATTTTATTGTAATTTGCATTTTTATTCTTAAAATTTATGCAATTATTCTCTCCAAACTCCAGTACAGATATAAAGTTGGAGAGAAATAAATCTATAAATGTAACATTATATTACTTACTAGTATATAATATTCTTATGTATATACTATTTTCTGGTTAATTATTTACTGAATTTAGGGCAGGATCATATAGTTTGAATAACCTTAGCCAATATTGAATTGACTTTAAATTACTTTAAAAAAAAATGAAACAATATAAATGAACATTTTGCATTTCTTCTAGTACTGTCACCAACTTTATGCAAAGTTATTTAATAGAAAAAATATTTATCTACCTGATAAATTGACAGTGGCTATACAAGGACTTATTGATCTTAAAATAAATGAAGATTAAATGCCTACATGGATATGTTAATTATTATTTTTCATCTAAATGTGCTGAATTGTTAGTTTCTTGCCTATTCAACAGTTTTTAATATCTCTCTCTTAATTGATAAAATTGTGTTTCCAACAAACAATCCCCAAACTGTATTTTAGAGAAGAAATCAATTTCCTAGTTACAGAAATACAAAGCCAGACATGCTGCACTCCTATATTTACTATTTTCTTATTTAGAAATAGTTGAACCAATTTCAACTAAACTTCAATTAAAAAATAAAGCACCCCAAGCTGTATCCTCATGTGCCGAATTTCTGTCTCAGAGCCTGTTTTATAGCTAAGTTACAAACACTAAAGAAAATTTATAATAGAACCCTGGACAACCTCATTTTGTAATGGGAGGTAATGGTCACCAGCAATGAGAGAATATATTGTGCTCAGATGTCAACCTCTTTACCTTTCTAAAACAGTGTATCTTGAGTTTATAAGTCAATATCCATATATTTTGTCTCATACACCACTTTGTCATAACACAATATCTTTCCCTGCTGAGGTGAAAAAGGGTCTAGTTTAGTAACAAAAATGAGGTGGGCAGGAATTGTTAGACAATTTATAGTTCTTCCTAAAAATAAATTGAAGGCTATTACCAATAAAGTACATAGAAATGAGGGAGAGAAAAGAGAGAAGAGACCAACAGATCTGAGTATTATGCAAACTCAAAATGTAAGAAATGAAAAATCCAAAGTTTTCTATCTTTATATAGGCAAAGTATATCACATGCAAAATAAATAACATTTACTCTTTATAATATAATTAAAAAGAATAACTTAAATACCCTTACATTACCAGGCTAAATTACCAGATTTAAGCATCTTGGTCAGTATTCAAAAAGTGATATAACAAATCACATTGTAAGAAATTATTTTCTTGGTAAAACACAAAAGCACTCTGCTATAGGCTAGGCAGAATTAATACAATTTTAACATTAAAATAAGAAATATTATAACACCTAAAATGTTCATTTCATATATCTATGACTGAACACCTTACAAAAGACAAGTATCCTCCTAAATCTATTAATCTTGGTTGTATTTTTGAACCAAAATATTTCTTTCATATCATATGATCATAAAATAACATATTCATCTCTAGCAGAGCACTCAATTTCTTCAAGTTCATTTTATGTGTTTTTAGAGTTTAATGTCTTTGCATAGTTGTGCCCTGTTTTTAACATTTTTTCCATAATCTAGTCAATGAAAGCAGTATTATCCTATTCCTCTTGGTAATTATGGAAAAGAAGTGAAAAAGTCTTCCCAGTGTTCCACAAAACAATATTTCATAAATATGAATTTCCAAATCCCCAAGCAATCAAAACTAATGATATTTGACACTGGTGGTTGAATTTATGACTAATACAGTAACAGTTTGAATGGTCTCATTAGACTTGTCATCCAATGTAATTGGGTTTAAAATATGTCTTTAACTTGACAAGGTCATTGATTTTGCACTGGACAATGACTTTCTCTGATATTAAATTTTTTCTCAGAGTCCATTTGAGCATTTGGTTATGTAGTGAAATAGGCTTTAATTGTGTTGTGAAAGAAATTCTTCTTATCACATAGAGAAAAGCAGGGAAAACCATGCTATTTGTCAAAATCTCTTTTGGCTTCAGCTTTTGTATATTGCAAATGGATTAGCTTTCAAAAACTTCTATCTTTACTATTTTTTTAGTTGGAGGGAAAGGAGAAATAATGTTCAAAAGGGTCTTTCATAGGATTCAGCTTTTTGTTTTTTTAACTGGTGCATTAACTGGACTATTTATAGTGAGTAGTATAGACCTTTCTAATATGGATGTATACATCTTTAAAAAATATTTTCTTAGCAGTATTTTAATGTGAAGATGAGTCCTGACTGGAGTCCTCTAACAATACACTTGAAATTTCATAAATGCCTTCATTCACTCCAGTCCTTGGTGAAAGCTACATAATGGAAAAGTGATATCACATATATTTTGAAAATAGTTGATTTTGCTTTATTCCATTTAATTCTATATATGAAAATAGTATTAACCCTAGAGATTAAAATTAATATTAGGGTGCATGAGTAATTATTTGCACAATTCTGATAATTCACATTTCTTTCTCTCATATTTACTAAGGTATATACTTTAAATGGTATATAACAAGGGCATTTATTTTTCCAGAACTGATGCTTTCAAACTGTGGTGTTGGAGAAGACTCTTGAGAATCCCTTGGACTGCAAGGAGATCAAACCAGTCAATCCTAACGGAAAGCAATCCTGAATATTCATTGGAAGGACTGATGCTGAAGCTTCAATACTTTGGCCACCTGATTCGAAGAGCTGACTCATTGGAAATGACTCTGATGCTGGGAAAGACTGAAGGTAGAAGAAGGGGATGACAGAGAATGAGATGGCTGGATGTCATCACCGACTCAATGGACATGAGTTTGAGCAAACTCTGGGAGACGGTGACAGACAGGGAAACCTGGCATGCTGCAGTTCATGGGGTCGCAAAGAGTTGGACATGACTGAGCGACTGAACAACAAAAACTGCCAAAACCAACACCTGAGTCAAAATTATATTCTTGCATTTGCTATATGTGTTTAAAGATTGTATAAGGTCCAATTATTTTGTATTCTCTTATTTAAATGAATTGATTCACTTAACAAATACTCACTGAGTACATTTTGTATAAGATAACCACACATAGTATATGTGGCCTGTGGCCACATGGGACTTACATTCTAATGATAGAGATGACCATTAATTAAATAACCACATGTATAAATACAGAAGTGAATGTTTTGCAGCAGAAGAGTTTACTGTCAGGCAATATGGAAACATGACCTCAGTTTGGTAAGGGAAGTGAAAATGAAAGTCACTCGGTTGTGTCCGACTCTTTGCGACTCCATGGACTACACAGTCCATGGAAATCTTCAGGCCAGAATACTGGAGTGCATAGACATTCCCTTTGCAAGGGGATCTTCCAGACCTAGCGATGGAACCCAGGTCTCTCACATTGCAGGTGGAAATGACACTAAACCTGAGACCTGAAGAAAGTATTAACTAGATGAAGGCAAAGGGAGTTAGCTCCTGCTAAGTCAATGACATCTTCAAGATCTGAGATTAAAGGAAACATAAAACTGTTTAGAAACTTTAAAAAAAAAATAGAAAGAAAAAACAGTGTAATTATAGGTCATGGTAGGATTTTTTTGTCCTAAAGGCAATTTGGGATATTGAGTACAATAATGTTTAGTGGAGGAAATACCAAGACTGGCTTGCCTGGCTGTTTTTTACATCAGGAAAAAGGACCTTCTTAAACTATTACCCAGATTGCTTTAACTAATTAATAGAAGTCTTGGGCACAAATTGAGAAAGTGAGAATTAGTGCTAATTACTCATAATGAAGATAAGAATCAAGAAGTTGGGAATATTCAGTAAAAACTGCTTGAACTTTGGCTATAGCAGATTACCTCATATGCAAAGAACCACTGTACCTCATTTATAGAGAATCTTGTCCCATTGTACCCTGCTCTCCGCTGACAACACTAAGACCAGCTTAAGGCAAGATTCTTTCTCCCTTGGTTGGATGAGCCAAAGTCTTGAGGACTATCATAGTATGAGATTAGCTCTTATTTTTCTTACCCTCCTTAAGATGTACTAGCCTATGCTAGAAAGGGAGACTGTGCAGTCTGCCATCATCTAAAAGCAACGCTCTTCACACCCATCACTGATTCTCCTTCATGAACCAAAGGATGAAGAAACAAGGAGAATGAAAGGTAAGCTTGTGGACTTCCCTGGTGGTTGTGGTACAGTGGTTGAGAATCCAACTGCCAATGTAGGGGATATAGGTTCAATCCCTGGTCCAGGAAGATTCCATATGCCATGGAGCAACTCAGCACGTATGCTGCAACTGCTGAATCTGTGTGATGCAAGTACTGAAGCCTGAGTACCTAGAGCCTGTGCTCCACAACAAGAGATGACACCACAATGAGAAGTCTGTGCACTGCAAGGAAGAGGAGCCTTTGCTTGCCGTAACTAGAGAAAGTCCACGTAGCAATGAAGACCCAGTGTACTCAAAAAAATAAAATGCAAAAAAAATTTTTAGAAAGTATGATTGCTTTTCTGAATGTGCATATAAGAGTCTTTTATCCCTAGGCACCAATCAAAAGTAAAAGAATCTAAGAACAATGAAAAAACAGATAACTGAGTTTTCAGAACCAACTGCATAATCAGATTTGCATCTTTATTTATTTATTTATTTTAATTTTCTTTACTTTATTGTGTTGGTTTTGCCATACAATGACATGAAACCACCATGGGTATACATATGCTCTCCCTCCAGAACCCCCCTCCCTCCTCCCTCCCGATTCCCTCCCCCTGGGTCATCTCGGTGCACCAGCCCCAAGCATCAACCCTGGGCTGGTGATTGATTTCACATATGATAATTAACATGTTTCAATGCCATTCTCCCATATCATCCCACCCTTGCCCTCATCCACAGAGTCCACGAGTCTGTTCTATACATCTGCATTCCTTTTGGTCTCGCATGCAGGGTTCTCGCTGTCATCTTTCTAAATTCCATATATATACATCTTTAAAAGATGGCTCAGACAGTAGGGAGTCAGGAAGACTACAAAGATTTGACAAGACCGAGCAAGCATGCCTTTTCATGCTGAGATGAAGAGGCTATAAACAGTCAACAAAACAAGACTGTTAATTGACTGTGGCTCAGATTATGAACTCCTTATTGTCAAATTTAGACTTAAAGTGAAGAAAGTAGGGAAAACCACTAGACCATTCAGGTATGACCTAAATCAAATCCCTTACAATTATACGGTGGAAGTGACAAATAGATTCTAGGGATTAGATCTGACAGAGCGCCTGAAGAACTATGGATGGAGGTTCGTGATATTGTACAAGAGGCAGGGATCATGAACATCCCCAAGAAAAAGAAATGAAAAAAAGCAAAATGGTTGTCTGAGGAAGCCTTACAAATAGCTATGAAAAGAAGAGGAGTGAAAGGCAAAGGGGAAAAGAAAAGATATATCCATTTGAATGCAGAGTTCCAAAGAATAGCAAGGAGAGATAAGAAAGCCTTCCTCAGTGATCAATGCAAAGAAATAGAGGAAAACAATAAAAAGAGAAAGACTAGAGATCTCTTCAAGAAAATTAGAGATACCAAGGGAACATTTCATGCGAAGATGGACACAATAAAAGACAGAAATGTTATGGACCTAACAGAAGCAGAAAATATTAAGAAGAGGTGGCAAGAGCACAGAAGAACTTTACAAAAAAGATCTTCACGACTCAGATAATCATGATGGTGTGATCACTCACCTAGAGCCAGACATCCTGAAATGTGAAGTCAAGTGGGCCTTAGGAAGCATCACTATGAACAAAGCTAGTGGAGGTGATGAAATTCCAGTTGAGGTATTTCAAATCCTGAAAGATGATGCTGTGAAACTGCTGCACTCAATAGGCCAGCAAATTTGGAAAACTCAGCAATGGCCACAGGACTGGAAAAGGTCAGTTTTCATTCCAATCCCAAAGAAAGGCAATGCCAAAGAATGCTCAAACTACCGCACAATTGCACTCATCTCACACACTAGCAAAGTAATGCTCAAAATTCTCCAAGACAGGCTTCAATAGTACATCAACCATAAACTTTTAGCTGTTCAAGCTGGTTTTAGAAAAGGCAGAGGAACCAGAGATCAAATTGCCAACATCCGCTGGATCATCGAAAAAGCAAGAGAGTTCCAGAAAAACATCTACTTCCGATTTATTGAGTATGCCAAAGCCTTTGTGGATTACAACAAACTGTGGGAAATTCTGAAAGAGAAGGAATACTAGAACATCTGACCTGCCTCCTGAGTAATCTGTATGCAGGTCAGGAAGCAACAATTAGAACTGGATATGGGACAATAGACTGTTTCCAAATTGAGAAAGTAGTACATCAAGGCTGTAGATTGTCATCCTGCTTATTTAACTTATTTGCAGAGCTTGGATATAAGATATTCCAGGGTAGAAGAGGCACAAGCTGGAATCAAGATTGCTGGGAGGAAAAAAAATTACCTCAGATAGGCAGGTGACTCTACCCTTATGGCAGAAAGCGAAGAAGGACTAATGAGCCTCTTGATGAAAGTGAAAGAGGAGAGTGAAAAAGTTGGCTTAAATTTCAACATTCAGAAAACTAAGATCATGGCATCTGGTCCCATCACTTCATGGCAAATAGATGGGGAAACAGTGGAAACTGTCAGTCTTTATTTTTGGGGGCTCCAAAATCACTGCAGATGGTGATTGCAGCCATGAAATTAAAACAAACTTGCTCCTTGGAAGAAAAGTTATGACCAACCTAAACAGCATATTAAAAAGGAGAGACATTACTTTGCCAATAAAGGTCTGTGTAGTGAAAGCTACAGTTTTTCCAGTAGTCATGTATGGATGTGAGAATTGGGACTGTAAAGAAAGCTGAGTGCCAAAGTATTGATGCTATTGACCTGTGGTATTGGAAAAGACTCTTGAGAGTCTCTTGGACTGCAAGAAGATCCAACCAGTCATTCCTAAAAGAAATTAGCCCTGAATATTTCTTCGAAGGACTAATAATGAAGCTGAATCTCCAATACTTTGGCCACCTGATGCAAAGAACTGACTCATTGGAAAAGACCCTGATGCTTGGAAAGATTGAAGATGGGAGGTGAAGGGGATGACAGAGGATGAGATGGTTGGATGGCATCACCCACTAGATGGAAAGGAGTTTGAGTAAGCTCCAGGAGTTGGTGATGCACAGGAAAGCCTAGTGTGATGCTGTCTATGGAGTCACAAAGAGTTGGATACAGCTGAGTGACTGAACTTAACTGAGCACGCATGAACTGAGCAATTCAGTGTTCCCATGTAGTTCCTGCTCTTTTGGGCTTCCCAAGTAAAGAATCTGCCAGCCATTGCAGGAGAAGCAAGAGACATGGGTCAATCCTTATGTAGGAAAGATCCCTTGGTAACCCACTCCAGCATTCTTGCCTGGAAAAATCCCATGGACAGAGAAGCCTGGTGGGCTACAGTCCATTTGGTTGCAAAGAGTCAGACACAAATGAGCACATATGCTGCAGACAGCAGGAAGCAGAAGAACCGGACGAGAGCACGAGTATATGCCGAAGGAATACCTAAGCAGTCATGATAGTTGTCTGGCAGCTTTCAATAGAGAAGGAATTAGGTGGGCAGGGAGAATATGTGTTTTATTTTGGATAGGTTGAGTTTGAAATGACTTCAAGCATCAGGGTGGAAATGCCGAATAGATAGTTGCTTTTTATGAAGTTTAGAGAACAGTTTCAGAACAAATATGAATTTGCAAGTTATTAGCATCCAGATGACCTCATTTTCAATACCATTTTTTCAATAGATTTATTTTCAATGCTATAAAAGTATTCGCATGAAGCAGTTTCTACTTTTAAATGAAAAACTATGAGCATAAAAATATACACATAAGCAAACACAGAAATGGGCTCAGACACCAAAGCTGATCACAAAACCCCACAAATGAAACAGACCTTCATTTGCCTTAATCTACAAGCCTTGGTTACTAAATGAAGGAGAAAAAGTGTTTATTTTCATAGGTTTCAAAATATTAATAGTAAAGGATGCTTATAAGTATTGAGATATTAATAAAAAATTGTGACTTTTAATTTAGAAGTACTAAGATATTTTAGTCATTATTTAAAGCAAAGAGAGTCTGGAAAATGCAGGCTTATTTGTATTTTTCTTTAAAAAGACATTGATTTTTACCTTTAGCCAAATGCTTATCCATGTCATTATCAGTTAATCGATTGGAGAGGAAGTTTTATACATGTTACGCCAATGAGCCTGAAATATTTTGAAAATAATTTCTGTGTCATTTTCTGGTTTCCATTTTTGTTTCCAAATGAGTGACCTACTCTTCAACACTAATTTTAGATATCATGGTAAATAAAATAAATATAATACCTGATACTTGATATTACTACTTTGGCTTTAGATGAGTTAATTTTGGATAATTGTAGTTGGATGGTATGCAGACCATTATCTTTCATAGTCTCTTAAAGACTGGAGGAAACTGTGATTAGTCTCTCTTCTTTTTAATCAATCTTTATGCTCTCGAGAAATTACTGTCTGCAAGCTATGCTGCAAAAATCACCAAATGTGCCTCTGTGGATCAATCTTTGAATGCCATGATACATGGACTTATTTGCAAACATGGCTAGAGGCTTCTAGCATTAGCTTCTCTCAGAAATCATTATTGCTTCCTGTGACTGAAGGTTATTGCTGCTGAAATGATGACTGAATTAATGAAATCAGTCACTGCTAGAATCTTCACATCTAACGTACAAATGGGTCATTAACTGAAACACAAATGCTATCTGCTCAGTTTAAGTTAGGAAATCTGCAAATCTTCAGGAAAAGGAGATGGTAGAATTAGAAATCCAAGTATTTTATCAATTAGATATTAGATCAAACAGATATTAAGACCCAGGCTTGTAACGAGTCAATGATGACCCAATCTACAATACCAGAAATGTCATTTCTATCTAAATAAAATGAAATATCAATTTATATTGAAGTTTCCACATTTTTTTTTTTTTGCCATTTTATTAGGCCATCAAGACTGATAATGTGTTTGTACACCTACTTGACAGATGTGGAGGGTAACTGGGATGGTTCGGTTTCCTGGGGCAGTGGCTTTGAATGTGCCATATACAAAGGTAACTGGTAACTGATGTGCAATCCAGGTGTCCAGGGTGGGAAGCTAAACTGATTTGTGAAAAGTTCACACCAACACTGTAAGTAGCCCAGCTCAGGATGTGTATACGTAGTTCTGCTTCTAAGATATTTTCTTTTAAAATGTGGATTGGCATAAGAGGGGTCCTTTAAATGCATTCTTGAATCATGTGATTAGAGCTAAGGAAATCTATCAAGAGAAGAAGAGTGGTAGATAGAGGAAAACAGGAAATAGACAAGTAAGATTTGTCAGCATGCATTCAGGACAGTCTGGAAGAGGCAACGTGGAGACTACGGGCTAAGACTATTAGCAGTCAGGAGTCTGGAAAATATCCTTCAAGATGGTCTGATTTCTTTTTGTCTAAACTGTGCTTATGATGACACTTTCCTTTTACTTTAAAAGTATTAATTTTTCCTTGCTTGGATCTTAGGATAACTAGAGTATGGCAATTTAGATACGTATTTGCTGAGGTATATCAAGTAACTACTATATACTAGGAATTACAATGAGTAAAAAGAAAGTCTCTACCTTCAAGATATCTCCACCTAGAATAAAAATAAGCAAATAATAATTCTAATATAACAGAGATAAATGTGCACACAGAAAGGCTAGGGAATGCAGGAGAGGTTGGGAGCCCCTCAGAGAGCCTTCCTAGAGGGTTATTGCAGGAGTTTAATAGTATAGTTCAGTTACTTTTGTGTGCATAAGAAAAGTCTCCTTTTAGACCAAAATGATTTGCCAGTGGGTCTCAAGCCATTTAATTATCTATGGCCAATTATCTGATCCTGATGCACTGTGAAAGGTATAAAATTTGGGGCCTTGTTTTTCTTTTGTGAGTTGTATTCCCTACCTATTGCTCTATAACAAATGATCTCAAACACAGCCACTTTAAAAAGTGTATTATTGTACATATTTTTCTGAAGGTCAGGAATTTAGGAATGGCTCAGGTCAGTGCTTCTGGCTCAAAAGCTCCCATGAGGTTATAGACAACTAACCGCTAGGGCTGTAGTTGGTTACGGCTACAGGATTTGTGTCTAAATTCACTTACGAAGACTTTGGCAAGGAAGTTTAGTTACACCACACGGGCCTCTTCTAAGGGTCACTTATGGTCTGGTAATTCATTTTCTCCAAACTGAGGGATCCAAGAAAGGATAAGAGAGCTTGCCCAAGCTGGAAGCCACCGTATCTCAACAATTTACCCCCAGAAGTGATTAGCATCATGTCTGCTGTACTCGGTTGTTCATGCAGACCAAAGCTGATACACGGTGGATGCACAAAGATGCGACTATCAAGAAGTGCAAATCACTGGGGCCCACTGTGGAAGCTGGTTAGCATGTAAGTCAATTAGATCTTTAATACCGCCAGGCCCCACAGGCTAACTAAAATAGTCTGTGATGCAAGCTGCTTTCAATTGTAATGCTTTTTATTTTAAAATTGAAAGGGACTTTGAATATGATCAATTTTCATGAGATTCAGAGGGGAAGTAAGAACAAGTAAACAAAGACTCATATTTAATTTAAAATAGCACATGTGTATTTTTGTTATTTACTTTCATCTGTGCTTTAGTTGGGCTTCCCAGGTAGTGCTAGTGGTAAAGAATCTACCTATCACTGCAGGAGTTGTAAGAGACGCAGGTTTGATCTTTGGGTTGGGAAGATCCCCCTGGAGGCAGAAATGGCAACCCACTCCACTATTCTTGCCTGAAGAATCCAATGGACAGAGAAGGTCCAGGCTATGGTCCATGTCATCAACATAGAGTTGAACACAACTGAAGTGACTTAGCATGCAAGCATGCTTTAGTTATTTTTACTTTGCCTGCTCCAAAAAGAATTCCAGACACAATATTTATCTCAAAAGCAAACTTTGCATTATTATACTTGATGATATCTTATTCCTCTGTTTAAATTAATATTTTGGCTAAGAATTTGTTTTGTAAAAAAAATGGTATATTAAAGAAAAAATATATAGGCAAAGTTTGGTCATTAAAATTAAAAATAAATGTTTGCAATAAATGCAAGTCCAATTGCAAACTTGGAAACCATCTTTCTGAAAGATTCAGAGTAAGCCAATTCAGTTTAGTTTGTTGCACTTTATGAAATTTTTAGAGATCTTCTGGGTTTTATTGGTATGACCCATAAGAATATTTCTGTAGACTGACAAAAAGTATTATTAAGAAAGCATTTAAGAGAGATAGAGATGACAGATACATAATACAGCCTCGTGATTTCATTATGTTAATTAATCTCCCTCTCTCTTTAGTCGCTAACACTTGGGACCCCATGGGCTGTAGCCTGTCAGGCTCCTCTGTCCATGGGATTCTCCAGGCAAGAATACTGGAGTGGGTTGTCATTCCCTTCTCCAGGGGATCTTCCTGACCTAGAGATCAGATCTGGATCTCCTGCATTGCAGGCAGATTCTTTACCATCTGAGCTATGAGGGACGTCCTTGTTAATTGATAACATGACTCATTATATTTCTGAACTTTTTAATATAAGTAAATATCAAGAAAATTAAATTGGATTAAAAAATCATAAGCTCCATTAGAATAAGATATATTTATATTTCAAAAGACTTTATAAAAACTGTACTCTGAATTATTTCACAATTGGCTATTAATTACAAGTTTAGTTCTGCTTGTTATAAATGGTGGGCAATTTTAGCAGTAGTTTTTGAACAAAAGAAATTTACTGAAATCCCTGCTTCACTGTCATTTAAAAAATTACATTTTGGAGCCTATTTCCTCCTACAGCTTTTGAGATTTGTGGTAAATGTTCAATCTTGCATACTATTTTATAACTGCAATCTATGAAACCAGCAATAACATGAGGTTTCAAATATGGATAGCAAAGGTCAGTAGGACACTATAAAAATCATAGAATAAAACATAAAAAGTTATTTAAGTTGCATATAAAACACCACTTCAGTGTTATACTGCAAGTTACTTAAACACCATGTAGTCTTCGAGAATAGAAAAAAGCAGTGCTTTATAAAGGAGTGATTTTTTAAAATATTAATAGTAACATGTAAGGACAGTTTTACTATTGTGTTAAATTTCTTTCCAAAACATTAGGCATGTTAAACAAATGTTATTTTCCAAGGAAGAAAAGCCATTGCATTCAACTATGTAAAAACACAGTGAGATAATGTTTCTCACCTCAGAACTATGGGAAAAGGCAGTAGTAGATGTTATAACTATGACAAGAGAGCATATGGTGAGGAGAGGACCAGTTCTCTCCAGTTGTAAACATAGATCCTGACTCTCTGAGTCAAGGATACCTTGAGGGAGTAGGTTTTTAAGGCTAGATGTAATCATCTTTAATTTTTTCCAAACGTGAATTTGGAGCTCACTATTTCAGTCTTAAAAACAAAGTTTTGAAAACAGATCTGACCTTTAAATGCACCAATTTGCACTGGTTACAAAATAATATATTCACAAATTAATACATATCATATAGTTTAAAAAGTTCATTAATTAACCCATCAATTTATTGACACTTTAAAACAATTCATCCTAGTAATGAATATTTGTATTAGCAGTTGATGAAATATTTACATGTATATTAACTTATTTATTTCAATAGTAATTTGACATATATTGAGTAATTACTACTTGCTAGGCATTGCTCTCAGTGCTTTGTATGAGTTGGCCCTCTTAATCCCCATCTCAACTCTGCATCAAAGAAGAGGAAGCAGAAGCACTGGGAGTGTGGATAGGAGTGTAGCTAGGTCACAGTGTTAGTGATGGTGGTGGAGATAAATTCAAACTCTGGAAGGTGCTCTTAGCATTTCACCACATAACAATGTGAGGCTAACAAACAGGAGTTAGGCTTACATTGTTATTAGCACTTGCAAATAAGGAAAATGGTATTTGCAGGAGTAAAATACAAAGGCTGTTAAATGGTGTATGGACTTTAGTCTCCATTTCCTGCCACCAAGTCTACTACAATGATTTCCCTTGGATCTTAAAAAGCTCTTCTTCAGAGGAAATACACACATAAGCAACTAATAATACAATGCAAGGAGAGAGATAAAAGAGGTGCTGCTGTACTGGCTTTTAGAGGAGGGAGATTACCTCCTCTGGGAGTCAAAGATGTGAAACAAACCTTTAGCAACAGGGCCAATCACAAGTTCTAGGAAAGCAGATTTCTAATAAGGCATCGGACAATTTGAGGGACTTTAAAAATGTCCATGACACAACTTTCACTGTGGCCCAGTTTGGTGCTTCAAATTGCCTTTAAGTAATCATTCTTGAGGCTTCCCAGGTAGTACAGTGGTAAAGAATCTGCCTGCCAATGCAGGAGGCGCAAGAGATGTGAGTTTGATCCCTAGGTCATGAAAATCCCCTGGAGGAGGAAATGACAACCCATTCCAGTATTCTTGCCTAGAAAATTCCATGGACAGAGGAGCCTGGTGAGCTACAGTCCATGAGGTTGCAAAGAACCAGACATGACTGAGCACGTACATGCACATTTCAGCTAAAAAAAAAAATCATTCTTTTTACAGCTAACAGCAAAGACTTCAGGAAATACAAATGTGAAATATTTCCTGAGGAGAGCAAGGGTTATAAATTCATGCTTTAATAATGACTAACATCATCAAGCTCTTATTATGAACCAGGTACTATTCTACGTACTTCATAGGTATTATGTTTTTCTTATTCCTCAAAGCAATTTGTTTGACAGTTAAAATAATTGCCTCATTTTACTTTTGAAGAAACCAAGGGACAGCTTTTCAAGGGCCTAGTTTCCCAGGAGAATGGCTCTGGGCTCCTTGGAAGAAGGCTATGGAGAAATTCACTATACTAATTTTATGTATCTCTTTATTGAGATTTATCTTCTAAAATAAATTGTGAAGGCTCATACAAGGCTTGGTTGATGAACTACCTCAGATCTAACAATAGTTGAGAGTTCACAATTCTTGGGTTTGCTATCTCAGGTCTATTCTTTAGTTGGCCACATCTGGCGTGTTTTTGGGTATGTAAATAAGTAAGAGCTTAGATATATAATGATTTCATTCTTAGGAACCCCATGAACCATTAACCTGGGCAGAGATTTTTACTGGTTCAACAGAATTACTCTTGTCCTGTTGCCTATTCTTGTAGTCACATCCACTATTTTCACTTCCTGAGATCAGCCACCTAGGATCCTCCTACCTCCACTGAGATTTCAGTTCCCTCCAGTATATTTTTAGTGTAAAGATAACAACCAATGAAATACCATTAAAAAAATTATTTTACCCTACTTTTTAAATAATCCTGTGCTTTTGCTAATTAACCTGCCCCCTAAAGCCTTTATAAGGGAAAAACTGAGATCTCTTGGGGGAATGTGGTTAGGACATAATTGGGACAGATTCACAAGACAAATAAAATAAAGAACATGTTGATCTTGGAATCTGATTACTAATTTAATAGTGAGATAGGAGTAAGAGAGAACACATCAGCTTTCTCCTGAAGGTTTGAAATAATCCAAATGCATGCGTCTTCCCAGAACCCTCAGTCTGATTGTGAGAATTTGCTTCTTTGCTGATTGATGCACTAGCTTTCTTTAGGGCATTCCCAGCAGTTCAGCAGTAAAGAATCTGCCTGCTAATGCAGGAGACCTGGGTTCAACCCTTTGGTTGGGAAGATCCATGACCATGACACAACCTTTTCACTTTCATCAAGTTTCTTTTCCCTTTCTGCCATAAGGGTGGTGTCATCTGCATGTTTGAGGTTACTGACATTTCTCCCAGCAGTCTTGATTCCAGCTTGTGCTTCATCCAACCCAGCACTTCATATGATGTACTCTACATAAAAGTTAAATAAACAGAGTGACAATGTGCAGCCTTGACGTACTCCTTTCCTGATTTGGAAACAGCCCATTGTTCCATGTCCAGTTCTAACTGTTGTTTCTTGACCTGCATACAGGTTTTCAGGAGGCAGGTAAAGTGGTCTGGTATTCTCATCTCTTGATGAGATGAGAATTTTCCAGTTTGTTGTAATCCACACAGTCAAGGCTTTAGTGTAGTCAGAAGCAGAAGTAGATGTTTTTCTGGAATTCTCTTGCATTTATGATGATCCAATGGATGTTGGCAATTTGATCTCTTGTTCCTCTGCTTTTTCTAAATGCAGCTTGCACATCTGGGAGTTCTTGGTTCATGAACTGTTGAAGCCTAACTTTGAGAATTTTGAGGATTACTTTGTTAACAAGTGAAATAAGTGCAATTGTGTGGTAGTTTGAACATTGTCTGGCAGACCTTCTTTGGGATTGTAATGCAAATTGACTGGTTCCAGTCCTGTGGCCACTGCTATGTTTTCCAGATTAGATTTCATGTTAACCCTGATAAACTCAAATGATTTTCAACCCAGCATCTCAAAAACTAATTCTCTGAAAGTTTTATTTGTTATTTTAATTTGTTTCTCTTGTTGTCATCATTTTTTCCTTATCTTAGCCAAGGGTTAGAAAACCGAAGTAATTCTTTCAGTATTTTCAAATTAACCCTTGAAATGCATGTGAATTTCATTATAGATCTTGACAAAAGGATTTATGTGATTTTAGTTTACTGTTCTCTCATTCCATCTCTTTGCTCTGCTCCATTGCAAACTTGAAGCTTACTTATTATCTTCCTTACTATCCAACCTTACTATCTTCCTTACAGTTTACAATTCAAGATGGTGCCTTTTATCACATCTCAGGCCAGGAATCAATTCAACATTTTCTTGAAGACCTCTGGCCTACCATAGGACCAATTTTTGTATTATCTAGGGTTCTTCATTTGCAAGATACAGACAATGACAACTGGGCCAAAATAAGCCAGAAATTATTTTTTAAAAGCAGCAGTTAAAAAAAAAATCAAAGGAAAAACATTGATATTGTAACATATATCAAAAGGGAGCAACTCCAGGATCCAGGTGGCAGGACCGATCATCAGTAGCCTATAGTCTGAAATTGGATAAATCTATGCCAAACATTTTCTGTATTTATCACTTCCCAAGAGAATAAGGCTTATTGATGAAACTCAGAGTACAAGCTTACTCCTTGATCAAGGGAATACAACACTAGTTAAGTGACAATTTCATTAAGGTATCAGTGAGATAATTGCCAAAACAAGAACTGAGATAGTGTTACTAAAAATGAAGAAATGTAAGTTGTACAGGCAAAAGTAATGGATGACTTCTACTTTAAGAAATAAGTCTGCATTGGACCTTGAACAGTAAGCAGTAAGAAGCAATCTCTATGACTAAATTTATTAAGGACCCAGACAGTTTAAATTTTTTTTTAAAGAAAAGAAGGAAGAAGGAAAAAAACCTCTGGATACCAAAACGTTAACTGCTGTTTTCCAAGTACTGTTTCTATAAACCTTTTAAATCAGAGACTTAACAATTTTTTATATTTTCTAATGATTCTACAATAAATTTTAATTGCATTCAAAATGAGTAAAACATATTTTTTAAAAATATCAGGGAACTTCCCATTTCTGCCCATGACAGATAAACTACTACTGGATTTATCTTTATGCCATAAACAACCATAAAATATATCAGGCAAATATTTTCAGGAATTGTTCAACAGCTAGTACAGGATTGCTATTTTTAAGAGGAACATGTGAATTGAATCCCACATTTCCTCTGGAATTCTGCTTTGGAATATTTTATAAACTAAAACGTGGGACATTCAGCCCAAGTAGAGCAGGATGAACTCACTAAGCTAAAGAGGCAGAGATTGGTTCTGGGAGCCGCTGGAGTGACTGGAATTTGCAGATCCCTGTACTAGCTAACATGAAATCTGCATAGGGGTTCCTTGAGATCTTGATGGAAGATTGGGCTATGCAACAGGCTTTGTAGGGAGAAAGTATCACAGCTGTGAGAGATAAAGAAGATACTAGAAATCATGTAGTTCTTTGAGAGTTTGGAGTTCTGGCCTGCTTAGATTGGAGAAATATTACTAAACACTTTGAACAACTGATTGAAATTCCAGAAAAATACCCTGTAGGATTAAGTATAATGCTCTAGGTTAAGTGCCATGCCCTAAAACTATGGAAACAACTAAAATACACCATCTCCTAAAACCAAGCCTTTCAAGACCAATCAGAATCACCATAAATTTAAGTGTCTGTCAGAATAAATCTCAGCATCATTTAAAGGAAGACAGTGTAGCCTATATTGCTACAGTGTAACACCCCAAAATGCCAAGCATACAATAGAAAGTGCTAGACATATGAGAAATGATAAAAATGTAACCCACATATATATATTTTATTCTTTACATTATGGTGTTGGTTTTGCCATACGTTGACATGAATCGGCCATGGTTATACATATGTTCCCCTTCCAGAACCCCCTTTCCACCTCCCTCCTGATTCCTTCTCTCTGGGACATCCCAGTGCACCAGCCCTGAGCATCAAACCTGGGCGGTGATTAATTTAACATATGATAATTAGCATGTTTCAATGCCATTCTCCCATATCATCCTACCCTAGCCCTCTCCCATAGAGTCCACGAGACTGTTCTATACATCTGCATTTCTTTTGCTGTCTCACATACAGGGTCGTCGTTACCATCTTTCTAAATTCCATATATATGGGTTAGTATACTGTATTGTTTTTCCTTCTGGCTTACTTCACTCTGGATAATAGGCTCCAGTTCTATCCACCTGAGTAGAACTGATTCAAATGAATTCTTTTTAATGGCTGAGTAATATTCCATTGTGTATATGTACCACCGCTTTCTTATCCATTCGTCAGTTGATGGGCATCTAGGTTGCTTCCATGTCCTGGCTATTGTAAACAATGCGGCGATGAACATTGGGGTACACGTGTCTCTTTCAATTCTGGTTTCCTCAGTGTGTATGCCCAGCAGTGGGATTGCTGGGTCATATGGCAGGTCTAATTGCAGTTTTTTAAGGAATCTCCACACTGTTTTCCATAGTGGCTGTACTAGTTTGCATTCCCACCAACAGTGTAAGAGGGTTCCCTTTTCTCCACATCCTCTCCAGCATTTATTGCTTGTAGACTTTTGGATGGCAGCCATTCTGACTGGTGTAAAGTGGTACCTCATTGTGGTTTTGATTTGCATTTCTCTGATAATGAGTGATGTTGAGCATCTTTTCATGTGTTTGTTAGCCATTTTTATGTCTTCTTTGGAGAAATGTCTGTTAAGTTCTTTGGCCCACTTTTTGATTGGGTCGTTTATTTTTCTGGAATGGAGTTGCAGAGGTTGCTTGTATATTTTTGAGATTAGTTGTTTGTCCGTTGCTTCATTGGCTATTATTTTCTCCCATTCTGAAGGTTGTCTTTTCACCTTGCTTATAGTTTCCTTTGTTGTGCAGAAGCTTTTCATTTTAATTAGGTCCCATTTGTTTATTCGTGCTTTTATTTCCGATATTCTGGGAGGTGGGTCATAGAGGATCCCGCTTTGGTTTATGTCAGAGAGTGTTTTGCCTATGTTTTCCTCTAGGAGTTTTATAGTTTCTGATCTTATGTTTAGGTCTTTGATCCATTTTGAGTTTATTTTTGTGTATGGTGTTAGAAAGTATTCTAGTTTCATTCTTTTACAAGTGGCTGTCCAGTTTTCCCAGCACCACTTGTTAAAGAGATTGTCTTTTCTCCATTGTATATTCATGCCTCCTTTGTCAGAGATAAGGTGTCCATGGGTGCGTGGATTTATCTCTGGGCTTTCTATTTTGTTCCATTGATCCATATTTCTGTCTTTGTGCCCGTACCATACTGTCTTGATGACTGTGGCTTTGTAATATAGCCTAAAGTCAGGCAGGTTGATCCCTTCAGTTCCATTCTTCTTTCTCAAGATTGCTTTGGCTATACGAGGTTTTTTGTATTTCCATACAAATTGTGAAATTATTTGTTCTAGTTCTCTGAAAAAGACCCCTCTGGTAGCTTGATAGGAATTGCACTGAATCTATAGATTGTTCTGGGTAGTATACTCATTTTCACTATATTGATTCTTCCAATCCATGAACACGGTATATTTCTCCATCTATTTGTGTCCTCTTTGATTTCTTTCATCAGTGTTTTATAGTTTTCTATATATAAGTCTTTTGTTTCTTTAGGTAGATATACTCCTAAGTATTTGTTTCGATGGTAAATGGAATTATTTCCTTAATTTCTCTTTCTGTTTTCTCATTGTTAGTGTATAGGAATGCCAGGGATTTCTGTGTGTTGATTTTGTATCCTGCAACTTTACTATATTCACTGATTAGCTCTAATAATTTTCTGGTAGAGTCTTTAGGGTTTTCTATGTAGAGGATCATGTCATCTGCAAACAGAGAGAGTTTTACTTCTTCTTTTCCAATCTGGATCCCTTTAATTTCTTTATCTGCTCTGATTGCTGTGGTCAAGACTTCCAAAACTATGTTGAAAAGTAGTGGTGAGAGTGGGCACCCTTGTCTTGTTCCTGACTTCAGGGGAAATGCTTTCAGTTTTTCACCATTGAGGATAATGTTTGCTGTGGGTTTGTCATATATAGCTTTTATTATGTTGAGGTATGTTCCTTCTATTCCTGCTTTTTGGAGGGTTTTTATCATAAATGGATGTTGAATTTTGTCAAAGGCTTTCTCTGCATCTATTGAGATAATCATGTAGTTTTTATTTTTCAATTTGTTACTGTGGTGTATTACATTGATTGATTTGCAGATATTGAAGAATCCTTGCATCCCTGGGAAAAAGCCTACTTGATCATGATGTATGATCTTTTTAATGTGTTGTTAGATTCTATTCGCTAGAATTTTGTTAAGGATTTTTGCATCTATGTTCATCAGTGATATTGGCCTGTAGTTTTCTTTTTTTGTGGCATCTTTGTCGGGCTTTGGTATTAGGGTGATGGTGGCCTCATAGAATGAGTTTGGAAGTTTACCTTCCTCTGCAATTTTCTGGAAGAGTTTGAGTAGAATAGGTGTTAGCTCTTCTCTAAATTTTTGGTAGAATTCAGCTGTGAAGCCATCTGGTCCTGGGCTTTTGTTTGTTGGAAGATTTCTGATTACAGTTTCAATTTCCGTGCTTGTGATGGGTCTGTTAAGATTATCTATCTCTTCCTGGTTTAGTTTTGGAAAGTTGTACTTTTCTAAAAATTTGTCCATTTCTTCCAAGTTGTCCAGTTTATTTGCATATAGTTGCTGATAATAGTCTCTTATGATCCTTTGTATTTCTGTGTTTTCTGTTGTGATCTCTCCGTTTTCATTTCTAATTCTGTTGATTTGATTCTTCTCCCTTTGTTTCTTGATGAGTCTGGCTAATGGTTTGTCAATTTTATTTATCTTCTCAAAGAACCATCTTTTGGCTTGGTTGATTTTTGCTATGGTCTCTTTTGTTTCCTTTGCATTTATTTCTGCCCTGATCTTTAAGATTTCTTTCTTTGTACCAACCCTGGGCTTCTGCATTTCTTCCTTTTCTAGTTGCTTTAGGTGTAAAGTTAGGTTATTTATTTGTCTTTTTTCTTGTTTCCTGAAGTAAGCTTGTATTGCTATGAACCTTCCTCTTAGCACTGCTTTTACAGTGTCCCATAGGTTTTGGGTTATTGTTTCCATTTTCTTTCATTTCTATGCATATTTTGATTTCTTTTTTGATTTCTTCTGTGATTTGTTGGTTATTCAGTAGCGTGTTGTTGAGCCTCCATATGTTGGAATTTTTAAATGCTTTTCTTCTGTAATTGATATCCAATCTCACTGCATTGTGGTCAGAAAAGATGCTTGGAATGACTTCAATTTTTTTGAATTTACCAAGGCTAGATTTATGGCCCAGGATGTGATCTATTCTGGAGAAGGTCCCGTGTGCACTTGAGAAAAAGGTGAAATCCATTGTTTTGGGGTAGAATGTCCTATAGATATCAATTAGGTCTAACTGGTCTATTGTATCATTTAAAGTTTGTGTTTCCTTGTTAATTTTCTGTTTAGTTATCTATCCTTTGGTGTGAGTGGGGTATATTTAAAAAAATGTTAACAGAAATGTTATGGCCCTTTAATGGGCTGGGGCTTGGGGGTACAGAATCGATGACAAGAAAATAAAGGAAGAGAGAAAGGAGACAGAAAGAGATAGAAATGAATAGAGACATGGGGACCAAGACTCTGATGGAGTAAAGGCGTTTATTCAGCATAATGTGGACATATATATACTGTCTTACAAGATAGCCTTTTTAGCAAAGATAAAGATCAAAAATCTTACAACTTATCCAGAAAACATAAGGCTAGAATCCATCTCAAAGAGAGGAGGTTACAAAACTCACTTTCCATATCAGAGAGGGAAGAAGGCTGTAAATGGTAACTTTTACTTTAAAGATGTATGCATTTGTTTTGTCCCCGGGAGAGGTGTGCCTTTCCACTCATCTCTGAATATTCAGGGATGGTTAAGGGACATCAAAAACTGTACACAGGAAGCCATCTGCCAAATGTTCCCTGACACAGAAATAGAAAAGTCCTCAAGATAACTGAGATGTTGGAATTATAGACGGTGGTTAAAACCTATGTAATTATATTCAAAGATGTGAAGAAGACGGACATAATGATGAGATGGAAAATGTCAGGAGAAAACTAAAAATGATAAAAAGAAGAAAGCCAAAGTAAATTTATTTAAAGGGCTTAATAGCAGCTAGAGACAGACAGACGTACAGTGTCAATTTCCTGCAAAGGCCTCAAATTAAATGGGGGGGTATAAATGTAAATGTAAATGTAAATTTTCATCATGTGTTGGTGAAAAAACTTGACAAATATATGGGGGAAGTGAACCTCTATTTTTATATTATAATAGGATTAATTTGAGATGGTTCATAGGTCAAATCTTCAGTGTCAAAATTATAAACCTTCTAGAATAACATTTAAGGGACTGTATCTGGGACTTTGGGAAGACAAATATTTCTTAGAGAACACAAAATGCACTAATCATAAAAGAAAAAAATAAAACGAACTTCAAACTTAAGTCTTTACATCAAATAATAATTAAGAAATTGTAAATGGTAGCTATGATTTGGAAGAAAATATTTATATATGTGACTCTAATAATCTGCATTTTATAACTTATATATTTATATAATATTATATATAAAATTCCCAATTATAGGAATCTCAAGAATAGGCAAAAATCTTTGTGGTGATAGAAATAAGAAATGGTTACCTATGAAGGGTAGAAGCGGACTGGAATGGGAATGAAGGCACTTTCTGTGGAGATGAAACTTTTTGTCTTAAGATTTTGGTTACATTGTTATATAAATTTATTAAAAATCTCATTAAATTATATTCTTAAAGTGTGTATGTGTGTATGTTGTATTTGAGTTGCTTTCTGTGCTACAGTCTTCACCAGTAGCTCTCAATTGGCTACAATTTTTTCTCTAGGGGTCATTAAACAATCTGGAGTCATGTTTCTGTCATGACTTGGTGGTATACCATGGGCATCTAGCAGGTAAAAGCCAGAAGCTGCTAAACACAGGACATCATTCCACAACAGAAGATTGTATGACCCCAAGTGTCACTAGTGCAGAGGTTGGGAAACCTTGCTTCACACCAAGTGATTTATATGTATTAGATCATTTCTTAAGTATCCTAAGAAAAGTCATAGGCTAAAATTATGATCATTTTGGTCAATCACATACAGTTCTTTAAAGAACATATCAGCACTGCAATGTTTTACAGAATAGGCAAACTAGATCCAGAATTTAGGAGAACAGATCATTTTTGGTTAATATCTATCTTTGCTATTGGGATCTTTCACATTCACTGTGGGGACAGGACTCTTATTAAACATAAATGATACAAGAAATATATAACAAAGACAGGGGTACTCAGGGTTGGGAAAAAAAATTCTGAATTGCCACATTTAAATGGCTAGTTGAGAAAAGAGCCAAGTACACTAAGTTATCATGTCCCTAATGATGACCCCCAAACCTGGAAGCAGCAGATTTGGATAGAAAAGCAAAAATCATGGTGCAAAGCAAGAGACAGACTGATAGTGAGGGAGACCAGTAGATTAAGGAAGAAGTGGGACTGGCTTTATGGAAATTTCCAAACCAAACAGCCACTATGAATTTTTCTTCATAACCCGTAGAAATGGCTTGAAATGTGAAAAAACCTAGAGAAGAAACCCATGAAGAATTGGGGCAATGACATCATACTTCCCAGTGAAAACAATAATGCACTTGGAAGTAGGAGTTGTGACATTTATCAGGTTAGTCCATATTGGTAGCTTCAGTCTCTTTATCTGTAAAATAAGAGACAGGAGTGGCTGAAATTATGAGGTCTTTTTACCAATTCACCTATTAGTTCTTCTTTCCCAGCTTGACAGCACTTTGGAATACAGAGAAGACATCAAACATACAAGGAGCAGTGTCTAGAAAAATGATCCTGTGTAAGCCCCCTCCACTCCTTCTTATTCCCTTGCTTTATACTGTTACAGCATTTGCAGGGCTTCTTATTTATGTCACAAGCACTCCTTATTTTCACAAATGCTTTTTAAAAAAATACTATTTTCCATCATGGTTTATCATAGGATATTGAATAATTCCCCATGTTCTATACGTTAAGATCTTGTTGTTTATCCATTCTAAATGTACCAGTTTGCATCCACCAACCCCAAACTCTCAGTCCATCTCTCTCCCTCCCCCCTCCCTCTTGGCAACCACAAGCTAGTTCTCTATGTCTAAGAGTCTGTTTCTGTTTTGCAGATAGGTTCAAAACACTCCTTTTTATGCAGTTGTAACTGTTTGCATAGAAGGTTTCCATTCATACCATATTCCTTCTATAATTGCAAACAGCCTCTTTAACCTTTAGAACCCAATGTGCTCATTTCTTGCCTAAGGAAACTACATAGACATCTTTGTTATGGACAGACAGCTCTCTTATTAATCTTTCTGAATTCTTAGCCAGTCAGAGACTTGCCCACTGGATTCAAAATCTGTGATTTTAACCAGGCAAGTAAGTGAAAAATTTAATTTTTAGGTTCAGCAACTCAGAAAATCTGTACTAAAAATATAGATACTTTATTTCAGTGCATTGAATCCAGCCATCATCTATGCCTTTTGTTTTCACTGGTTCTTACTTTTTCATAATATATAAGCTTTCCTCCCAAAGTAAGCTTAGCAGTGGAGATGAGGAATTATTACAGAGTCACTGTGGACAGTCCTGGCACAAAGCTGAACAATTATTTCTAAGAACTCAGACTTAAATAGCCCAAATTATTCGGCAGTCCCAAATCAATCTTGCTGTCCAAATTGTCTGCTATGGTCCTTTAGTTCTCTGTGTGCCCAAAGGTTTGTTGTTTTGTTAACCTTCAACATATTTTCCCAGTCCATATGAGGAGCTTTTGTGTTAGTTTTCTTATTTTAATCTTAGGTCCCAGGATCTTTCATTTGTCCTGAACGGCAACCTTTTCACTGACACCTACTGAATAACTCTAATTCATTAGTGTGTGTGTCAGTCTCTTAATCGTGTCCAACTCTGTCACCCCATGGACTGTTGCCCACCAGGTTCCTCTGTCCAGGGAGTTCTCCAGGCAAGAATACTGGAGTGGGTTGCCATTTCCTTCTCCAGGGGATCTACCTGACCCAGGGGTGGAATTCCAGCTCTCCTGCATTGCAGGCAGATTCTATATCATCTAAGCGACCAGGGAAGCCCCCAGTGTATCTGTATAATGGAATATTATTTAGGCATAATCTAATTCATTATTATTCTTCATAAATCTTGATTCTGTTTTACTTCCAGTTGTCAGCTAGAATCCAGGGCTAAACCCTTAAGATTATCTAAAATTATGGCTCTACACTGTTTTGCCATGGTTACTCTCACATTATCATGGTGTAAAACATTGTTTCTGCTGTACTCAGGTACCCTCTACCTCACTAAACCTCTCAGGAAATCATCAACTTTCTAATGATATTTTGGATACTGATTCAGACTGCTGGCTGTGACAACAAAGAAGCAACTCTCTCATCAGGTATATGATGTGCTTTTCAGGATATTGATTAACTGTTTAACTCTGAGAACTTCCCCCACTCCACACAGTAGATGGGCTGCCTGGTTTATTCTATGAAAGCCTAAGCCAAGGTTTAGCTCGCTCTTTATTAAGGTGCCAGCTACTAAACATTCTATGCTCTGTGGGCCATACAATTTCTGTTGCTACTACTCAGCTCTGCCATGGCAGTGTATACCGGCTATAGACAATGCATAAATAAATGGATATGGTTGTCTCCAATGTGATTTTATTTATGAAAGTCGGAAGCATACTCAGTCTGGCCCAGGTGAAGTAAGTTTTCAGACCCTTCTCCTAAGACTTCAATTAACAGTAGGTATGTGATCTAAATTTGGATTATTTTCCAGGAATTTTGAAGTGGGATAAGATAAAATATGTAATTGGTCTTTCTTTGTGATTTGAACTGAAAAAACAAATATACATACTTTGCAGGGGGGGCAACTCTTACCTAATAGCTTCACAGAAAGATCTGGTCTACCAGTGTGATGCCAGCATTAGAAGGACACCTTTTACTAAAGTCCTTCCTAATGCATTGGTATCTAGCTACTATTCATGCACCGCTCATTTGCCACTTGAGATGATAGCATGTCTTACAACTGAGTTCAGTCAAAAAAATGAAAATACACGAGTTAAGAAGCTTTAGACTGTAAATGACAAACAATTCAGCTCACTCAAAGAAAATAAAAATGTAGCGTAAAGAAAATAGAATTGACCCCCAAATTGAAAAAAGAATACTTCCTCAAAAACGAATTACCCAAGAGCAAGTGGAAAACTTTTTGCTACAGCTGCTAATGTTTTCTGAAAACACAGAGAATATGACCACCATGAAACAGAATTGAGGGAGTTATAAACAGGCAAAATCAGAAATAAGGACTGGGAGAAACTCCTATTTCAAGTTGTGACAAGTTAGCTTTTGTGAGAAAAACCCTTTGGCAAAGAGTAATTAGAAAAAAATGTATACATAAAAGAAAATAATAATGAACTAAATGAAGGCATTTGAAAATCACCAAGAGAATAAGAATTTGAGGGGGTGAATAATTCAGAAAAAAAAGGAACTCAGATTAATAAACTGATATTGTATACTATATTATGTCTTAAGGTATTTACCAAATCTTAACTAGTAAGTCTCAACCAAATTGCTGATAAGCAAAGATTCTGATAATGTCACAGAAGATGAGGAAACTTAAGTAGGAGCTCAGAGTCCACCAAGGAAGAATGGTGTTGACACCCAGCTCAGGCTTTCAGCCAAGGTGCTCAAATTAAGAAAGTTGCATTATTATTCTTAGGATACAGAACTGAGCATAAAACAGACAAATTATCTTTGCTAATATTCCAGTTCTAGAGAGACAAAGCAAGCAAGATAAATGAGTAACTTTGTATAGTATATATGATAGTCATAAGTGAGTTATAAGTGGGAAATTCTAAATAAGGAAGGAAGACAGTCTTTGAGTTGGAAATCTGTGAGTTATTTTCTTTTCTACATAAGCACTGACACTATCCAGCTTTAGCCACCTGATTCTATATATTGTTGATGGGTCCTAACTAGCTTCCCATATCTAACTACTTTCCAATTAAGCCTATGTAGATTTGCCAGAGATCTTTCTCTAAGTACTAACCCAGTATTTATATATTAATTAATATTAATTATTAAATTAATAATTAAAATTAACATTAATTAATCCAATATTAATACTCTGTTTCCCTCCTCTAAATTTTTCAGTGATGCCTCAACTCTGTATAAAAATATGACAAAGACCCACATTTTTTTGTCCAACCAACCTGGATCAGGTTAACTTGTTCCAACCTGATGCTGTTATTCAACTCAAATATCCACTGATCCTTATTATGCCCTGAATTTTTTCATTCCCAATCATACTTTAATAGGACAAGACCTCTCTTACCAAAATACAAATCTATTATATCACTCTCATTTATGAAACATTTCAGTGATTCTGCATTATCTAAGAGTTATAGAGCTGGCTACTTATCATGATAGGAAGCCTCATTTCATACCATATCCCCAGTTCATATTTCAGTCATTGATCCTGAACTGTATGTCTCAACCTAGAGTGGCTAGCACCTCAATTTTGCCAAATAAACTGCTGGTTTTTTAGAATTCAGCTCCTCTTTTGGTTCTTATCCCTGCCTGAAATTAGGTGCTCACCTAAGCACTTTAAGTAAATATCTATTGTAGGATACTAAAATCTATAATTTTTCATTTTGTTCCTTCTATCATAAAAGCACCATTTGCTGTGTACTTCCTGATACATAAATATTTCACAAATGTTTGATGTGCATAACATAATACATTTCAAACAACAGACAGTATTGATATATGCACATCTGTTGACTAAAGGACTAGAAGCAGAATTCTCAGGAAAGAGAATATCATACTGTGAAAAGTTAGTTGTGATACCATCACTGAAACAGAAGAGGGAATTCTTGACTGAAGACATGTGAAAATCAGTTACTGCTAGATTTTTGGGAAACAAAAACAAATGCTGTAGAATGTCTGGGGAGAATACACTCCCCAGTAGAAGTTTGGCTAGCAGCAAGCATGTGACACACAGCCATATTTATGAGCTTTTCTCTCTTCCATTCTCTTTTGACCTGCCTTGTGCTGGCCCAGTTACTATCAAGCTATCACCTTAGTGAACAAATTCTTTATACCATGTGGTTCATTTCCTATTTGTGTTGTATATATTGATATGTGTGCATTTGTGTGTGTTGTTTTTAATGATTGAAGAGAGGCAAAAAACTTATAACCTCCAAGTTACCTCTCGCCATGCCTGGTGAGGGACGTTAATTGAAAGTTAAAACCTTTATGACAAATGGTGCCTTCCTTGTCTATAGAAAGGTTATTTTTACAACAATATTTGGAGATCAGTTCTGCAAATATCTCTTCTCATTTGGCATCATATTCTACAACTTATCACACAGTTTCTTAGATAATTTTGGTGCATTGCTGCTCTCTTCATTAACCAACAAACTACCAAGAGCAGGTTTCACTTTTCTTGATTTCCCCCATACAATTTAGCCTGGTTCTCATCAGTTAGGTAGTTACATAACTGAATTCATCTAACACTATTCTCTTGGACCGCAGGGAGATCAAACCAGTCAATCCTAAAAGAAATCAACCCTGAATATTCATTGGAGGGATTGATGCTGAGGCTGAAGCTCCAATATTTGGCCACCTGATGTGAAGAGATGACCCACTGGAAAAGATCTTGATGCTGGGAAAGACTAAAGGCAAAAGAAGAGGGTAGCAGAGGATGAGATGGTGAGACAGCATCACTGAGTCAGTGGACACGAATCTAAGCAAACTCTGGGGGATAGTGAAGGACAGGGAAGCCTGGCATGCTACAGTCCATAGGACTGCAAAGAGTCGGACATGACTTAGTGACTGAATAACAATACTATTCAATTTGTTTAGATGTAAAGTCACACTTAATACTATGGCTTTACTTTAATATTGCTTCTTAAGCTAAACAACTAATAGTGTATTAGAAATAAGAGAAACACTGTGTTAATTGATTAACCCATGAATTTATCAAAAAATACTTTTTAGGATGATAAGAAGTATAAATAAGAAGCTTGTAATTGAATTAGAAGTAAGCTCCCCTGTTGGATGAATATATGGAATTCCAAAGCATATCACACTGATTTGTAAGGCAGTCTGTATTCATGAAGTGAATCCATGAAATTGCTGTATATTGTTATGTTAGGCAAGCAGTTAAAGTGATTTACTTTTATTATTTACAATAGCAATTTATAATTAATATGAGTCTGATGAAGAAAGTAGGGAAAACCACTAGACCATTCAGGTATGACCTAAATCAAATCCCTTGTAATTATACAGTGGAAGTGAGAAATAGATTTAAGGGACTAGATCTGATAGACAGAGTGCCTGATGAACTATGGATAGAGGTTGTAACATTGTATAGGAGACAGGGATTAAGACCATCCCCAAGAAAAAGAAATGCAAAAAAGCAAAATGGCTGTTTGAGGAGGCCTTACAAATAGCTGTGAAAAAAAGAGAAGTGAAAAGCAAAGGAGAAAAGGAAAGATATTTCCATCTGAATGCAGAATTCCAAAGAATAGCAAGGAGAGATTAGAAAGCTTTCCTTAGTGATCAATGCAAAGAAATAGAGGAAAACAACAGAATGGGAAAGACTAGAGATCTCTTCAAGAAAATTAGAGCTATCAAGGGAACATTTCATGCCAAAATGGGCTTGATAAAGGACATAAATGATATGGACCTAACAAAAGCATAAGATATTAAGAAGAGGTGGCAAGAATACACAGAAGAACTTTACAAAAAAGATCTTCATGACTCAGATAATCACGATGGTGTGATCACTCACCTAGAGCCAGACATCCTGGAATGTGAAGTCAAGTGGGCCTTAGAAAGCATCACTAAAAACAAAGCTAGTGGAGGTGATGGAATTCCAGTTGAGCTACTTCAAATCCTAAAAGATGATGCTGTGAAAGTGCTGCACTCAATATGCCAGCAAATTTGGAAAACAGAAATGGCCACAGGACTGGAAAAGGTCAGTTTACATTCCTATCCCAAAGAAAGGCAATGCCAAAGAATGCTCAAACTACCACACAATTACACTCATTTCACATGCTAGCAAAGTAATGCTCAAGATTCTCCAAGCCAGGCTTCAACAATACATGAACCGTGAACTTCCAGATGTGCAAGCTGGTTTTAGAAAAGGCAGAGGAACCAGAGATCAAATTGCCAACATCTGCTGGATTATCGAAAAAGCAAGAGAGTTCCAGAATAACATCTACTTTTGCTTTATTGACTATGCCGAAGCCTTTGATTGTGTGGATCACAATAAACTGTGGAAAATTCTGAAAGAGATGGGAATACCAGACCATTTGACCTGTCTCTTGAGAAACCTGTATGCAGGTCAGGAAGCAGCAGTTAGAACTAGCATGTAACAACAGACTGGTTCCAGATAGGAAAAGGAGAACATCAAGGCTGTATATTGTCACCCTGCTTATTTAACTTATATGCAGAGTACATCATGAGAAACGCTGGGTTGGAAAAACACAAGCTGGAATCAAGATTGCTGGGAGAAATATCAATAACCTCAGATATGCAGACGACACCACCCTATGGCAGAAAGTGAAGAGGAACTAAAAAGCCTCTTGCTGAAAGTGAAAGAGGAGAATGAAAAAGCTGGCTTAGGCTCAACATTTAGAAAACTAAGATCATGGCATCTGGTCCCATCACTTCATGGCAAACAGATGGGGAAACAGTGGAAAAAGTGTCAGACTTTATTTTTGGGGGCTCCAGAATCACTGCAGATGGTGATTGCAGCCATGAAATCAAAAGTTATGGCCAACCTGGATAGCATACTGAAAACCAGAGACATTACTTTGCCAACTAAGGTCCGCCTAGTCAAGGGTATGGTTTTTCCAATAGTCATGTATGGATGTGAGAGTTGGACAGTGAAAAAGGCTGAGCACTGACGAATTGATGCTTTTGAACTGTGGTGTTAGAGAAGACTCTTGAGAGTCCCTTGGACTGCAAGGAGATCCAACCAGTCCATCCTAAAGGAAATCAGTCATGGGTGTTCATTGGAAGGACTGATGTTGAAGCTGAAACTACAATACTTTGGCCACCTCATGAGAAGGGTTGACTCATTGGAAAAGACCCTGATGCTGGGAAGGATTGGGGGCAGGAGGAGAAGGGGACGACAGAGGATGAGATGGCTGGATGGCATCACCAACTCAATGGACATGGGTTTGGGTGAACTCTGGGAGTTGGTGATGGACAGGGAGGCCTGGCGAGCCGCAGTTCATGGTGTCTCAAAGAGTCGGACATGACTGAGTGACTGAACTCATACTGATACTGATGAGTGTGTTGCAAAAATAAACTTCTTAACATATTTTTCAGCTTCTAACATTGACATAAACATGAACACTAAGAATAGTCACGTATAGTACTAAAATATAACACTTGAATTCCTCCCCAGAATCCTTTATCAGTGCTTTAATTAATTCAGTGACTCTACTATATAGAATTTAGGTTTATTTTTGTGACAAATGCATGTTTCCTTCCAACAAAAAGGAAGCTGGTAATCAATGTCAGAATTCGTTTTATGTTAATCCTGGGAAAGATGACTGTGAGGTAAAGACAGCAGAAGGGCTCCTCTATGAGAAAAAAAAGAAGCTAAATAATTTTTAAGTCAAAGCACACAAGCGAATAGAAATCTTCCATTCCTTACTCATTTTTTAATTCGATTGTTACTACCCTCACAATTGGCTCAATATATCAGCTTCTGTTTGGCAAAGAATTATTTTAGGTAGTAAATGAGCTGTGTTTGAGTTTCATAACTGAGCATGAATCATTGCCTTTGCAGTAGCCAAATCTTTGAAGACAGCTGTTGAGACAATTTCAACTAATGATAATTTTAAAAAGTCATAAGTACCAATTTACAATATGTCTCAGAAAACTGAACTACTTATTACATTCAGTAGCTTGTCCCTTTAGGGTGAGGAAGAAGCAATAATTGTTTCTAGTGAAACTTATGGTGATATTTTATAAAACATTAGAAAACCAAACGTCATTTTTCACCTTACTCCCTTAATTATTAAGCAGTACAAAGCTCTGTAGAGGTCACCATTCCCAAAGGGTTTAATCAGTGATACAAAGGATTGTGGCAAAGAACTCAATGGCCATTGAATATTTTTTATTCAATCATACATAACTTTTTTTAGATAGATGAAAGTTAAAATAGACCTTGTACATTAAAAGCTCTTTTTATTTTTCAGTGCTCCATCAGGAGAGGTGAAAAGGTAGTTGGGGATTTTACATTTCCCTTGACTTGGATGGTTGTGAGCCCATAGGAACTTTTGTTTTCTAGCTGGATGGATGATTTACAATAAGGAGAAGTTGAATGGGTTAGAAATAACAGGAAGAACAGTGAAAGATAATGTTTCCATATCTCTTTCAATGAAAAAAAGTCCATGAATAAAGTCCAGAAGAATCATTCATTGGGCGTCATTTTGCATGCTGTGATTTTAAGTTATTCTCATCATATGGTCGATAGATATTTTCTCATTATTCTGTATATCTGAGTCAACTGAAGCTATCTAAGGATGCCTGCTGCTTAGTTTTATAGAAATATACAAAATCTTTATGACTGTGTATGACAAAATATTTTTAATGAAGAAAAACTATCATTACTTTTTTCTGTCCCAAACTAATTCTTTAGTGAGCTGATTTATTCTTTCAGTAAGAACAAAACTTGATTCAAATTATGGAGCCCAACAAATATATAAGTTTAGACCAAGGGACAGGCAAATTGCTTTGCAATTACTACCTAGGCATCGATTGTTAGAAATTTAGTGAAAAGGACTTGTGTCCAGAAACAGGACAAAATCATAAGATAATATTAAGCTATAATATCCAGTGTAAATTATTCTCATGGTCATTCAAATGTCAATCAAAACCCCTCAAAAAGCTAATGACATTAAAACCAAATTTATGACTTCCAGTCTCCAGATTCACTAGAAATAAACTGATGTCTCCACTTCATTCTAACAAAAAGTTAAAAGTCTGAACACAACTTCCTAACAGAGTGTACCAAGCCCAGATAGGTTCAGTGGTGAATTCTACCAAATATTCGAATGTCAGTTATCTACAAACTCTACAAAAGATAGAAGCAGAGAGAGAATATTTTTTAACTCATTCCGTGAAACAGCATCACTCTAATGCTAAAACCAGACAAAGTCATTGCAAGAAAAATATAGGCCAAAGACTCTCATGAACATAGATGTAAAAATCTTAACAAAATATGAGAAAATTGAATCAAAAAATTATAAGAGTGAATTATACACCACGACCAAGTGGGATTTATCTCAGATATGCAAAGCTGATTCAATACTCAAATACTAATTAATGTAACCCATTACATCAAAATATCAAAAAAGAAAAAAATCATAGAAACATATAAATATGCAGATAAAAACATTTGACAAAATCCAACACCTATTCATGATACAACTTCTCAGTAAACTAGAAATAGAGAGGAACTGCTTCAACTTGATAAAACTACCTGCAACTAACATCATACCTCATGGTGAGAAACCCAAAGCCTTCCCACTAAGATCAATCATGAGACAAGGTATCTCTTCTCACCAATTCTTTTCTATATGTACTAGAAGTTCTTGATAATGGAATAAGGAAAGAAAAGAAATAGAATGAAAAGAAAAAAGAAGAAAAGAAAGAAAAAGGTTTATAGACTGGGAACAAAGACATAAAACTGCTTTCAATTGTAGAAAACATGAATGTCTCTGAAGAAAATCTGAAAGAACTGACAAAATAAGTCCTGGAAAAAACTGCTGGGAGAACAAAAACTTCACATGCAAAAATAAAAGATACCCACAACTTTTTCTCATTTTAAAATAAAAGGTGTTTTATCTTGGGAAGAAAAACTAATACCTTGGGAAGACAGTTATTAACCACAGATTACATGAGGTTCATAAAAATCATTTTATTGTGGGAAAATTAGATGTGTTGAAAATAGGAGGATGTTTCAAAAATATAGAAACACAAAGAAGGCACACAAATACAGCAGTTCCAAACTTACAAGAAACTAGCTCCTTTTTCTAGTAAATATTTATATATATTAAAAAATTCAGCCTGAGACATAATTTCATTTATGCTTTGTGGACAATGGGTTCTATTGAAAATCATTAGAGGCTACCAATATGTATAAAGAAGAACAAGATAAACATAAAACTGACCAATTAGTTTAAGTCAGTTCTCAGCAGGACTAAATGTAAGCATCACTAACAAAAATGTGTTAACATACATTGGTTCATGAGAAGAAAATCTGACAATTTTAATACTATTAAAGCCCTTTAAATATTGCAATTCTTTCATAATAGCAACATAATCTTTATGAATGTTATTTTCATAGATAAAGTAATGATTGACCTAGAATAAATAATATGACCACTAGTGGGAATATATATTGTAGGTTGACATGCTTTCAAGGGGGGTCTTTGGAAATAGTTTAGCAGCTCATTCATTGCATGTTGAGAAAGAAAAATGGAACTGGAGGAATCAACCTACCTGACTTTAGGCTATACTACAAATCCACAGTCATTAAGACAGTATGGTACTGGCACAAAGACAGAAATATAGATCAATGGAACAAAATAGAAAGCCCAGAGATAAATCCACACATCTATGGATACCTTATCTTTGACAAAGGAGGCAAGAATATACAATGGAGAAAAGACAATCTCTTGAAGAAGTGGTGCTGGGAAAACTGGACAGCCACTTGTAAAAGAATGAAACTAGAACACTTTCTAACACCATACACAAAAATAAACTCAAAATGGATCAAAGATCTAATCATAAGACCAGAAACTATAAAACTCCTAGAGGAAAACATAGGCAAAACACTCTCCAACATAAACCAAAGTGGGATCCTCTATGACCCACCTCCCAGAATATCAGAAATAAAAGCATGAATAAACAAATAGGACCTAATTAAAATGAAAAGCTTCTGCACAACAAAGGAAACTATAAGCAAGGTAAAAAGATAGCCTTAAGAATGGGAGAAAATAATAGCCAATGAAGCAACGGACAATTAATCTCAAAAATATACAAACAACTCCTGCAGCTCCTTTCTAGAAAAATAAACGACCCAATCAAAAAGTGGGCCAAAGAACTTAACAGACATTTCTCCAAAGAAGACATAAAAATGGCTAACAAACACATGAAAAGATGTTCAACATCACTCATTATCAGAGAAATGCAAATCAAAACCACAATGAGGTACCACTTTACACCAGTCAGAATGGCTGCAATCCAAAAATCTACAAGCAATAAATGCTGGAGAGGATGTGGAGAAAAGGGAACTCTCTTACACTGCTGGTGGGATTGCAAACTAGTACAGCCACTATGGAAAACTGTGGAGGTTCCTTAAAAAGCTGCAACTAGACCTGCCATATGACCCAGCAATCCCACTGCTGGGCATACACACTGAGGAAACCAGAATTGAAAGAGACACGTGTACCCCAATGTTCATCGCCGCATTGTTTACAATAGCCAGGACGTGGAAGCAACCTAGATGCCCATCAACTGACGAATGGATAAGAAAGCTGTGGTACATATACACAATGGAATATTACTGAGCATTAAAAAAAAATTCATTTGAATCAGTTCTACTCAGGTGGATGGAACTGGAGCCTATTATCCAGAGTGAAGTAAGCCAGAAGGAAAAACAACAATACAGTATACTAACCCATATGTATGGAATTTAGAAAGATGGTAACGAATACCCTGCATGTGAGACAGCAAAAGGAAGGCAGACGTATAGAACAGACTCATGGACTCTGTGGATGAGGGCAAGGGTAGGATGATATGGGAGAATGGCATTGAAACATGTTAATCATCATATGTGAAATCAATCGCCAGCCCAGGATTGATGCTTGGGGCTGGTGCACCGAGATTTCCCAGAGGGAGGGAATTGGGAGGGGGGAGGGAGGGGGGTTCTGGAGGGGGAGCATATGTAAACCCATGGTGATTTCATGTCATTGTATGGCAAAACCAATAAAAAATAAAATAAAATAAAATAAAGAAATTTGTAATTCAAAAAATGTTTTTTGCTATTTTGCATACTTGTGTCAATTGATATTACGGATAAATCACAATGAAATCTCATAATATTTTATTAAAATTTGAATGTTCTGAAATAAATTTTATTCAATTACTGTAGAATCTAGGCTTGCTTTTGGGTTGCAGGGGAGATTTCAAAGAATTCACAATCTTTATTACTATCATTATTATTCACAATCTTAGATTACCTTCAGTAACACAGCATTGTTTTTCTTCATAGAAAATTATAGGGATTTAATGTGAAATTAAAGTGCCTTTCTCTTTTAGCCCTTATGTTTCTGAGACTTGATCACGTAACAGAATTCCATGCTGAATGCCATAATCTGAAGATTTGAGCAGGTTATGATTTTTTCAGGGTCACAATAAATTTTTCTGGGTAGGCTAGTGTGTATGGAATATCTGGTTCTTAATGATATTCATATATACAACTGAATATAGTTCATATTTCCATAATCTGTGACTTTGAACAAGTTGTTTAAATTTCCCTATTCTTGGATTTCTCACTTGTACAGTTCGTACTAATGTTTTTTGCCTGTCTTGTACTTTACAGATATGCTTGATTCTCATGCTTCTCTTCCAACAGTGTTCCTTGCTCAGTAAAACAGTTAATAAACATAAATATGTAAGCCTGAAATTAGAAAGATGATAAAAATCATGAGAGACATTTAGGTTAGCAGCCTGTGGAACTAGAAGGTCACTGTTCCTGGGACTCTAGGGCAGATTTAGATGAGGATAAAATCTGTATGAAAAGTTTCATGCCTGGTAGACAATGATTCCCAGTAAGGTTGCTCCAGAAGTTTGTTTACTGCTGTTTTGATTTTAAAAGCAAACTGGTCTTTGCTGGGTGCTCATTGCCCTTTCTCAGTAAAGGGACAGGTTTGGTGTGTGACCATCTGAGTTTTTTGCCACCCTCAGCAGTGTGCTGTAATTCTCTCAACAGAAGCAAAAACTGTTAACTTATACTCTTATTAGCATACATTACATTCCTATTTGAACAGGAGACACCCCCATCAGGATTTGCCTGCTTGGGTACTGAAATTTTAATTCAATTTTCCTCACAGAAATTTAAGAATGAGGTTCAAACATCAATTTACTTACAGTTTTAGGCTTTTCTGTGAAATATAATCCGTCTCAGCAAAAGGCAAATCCTGTCGTTATATCCAAAATGTATAGTTCTCTAGTCTGGATGTCTCTAATCTGTATACATTTATCAAAATGATAATCAGTCTGCTTTAAAGCTCTAATTTTTTTTTTGAAATTCTAACATATCATGGAGACAAACATGATGGTTGCCACCACTTACAACTAAAAGTCTGCTTAGCTCTTAATGAGATGCAAAATATATGTAAAATGTAGAAAGAATGCCATTGCCAGCTAAATAATGTTATTGTCTCTGAGATAGTTTATGATATTGATGTGGTTGGTTATCTATCTCTGGGAAAGAAAAATGCAAATTCAAATTATTGAACATTCAAAAGAGTCCTCTGAAGTCTAATTTATATTCTAAAATAGTAACATCACACAGAAACACTGTTTCCAGAATCATCCTGTGAAAATGTCTTTACTCAAATTTTCAAAGCAAGCTCTGAAGAATTCAGAGTAAGGTTAAAATATAAAGTTCCTACTATGATCCCAAAATAGAAAATGGCAAACCAATCAGATCTAATCTTGAAAATGGTAGAGCTGACTCAGTAGTAGAGATCTCATTTAACAGCTAAAATAATGGAAAGTTTGGAGATTTAAAAAATAAAATAGACAAGAATACAATTAAAAAAAAAAAACTATCAAGAATTGCCTCTAGGGACTTCCCTGGTGGCTCAGTAGATAAGAATCCACCTGCCAATGCAGGAGACAGTGTTTGATCCCTGACCTGTAAAGATATCACATGCCTTGGAACAATTAAGCCCGTGTCATGACTGTTGAGCAAATGTGTTGCAACTACTGAAGTCCACGTGTCCTAGAACCCGTGCTCCACAATTGGGAGTCACCACAGTGCGATGCCTGTGTACCACAATTAGAGAGTAGCCCTGACTCGCCACAAGTAGAGAAAGCCAGTGCAGCAATGAAGACCCAGTGCAGCCAAAAACAAATGAATTAAAAAATTTTTTAAAAAAGAATTGCCTCTAGAAAAGAAACTTGAGATAATCTTACTTTTACTAACATATTTTACTATACCTAGACATCACCTAAAAAGGAAATCTGCATCTCTTTTCTGTGCTCAGTCGTGTCTGAGTCTTTGTGATCCCATGGACTGCAGTCTGCCAGGCTCCTCTGTCTGTGGGATTTTCCAGGCAAGAATACTGGAACGGGTTGTCATTTCCTACTCCAGGGGATCATCCCAACCCAGGGATCGAACCCGTGTGGCTTGCGTCTCTTGAACTGGCAGGCAGATATTTTACCTCTGTGCCTCCTGGGAAGCCCATAAATAATGTGTGTGTGAGCACAGTTGCTCAGACTAAACACACAGCTGTCAAATATAGTAAAGATAATCAAGAGAACTCTGTCATGTACAAAGGTAAAAATAATTTACATGTGGGAAAAGGTATCATGAACAACCAAAGTGACCCACAAGGCAAATATGGTAGTAATGAGTAACAATAAAGTGAATATACCTTTTGTATGTCTTATTTTTTCTAAAAGCTTAAAAGCAGAAACTTCTTTACATTACAGTGAATATATTGTAATTAAGTTTAAGGAAATTGTGACTAAAAGATACATGACATTGTAGTGTCACTACAACTTAAAGTTGTGCAAACTTAAAGATTGAGCTAACATAAATCTGCCATATGAAAATCAACTATAGTAAATACAAGTCTAAATAAAGAGTGGATTGCTGAAAACTAGATTTTATAATTGATTTACATTCTTGTTTCACAAGGAGTATAATTTTTTATAAGAATAATAATTATAATATTTTGAATTATTTCTTGATTTTTATATCTTTAGGCACAGGTTAGAGAATTCCAGTCTTTAGACTTTTCAAAAGGATAGGGTTTCCAAATTCATAATGGAGCATTCATTTGTTGTGTGATGAAACTTTAGGACTTAGACATCTCCATTTACAATACAGAATTTCCAAGACAAAAGGCTAAAATAAACATTTAAATATAATTTTGTAGAAATGCTTATATTTTCAATAATTCAGTTTGTTATCTTCTTTTAAAGGTACTTTCAAAATTGCAGTTAGACCCACCTGCCAATGCAGGAGACATAAGAGACGTGGGTTTAATCCCTGTATTGGGAAGACCCCCCTGGAGAAGGAAATGGCAACCCACTCCAGTATTTTTGACTGGAGAATCCCATGGTCAGAGGAGGCTGGCAGGCTGCAGCCCATGGGGTCACACATAGTCGGACACAAAGAGACTTAGCACACACGTATGCACAACTGTTTTACAAAATCAACATAACATCCAGGACTCTTTGTTATTTAACTTTTTTTGTCTGAAGATTGAGACCTAACTCAAGAAAGTAAGCACCAGTGTAGGCATAGAAGTGACAAAGGGCACTTGGGACAAATGGTTGTATTCATGTGGCAATGATAGTGACAAGAAATATGGTGGAGAAGGCCAGGATAGCTCCCCTCAAACTAATGACATCATTTTGATGTAGCAAGTGTCATTTCCAGTGGATTAATATCACCACGCCAAATAATCTGTTCAGAAAAATTACAACTACTTTTCTGGATACCATTGAAGGGGAAAGAAAAGGATAAAGAAAAACAGTACATTTCAGCAAAAAGTTGAGGTAGAAGATAATCCTGTTTCTTTCAGGGTGGGAGGATGAGGAGGACCACAGAAGGAAATCAATAAAAGGTTTCAAAAGAAATGGGTGGTACAGCTTGAAGAATTTTAGCACTGTTTTGAGTAGGCATTATCAAATCTTTTATATCCATTCTAGAGAAAAGGCACACTTCCTCTTCTACCATTTTATAAAAAGGCATAAGATCTTAAATGATCCATTAGATAAAAAAGATATATATATTCAACAACAACTATAAAATGTAAAACCTGTGACATTTTCCTTGAGTTTCAAGGCCCTTACAGGTCCTCACCTTGGTACCGTGAGGGATTTCCTTCCAGCTCCTAATCAAAAACCCCAGTCTTGCCTGAGGCTTTCCACAGTGGCTGTCAGAAGAGGTTTGGAATGAGGCACTTCTATTCTAGAACATGGATATTTTCCCCTTCAGAGGGGGTTTACATTTTAAACTTTATCCTCACGGACTTCTCTCCCTCTAGGAGAAATCTGAAGGGTAGAAGACCTTACCAGAGTGCAGATGTCACAGCAGCAGCTACAATATTTTCCCACTGCGTAAGACTGGTTCTTCCCACAAAGTCACAGGTAGTCAATTCACACCTCTTTTCACATATGTCTTACACGCCTAGCTTCAATTTATGTAAACACTTGCTGGAATTGTAATTTCTCAAGTGATTCAGAAAATGAACCAACTGAATCTCTGAACTGTCTTGCTGCAGTAGAGTCTAGTAATTATACCTGTGGGCCCAAGAGATAACCCAACCCGGGCTCAAATCCCACTCCTGTTTGGCAGTCACTATCTACGCTATTATAGAAGTAATTTGCGTCTGTCTCAGTTTTCTCAACCAAAAGGTAAGATGAGCAACATCACCAACTTTGCAGAAAAATCATGCAGATTCAACCAAATATGTGAAAGTATCCTGAACATTTCACATATATGTTCGTGAATGACATTAACGTTATGATCATTGTCCTCACTTCGCAAAGCTGTGATAATTAAATGACAAAAGTAATATAAACCACTTAACCCAGTGTCTGGTATATTAAATGTGCCAATAAATGGTTTGGTCTATTAAGAGAAGGGTCTGTTTGGCTGACTTGATAAAGGAGTTAGTTCTGTCTTTATTTTATGCATGTTTGGTTCTTGTCTCCAACACTGTGCAAATAAAGGTTAAACACATTTGGTGTATGTATACCTAAATCTTGTTACAATATTTATCTTATGATTGCAAAGGTTGTCTCTTAACTAGAATTTAAGTGCAATATTTTATATATCCTTTGCAGCCAGAAGGAAACAGTGGGGTAGCAAAACAACATTTGTGTTTTCTGTATGCTCAGCTTCTATTCTGGGTGATTTACTTACATTTGGCCACTCAATCCTCCCAGGAACCTTTGAGAGGGATGTTATTATCTCCATTTGACAGACAAGAATGCTGAGAGTCAAAATATTTTCAAAGCTAGAGCTAGAACTAGGTATATAAATATTCACATTCATTGCCAAGAATATACAATGAGGAAAGTATAGCCTCTTCAACAAATGGGGCTGGGAAAAGTGAGTATCAACACACAAATTGGAAACTTATTATACACAAAAGTCACTAAACACAAAAATCAACTCAGAGTGAATAAAACATCTAAAACTTCTAAAAGGAAAACAGGAGAAAAGCTTCATGACCTTCATGATCTTAGCAATGATTTCATAGATATGACACCAAAAAACACAGACAGCAAAAACAAAAATAAATAAGTAGGACTACATCAAACTGAAAAGCTTCTGTAGACCTAAGGAAACGCCATATGAAAAGGGAACTTATGGAAGAAAGTATTTGCAAATCCTATGTCTGATATGAGGTTAGTCCCCAAAATATATAAGGAAGACATACAAATGGTCAACTGGTATAGGAAGAGATTCTCAACACTACTAATCATCAGAGAAATGCAAATCAAAACGAGGCAATATCACCTCCTATCTGTTCGGATGGTAATTATTTTAAAAGTACAGAAAATAACAAAGGTTAATGAGTGTGTAAAAAATTAGAGCCTTCTTGCATGGCTGATGGGGATGCAAAACAGTACAGCTGCTGCAGAGAGTGTGCTGTTCTCTCAAAGGACGCCATATGTAAACAAAGCAGCGATGAACACTGGGGTACACGTGGCTCTTTCAGTTCTGGTTTCCTCGGTGTATATGCCCAGCAGTGGGATTGCTGGGTCATATGGCAGGTCTATTTGCAGCTTTTTAAGGAACCTCCACACTGTTTTCCATAGTGGCTGTACTAGTTTGCATTCCCACCAACAGTGTAAGAGGGTTCCCTTTTCTCCACATCCTCTCCAGCATTTATTGCTTGTAGACTTTTGGATGGCAGCCATTCTGACTGGTGTAAAGTGGTACCTCATTGTGGTTTTGATTTGCATTTCTCTGATAATGAGTGACGTTGAGCATCTTTTCATGTGTTTGATGGAATTTAGAAAGACGGTAACAAGAACCCAACATGCGAGACAGCAAAAGGAACGCAGATGTATAGAATAGACTCGTGGACTTTGTGGATGAGGGTAAGGGTGGGATGATATGGGAGAAGGGCATTGAAGCATGTTAATTGTCATGTGTCTAATCAATCGCCAGCCCAGGATTGATGCTCGGGGCTGGTACAGCGAGATTTCCCGGGGGGGGGGGGGAGGGAGGAGGGAGGGGGGTTCCGGAGGGGAAGCATATGTAAACCCATGGTGTTATCATGACAATGTATGGCAAAAACAATAAAAAAAGAAAAAAAAAAAAAGGACACCATATGAGCCAACAATTCCACTTCTGGGTACTTATCCAAAATAGTTGAAATTGGGATCTCAAAGTGATATGAAAACTCTGATGTTCACTGAAGCACTCTATATAACAGCCAAAATGTGGAAACAACCCTAATATCCATTGAGAGATGGAGTGATTAAGAAAATGTGGTATATACATACAGTGGAATACTAGTCATCCTTTAAAAAGAAGAACATTCTGAAATAAGTGAGATCAGTGAACCTGATGACATTACACTAAGTGAAATAAGTCAATAACAGAAAGACACAGATTGTAGGATTTCACTTATGTAAGATAATTCAAATAATAAATTTTATAGACTCAGATTGTAGAATGCTGGTTGCAAGAGATGAGAAGAGGGAGAAACAGGGAGCTACTATAAATGGGCATAAAGTTTCAATTAGCAAAATAAATAATCTTAGTGGTCTGCTGTAAAATATTGTACATGTAATCAACAATACTGCATTGTGCACTTAAAATTGTGTTGAGAGGATATATCTCATTGTGTTCTCACTACAATAAATAACATTTAAAAAAATTTTCAGTATCAAGGCAGTGTGACTGAAAACACATAATATCTCTCTTTCCATTAAAGTGTTCAGTGTGAGTTAAACAAGTAAATTTATTTCTGAACTCACTAGACCAAAATTGTATGCTCCAGAATAAGAAAACCAAGAAAAAAAGAGCATCTTTCACCATTTAGTAATAATTTATTACATAACTAGCAATGAGCACAGAGATGTCTGATAGTAAGTGATGGATTGATTATTTTATGGCTATCCTGGAGAAGCAAAATTGACACCTCCTCAAGATTTGGTTCAGATATTCAGAGTGATGATGTCATACACATACTAAATGCATGTAAAAAACACTTAATCCTCACAAGTGAGATTTTTCTGGTGAGAGCGATGTAACTTTCCCAAGTTTAACTGAAAATGGCTTGGGTTTTTATGGTGGTTAGGGGATAATACCTAGCTGAAGGTTGCTGCAAGTTGTTTGAACTTGTTGCCTGTATCAAAGGCCAGCATACACCTGGTTTTCTTGCCTGCTTGCTCAGATACAGATCAGAAGAGGAAAAGGGAAGAATAATATTAAAAGCTGTTAACATTAAGAATAATGTTAAAAAATAGTTTTTTAAAAAAATTTAGTCAGACTTCTCTTTGCTCCAAAAGGATAGAACAATTGTGGGAATATAAAAATGAAAAAAGAAAAAGTTAAGGTAAATTTAAAGTAAGTATAAAGAAAAGTTAAGTATCAGGTTAGGAAATAACAAAGTCAGTTTGTTGTACACAATATAATCTGAACAGTTTGAAATTTTAAATTATCAAATAGAAATGGAAATTTGTAAAACTGATTCAAGAAGCAATACTTTGAAATCATTTGAGTCTCAAGCATTGCTTTAATCATAAAACTTGCTTTGAATTTTAGAAAAATATAATGGGGGAGATTTTTCTTTGGCTTTCAGTGAATTCCTCAAGTTTTAGTGAATTCACCCTATCTCAAGGCCACCTCTACATTTCATTATCACCTGCTCTGTTTTAATTAAGAAATTATCTGCCTAGAGCCTCTGCTCCACAACAAGGGAAGCCACCACAGTGAGAAGCCAGTGCACCATGGCAAAGAGCAGCCCCAGATTGCTGGAGAAAAAGCCCACATAGCAACGGAGACTCAGAACAACCACAAATAAAGAAATAATAATTAGATAAATAAATACTTCTCTAAAAAAGAAATTATCCACCAAGACAAGTAGAGTTAAATATAAAAATGGTTGTGGCTTGAATTTACTCAGTTTTGTCCTGTAACATTTCAATATCCTTTTGCACTCCGTTGGAAATGGGAAAAACTCATCTGTCAACTACATATGGAAAGAGGATAAGAATATCCATGAAGGTACCAACTGAGTGGCGTTAATTTACCATGGATTGTCTTAAATATGGAATATGGTTACATTAAAAGCAATCACAAATATTCTATAATTATTTTCCTTAACTATTCAATAATCAGCTGAACAATCATCTCAATTAGCATTCAGATTCTATTAATACGAACTCTTTTCCTCATCTTTGCTTTGTTTCCTTTTCTTTTGTTCTTTTTCTATGTGACTCCTTCCCCCGCCCCGTCTTTTCCTATTAAACATGAGACACTTCCCAATCAGGAGATTTAATAAATACTCATATTCCTCTCCTTAAAAAAACACAAAACAATTATCTTTTAGACTAAACTTACGTCTAAGTTTAGCCACTGTTTTTTTCGTTTAAATATATATTAACACATACAGCTGAGCAGAGACTGCTAGAATCCTGGGTGGTGGGAACAGTGGGAAGATAAAGTTTGAAAAAAGGCTGCTTTTACTAGTTCACAGTTGAGTAGGGGAGCAAGAGAAGAGTAAATATACGACTACATATAACATAACCAGAGGTACATAATTATAATAGAGATATATAAAAAAAGGTAGACAGTAAGAGGTTTTAATGGACACTAAGAGCTAATCTGTGCGATGCTAAGAAAAGGTGTTCTATGTAAGAAAAGAAAAGATGCATCAACTTACATGAAAGACTATGGTTAATTTAAGAAATTATAGACTAATTTGGTATAGCAACATAGAGGGCTTTGGGAAAATGTATGAAATATGATTGAAAGAGAAATATGCAGTCTCACTGTGAAAGATTACAAATGTTCTGAGAAGAATGTGCATTCTGGAGGCAAAGAAAAGCCACTGAATGCTTATGTGATCAGGTGGGCTTTAGAAACACTTCTGATGATGGTGTGGGTGATGCATGGGAGCAAAGAGGAGGGTAACAGGGAAGCTAGGGGGAGGCTGAGATGCTTGCCTGAAAGGATTCAGTTCTGATCTGAGCAGCTATGAAGACGGAGTGGGAAGAAATGAATTTGAGGGCTCCTCCAAGATTACAGTGGACAGGAGTTGGTTTAAGGATGAGGTAAAAGAAAGAAATATCTAATAACACTCTTCTGTTTCACTTGGTGAATTAACTATGATGATTTTTATCAGACATGGGAAACCTAGGAGAGGAGCATATTTGAAACAAAAGAAAATAATTATTTTTAATGTGTTGTATCTGCATTGCTTACCTGATAGCTATATAGATATACCTGACTACATGAATGGGGCTTCCCAGGGGGCATAAATGGTAAAGAACCCGCCTGCCAATGCAGGAGACATAAGAGACATGGGTTTGATCCCTGGGTCTGGAAGATCTCCTGGAGGAGGGCATGGCAACTCATTCCAGTATTCTTGCCTAGAGAAAGAATCCCATGGACAGAGGAGCCTGGTGGGCTACAGTCCATGGGGTCACAGAGTTGGGCATGACTGAAACAACTTAGCACGCATGCGTGTGACATCATGACTACATGAATATGTTTGCTAACTTCTATTTTTCCTTCTGTTATACACTTCTTATGTTTAAGCTTAGAATGTTTTGGTATCATGTTGTCATATGCTAAAAATAATCATATTCAAAATGTACGTTAAATTGTCCAGTCTTAAAATTTTCTAATTTCCACATCTATTGCCCACTGCATAATTGTATTTGTTCTTCAGAATGGCTGTTGGCAAGCATCTGTTTAGGCACTGGATTCAGAATAATGGAGTGCTGAACCCTGTATGTCTGAGGGTAGTTGCTGCCCCACAGAACTCTTTTTAAGTATAAATCTTCAAGTACATCATTTGGTTTCTCATAAGAAGCTTGACTATAAAAGAAGCTTCTCTACTGGAGATATAATGTAAATAATATATATCATATAATGTATTTTAGTCAAAGCTATGATCTTTCCAGTGATCATGTATGGATATAAGAGTTGAACCAAAAAGAAGGCCGGATGCCAAAGAATAGATGCTTTTGAACTGTGATGTTGGAGAACACTTTTGAGAGTCCCTTGGACAGCAAAGAGATCAAACCAGTCATTCCTAAAGGAAAATCAACACTGAATATTCAATGGAAGGACTAATGCTGAAACTGAAGCTCCAATACTTTGGCCACCTGATGAGAAGAGCTGACTCATTAGAAAAGACCCTGATGCTGGGAGAATTGAAGGCAGGAGGAGAAGGGGGTGACAGAGGATGAGATGGTTGCATAGCATCACCAAACCAATTCAATGGACATGAACTTGGGAAATCTCTGGGAGATAGTGAGGGACGGGGAGGTGTACTGTACTGCAGTCCATGGAGTTGCAAAGAGTTGGACATGACTTAGTAACTGAACAATGAAAATAATAATAAAAAATCCAAGACCCATAGGAAAATCTTACTCTGGTTTCTATTCATCACAAACCATCTAACAACGAAAATACTGCTAACATGGACCTGAAAGATATGGAAGAGCACTCATCTCAAAGTGCTCCAAGCAAACAAATGACCAATAATAATTCAGAGCCCTCTGACTTCAGATCCGCTCTGCTAAGATTCATCTTCAACTTTTGGAAGAAATCAGCTTCCAGATGCCCTCTGAATGAAGAAGCTTCGCTAGCCAGATGGCACATCGCCTAAGGTGTTTTTGCTCAGATCTTATAATGTTAAGAGCATCAGCTGCCCTGGGCTGAGCTACAAGCTATCCCTTTAGAGCCTTGAGTATTTTGTAAATTGAAAAAAAGGAACTTCCTAGAGTTATAATCATTTGTAGTCACAGAAATGGATAAAATTGATTGGGTTTACCTGACAATAGATCAAATAGCTGCTCACTGTACTGCTTGGTATTTAAACTGTAGGCTCTATTATATTAGAAATCAATTTGGCAGGGATGCACTCTGCCCTAATTGCATTTTTTAGCTCTTCTGATTAGTATTTCCTGTCCACTAAAATAACACAGATAACTTGAGGCACAAAGTATTATTTACTTGGAATATCTACTTCATTCTCATTACCAAGATGGCACCAAAGAATCAGAATTGGAAAAAATAATCATTTTTGTTTTAATTTTATTTAATTACAAAATCTATTTGGGGCTATTGAGTTGTTGATGGACAGGGAAGCCTGGCATACTGCAGTCCATGCGGTCACAAAGAGTTGAACACAACTGAGCGACCAAAGTGAACTATTGCTTAGTTTCATAAAATGATTGCATGCTTGGAAACAATGCCACTGTCTTAGACCAAAAGTACTCAGTAATCAACAAGCTCAGTTGCAAAGTTGTCACTGTTTAGATTCCGAGTTGTGTCTGACTTTTAAGAAAGCATGGACTGTACATAGCCCGTGAAACTCTTATGTCCATGAGATTTCCCAGGCAAGAATACTGAAGTGGGTTGCCATTTCCATCTCCAGGGGAGCTTCCTGATCCAGGGATCGAAGCCATGTCTCCTGCTTGGCAAGCCGATTGTTCACCACCAAGTCACCAATGAAGCTGCCTATGCAAAGTTAGGGACCAATTATTTTTGTAATATCAAAATCACTAATCAAAACCATCATCACTCCGTTGAATAGGAATGCTAAAACATTATGGGAGATTTAGATTCAAGTGGGAGGCCTAAAGATCTGAGGAAGTTAAGGACTCCTTACACTGAACTCATCTTTAAATAGAAGAGGAAAAAGGAATAAACTTAGAAAATTTCTCTCTCAAAATAACCATGAAACAAAATTCTCAAACACATGAAGAAATCTAATGTTAAGCAATTTAACCAAACTGATAACAGAAGTATGTTCTCATTCCTGATAAAAAGAATATTATGCAACAGCCTAACAGAAATTTTAAAATAAATGTTTAAGTTCCTAAAGAGATAAATGGGGGGGGCAGCCATAAATTAAAAGTTATCAATACAACAAGCAACAGTATGGATTAATCTCACAGAAACAATTTTGAACAAAATAAACCACATAAAAGAGTATATAGTGTATAATTCCATCATAAAAAATTGCAAAAACATGAAAAAAATTCTTCCCTGACTTCTGGTTTAAATACTTACTCATTTTTTTCTTATTCAAAAATATGCCAGTTTTTTCTATACTTACCTGCACCTTTGCGTTTGCTGTTTTCTTAGAATGTTCACATTCAAATTTTAAATCTTGATTTATTCCTTCCTTAAAAACTAAGCTGAGATGGTTTTAGGAACAGTGTATGTATATATCCAAACTCATCCAGTTGTATACATTACACATGCACTGTGTTTTGCTTATCAATTACACTTCAATAAGGCTTAAGTTGGACTGCTATCTTCTCTGGGAAGTCTTATCCCTCATCTATGATGAGAGTTAGCAGTCATTCTAGTACTGCTTCTCAGGCACGTGAGATCATTACAGCAGTTATATGCTCAGGTTTAGAGGAGATATGCCCTGGGGTGTAACATCTTTCCCACTACTTCCCGATTTTGTGATATTGATGAGTCATCCAACCTCTCTATTTCTATTGTCAGTAAAATGTGAATAAAATATAATGTTCTTCTTAGGTTTGCCTTTATGAATAAAGCACAGATTCATACAACAGTAGCTGATACATACTAAGCATTCATTAAATCTTAAAGATTATTTTTTAATCACAGCTTTTTGTGTTCTATAACTTGGTCACTGCTAAGCGCCCTAAGATTCCTGGTTTCATCTTACTATATCCTGCAGGCTTTGTATCATGTATAGTGTTTGGCATATATAGGTACTCAATATTGTCTCATGATTTGAATTGAATCTCATTAGTCAATCATTAAATATAGACTTAAAATGATGATTATGAGGCTCTCGACAAATTTGAGGGGACTTAAATATTAAAAAGTATTTAAGTAATGTTCAACAGAAATGTTATATCAAACCAATAAGTACTCATTTCCCCCGAGTTCCACTAGCTGTCTATGGGCTTATCAGTACATATGCCTCAAAAATAAACTCCATTTTTACAAAGAATGGTAAAAGGACAGAACCATACAAACATCAAGCAAAGAAGAATTCTAAATGAGTGAATACGACTCTGTTCTCAGTTTGCAACTTCTTTTTTTTTTTCCCCATACCAAGATTTAATGTCCTCTTTTCTCATATATCCAAATGCTAAAATTCCCAGGGCTCTATTCAAATCCTGTATTCTTTTTTTTTTTTTTAATTTTCTTTACTTTATTGTGTTGGTTTTGCCATACAATGACATGAAACCGCCATGGGTTTACATATGCTCCCCCTCCAGAACCCCCCTCCCTCTTCCCTCCCGATTCCCTCCCCCTGGGATATCTCGGTGCACCAGCCCCGAGCATCAATCCTGGGCTGGCGATTGATTTCACATATGGTAATTAACATGTTTCAATGCCATTCTTCCATATCATCCCACCCTTGCCCTCTTCCACAGAGTCCACAAGTCTGTTCTATACATCTGCGTTCCTTTTGCTGACTCGCATGCAGAGTTCTCATTACCATCTTTCTAAATTCCATATATATGCGTTAGTATACTGTATTATTGTTTTTCCTTCTGGCTTACTTCACTCTGGCAACTTCTTTTAAGTTTCACTCACTCTGATTTTCTCCACCTGTGGCTATAGGCATATGTTTCCCTCGCAAAATATTTGTCCATGTCTATACAAAGACATTATCAAAGTTCAAGATTACAAAAGAGAACCCCACTTGAGCTCTCTATAACAAGAGGGTGGGCTTCAGGGGGTGATGTCAAAAATATAATAATATATTAGAGACTTCAGGGCTGGGGGAAGAATCAGGAAATATACTTTATACAAAATAATCATCCTTCTTCTGTCTCTTTCTTTTGTTCTCTCCTGATTCTTGGCTTCATTCTTTGTGTGTGCCAAGTTTTCTCTATTTTAGTCCACGTGGCAGAAAGCAATCATTCAAAGTTTTATTTATAACTCCATTCACAATAGAGTCGGGGTCCTATATTCAGTTTTCAATAACTAGTTAGATTCTCAAAGTCAGTCAGTCAATTATGGTTAAGGAGGCTTAGTTATACTAAAACAGCTTGATTATATTCACACACACACACAGTGTGAGTCTGATTTTGATGATAACAGCAATGTATAGCAGGTTTTACAATGTCACTCAAAACCTGTATCTACTGGAAACCTCAAAATGTAACATTATTTGGAAATATGTTCTTTGTAAATGTAATTACAGTAAGCAACAAGATTAAAACAATTATCCTGAATTAGGGTTAGGTCAAAATCCAATGAGTGTATCCTTCTTAATAAGAAACAAAAGGGACAGACACAGAGAAGAAAGTGATATGAAGATGGAAGCAGAGATTAATGATGCACCTATAAGCCAAAGAATATTATGGATATTGTGCAACTGCCATAAGCTAGGAGAGAGACATGGGAAAGTTTCCCCCTAAGAGATGGTAAGACAAAAAGCATGTAATGACAAAATTATAACATTATGACAGAATGAAATCATGACAGAGGGAAGCAGTCTTATTGAATCCTTGATTTCACACTGCTGGCTTCATGAACTGTGAGAGAATAGATTTCTGTTGTCATATAACCCACTAGTTCAGGTTAGTTGCTCAGTCATGTCCGACTCTTTGTGACCCCAGGAACCACAGCACGCCAGGCCTCCCTGTCCATCACGAACTCCCGGAGTCCACCCAAACCCATGTCCATTGAGTCAGTGATGTCATCCAACCATCTCATCCTCTGTCGTCCCCTTCTCCTTCTGCCCTCAAACTTTCCCAGCATCAGGGTCTTTTCCAATGAGTCAGCTCTTTGCATCAGGTGGCCAAAGTATTGGAGTTTCAGCTTCAACATCAGTTCTTCCAATGAACACCCAGGACTGATCTCCTTTAGGATAGACTGGTTTGATCTCCTTGCAGTCCAAGGGACTCTCAAGAGTCTTCTCCAACACCACAGTTCAAAAGCATCAATTCTTCAGGGCTCAGCTTTCTTTATAGTCCAACTCTCACATCCATACATGACCACTGGAAAAACCATAGCCTTGGCTAGACAGACCTTTGTTGGCAAAGTAATGTCTCTGCTCTTGCCTTGAGATTCCCATGAACATTATGAACAGTATAACCCACAAAGTTGGTAGTAATTTATTATTGCAGCCCTAGGAAACTAATAGACTAGGCAAAGAGAAAAGGAATGAAGGAGACCAACTGAGTAGTTACTTTTCTCCACCAATAGATTCCCCTGTCTTCTTCTCTGGTATACCATGCATTCTATATTCTAGTTCAGCCATTTGCTTCCACTGTTCAATTTCTATCAATTTATTACTAAAAGGATCCCAAGCAACTTAACATAAAACAATGCAATAATAGTTGATTATTATTGCTCACAAATGGCAAAAAAGCAGAAAATATTTATTCTTTATTTCTATTCCTTTACTGATTTGAACTCATGTAACTACATGGTAATGTTTCTCACTTAAGCATTCATCACCTGGTCTCAAGGTCCTTGCATCAGTTGAGATCGCTTCTGTACAAAGGTGACTAAAATAAAATGCTTGAGCTAGTCCTTAAATATTCCTGTAGTCATTGAATACCTCTGCAAATAGCTTTTTAATGGCAAAGTTGCCACATTATGATTGAATTTGTACCGAACAAATGAGGACATATTATCATCTCAGCCAATATTTGAGTTAGCTCAGAATTTCAGCTAACTTGGATTTTGTATGGGTTTGTCTGCAATGCAGTGCCTGAAATAAAATAAACTTTGTTTTTGTCTGTCTGTTATGTAAAAATATAAGTACATATAATGAATAGAAAATAACCTTCATTTTATATAACTAGAATAAAACTCAAATGGAAAGATGCCAGTATTTTTTCCTGTAGTAGAAAATACATTGACCTTTCATTCATGGCTTAATCATGTCTCAAGTGTCCTGTGAAGAGAAAATAAAGGAGTAACGTGTCATTTTTCTGAAGGCCACTTACTGTACAACTCAGCAATTTGGAATATCAGTGAGAACTTGGTAATATTGAACAAAAGCCCATGATAATAGAAAGAGATGTTTGTGCATCTTTTGATTTGATGATTTAACAAAACATTTGATTTGGCCATTCACAAAGAAAGCATTTGATATAATAATTGTGGTTCCCACCTGTAATGTGGGAGACCTGGGTTTGATCCCTGGGTTGGGAGATCCCCTGGAGAAGGGAAAGGCTACACACTCCATTATTCTGGCCTGGAGAATCCCATGGGCTGTATAGTCCATGGAGTCACAAAGAGATGGATATGACTGAGCAGCTTTCATTTCACTTATTTATCTTTCTCTTATATAATGATTTTATAAAGTCCAACTAGCTTATATGATTATCAACAAATTAAAATTAATCAGAATTAGGGAGCTCTAGAGTTAGTCACAGTGATGACAGAAGGAAATTAACAGTCTGGAAGCCATGGAGGAAACAGCTTGTACTTTAAAATACAGAAAGGTGAGAGCTCTCTAAAATGATGGGAAAAAGACCTCCTGATAAATAGTGCTAATTCACAGCTGCTCAAACCTCCCACAATGTCATCTGCACACATATAAATGAAAGAACAAGTATTGCCAAATAAAATTGCCCTAATTATGAGATTTTTTTTTCACAAACTATATATGAAGTAATACAGTTACTAAACATTCTGGGCTAAGTCAAAAACATTGAAGGTCCAAGGGGGAGGGTCAATGTAACAGAATCTGTGCTTTATTTGGGAGGTGCTCATAAAATGTGCATAATGGCAAAGAATCAGAAAATATAATGCAAGGAGAGGAATACATTTTTATTGACTGAAAACTCAAGCAGGATCTCTAATACATGAAATCAATCTAGAATTCTTTAATGTATTTAATGACATAAATCCAGAAATAAATTAACCACATTGGATCAGAATCCAATGATAGGTGAGACATGCAAAGCCTGTCTTGGGAAACTTGTGTCATGGAAGGCCAAGATTAAACCTCTTTAAGATAGTTTTATATTCCCTCGATGTGTAACAAAGTAATATCTGTCCAAAGATGACCTTGCAAATAAGAATGATAAAGTACTAGAGGAAAACCAATGCAACTGACAAAAATAGTACTGAGAACATAGAGAAAAGTACAGCAATCTGAAAAAGAACCGTAAAGTAATTGATTTAATGTTATCTAAAGAAAAATAAAAGTGAAAGCAACCATAACAGAATTAAAATATTATCACACAGAAGTTGCTGGTTATTAAATAAGAAATATTTGAATAGATTTACTCCAGTCAAGCCAAATGGAGAGACTTGAGAAATGAAATAATAATAAATCAGTGAAAACTTTCTTGAAAACAGAGTAAGGAGATTAAAAAATACAAAATATAAAACAAGGTTAGAAGACACTAAATATTGTAGTTTAATAACATAAGTAAATTGGGACAATAATACCAGGTGAGAGATGAAATGGTACAGAGCAAAGTGTAAGTATGCTAAAAATTTTGTCTCATCCCAAAGAAAGGTAGAATTACACCATGTTATTTGTTTGAAAAAAAAAAAGGTGATGCTTTGTGAATAATAATTTAGAGAAATCCCAAACAAGAAGATGAGGAGGAAGAAAAAGGAAAAGGAGAAGAGAAAGTAGAAGAAAGAAAGAGGAAGAAGAAATATTAAGAATTAAGCTGTGGGAAGATGGGAGAGAGGTTCGGGAGGGAGGCCACATGGGTGTACTTATGGCTAATTCCTGTTGATGTTTGACAGAAAAACACAAAATTCTGTAAAGCAATGATGCTTCAATTAAAAAAAAATTAAAGTGGCAAAAAATGTATAACACAACAACAGGCTTTCCTCAAGAAGAGAAAAAAATTGAATTAAATTGTAAAACTTATAAATCTATAGAGAAAAAAAATGAAGAATCAATGGAATAGGGAAAAAATGTTGGTCAATTAAACAGTCATTGAAAAAATGAACTAGATGGTCAATGGTACTGGAAAAACATTATAAAAACAATAAAACCCTGATCATTCATATCTTTCCCCATATACCAAGAATTCTAATAGATAAAATACACAAATAAAAATATATTGTTTAATAACCTATATGAAAGCATGAATGTTATTTTCACAATCTCAGAGTGAGGCAATCTTTCTAAACTGTCACATAATTTAGAAATCCTAACAAAATCAAACACAAAAAATTCAATGTCTTAAAACATAAAAAATTACAAAATTAATAATGATAAATTAAAAAATTAGAAAAAATGCCTTAATTAATCTTTAAAAAGGTTAATATATCTAAGTTGAAAGAAAAAGACCTGCAGCCAAAATAAAAAGAGGGCAAATAATATGAACACTCATTTCAATGAATGAGAAACAGAAATGGCTTTTAAACATACAAAATATTTCTAATCTAACTCATAAAATAAGAGATTCAATTAAACTATATGCTTTGTGTTTATCAAGTAAGCAAATTTCTTAAACCCAATGACAATTAAATTCCATTGGAGAGTTTGTGTGCAAATAATTTCATGTATCTTTAATCCAGCTATTCCACTTGTACTAAATTTTCCTACAGATATATCCATGCTATGTGAAATGATTTATGTTCAAATTTATTTACTATAACATTCTTAAGAGAGCAAAATAATGGAAACAATCTAAATGAGAAAGAAAAAAGAATTCAGTGAAGAAATTATATTGAGACAATGACATATTATGTGGATGTAAAAGATAAGAAGTCTTTTATGAAATGACATAAAGATTTCCATGATATATTGCTATGTGAAAGCAGTGAATAATAGTCTGAATATGTAACCAATTATGCAGAAAAGAAAAAAATGACATATATTTTCATTGGTTTGAAATGAATACAATTACCTGGAAGGATAAACAATAAGCCAATTGTGACAGTTATATGCTAAGGGCTGTAATAAGTTTTTATGTGAGAACAAAATTGGGAAGAGACACACTGTAGAAGATTTTAAATTTGTGATGCTTGACTTACACATTAAGTGTGTAGTATGATTATATTATTGAAAACCTATGCCTTAAAATATTATTTTTAAGAAATAGAAGTAAAGTAGGAAAAAAATGTTAAAGTAAAAATGGTAATTAAACAGAAAGTACAAATATACTGACTAAAATGTTCTACATTATCAAGACTTGACCAAGGAATGACCAAAGGCAGGACAGACTATTTCATTGATGAGAATATGTGAATTACTTCTGTTTCTGAGACTAATTCGCAGTTCTACTGAAACAAAAAGTCACCTACTTCCCAGACAGTTTTCTTCTAGATACATATATTACAGGTATATTTACACATACACACAATAAATTAGGCACAAATATGCTTTACTGTGGCATTATTTGTTATAATAAACAATTTGGTAGCAATGTAAATGTCTACCTGAAGAGAGATAGCAGTACATTCAAAAAGGGAGTGATACACTAATTAAAAATAAACTTGAGCCACACATGTCTACCTGGAAAATGTTCCATCAGACAATAGCTCTCTTTCCTGCAGCCTCATGCTCCTTGCCAGACTAACCCTCTGTGCACTTAGCCATGACCACCCACCTTTCCCTCTGCTCTCCTGCCACTAACGCCACCTAGTCTGATGAGAAAAAATACATTTATGCTGGCTCGTTAATTTAAGTTCACTTAGCAGTTTGCACTGGGATTTTATTACCAGTTAGGAGCAATTTTGCTCTCTCTCTGTATTCCAATTAATTATTTATCCTCCTAAAGGATATTTTTATTTTCACACTTAATTCTCTCCCCAACATCCAACTATTCCGATTATTTTCATACTCAGCTGATTATGTTAGTCCCTATTTCACTGATAAAATAATAAAAACTGCAGAGAACTTTATTATATCAACAAACTTATCTTCATCTGTTCCAATATACCCTGCCTTTTCTTCTGCTATTGTATAAGTTGTCCATGTAGAGGCAACCCACCCATTCCCCCACTATTTCTGATTATTTTTTTCCTGAATCATTTTTTCCCCATCAGCAAAAAAACATCTTAAAAAGAAAAGCCCTCATGATCTCTGTATCTCCCTTAGCTGATGCTTCATTTTTATGAACTCTTTTTGTGTTACCTGTCTATTAAAAACGATGGTCTATTTTATGGGCATAGAAGGAACCTACCTCAACATAGTAAAGGCATATATGATAAGCTTACAGCAAACGTTATTCTCAATGGTGAAAAACTGAAAGCATTTCCCCCTAAGATCAGGAATAAGACAAGGGTGTGCACTTTTGTCACCATTATTCAACATAGTTCTGGAAGTCCTAGCTATAGCAATTAGAGAAGAAAAAGAAATAAAAGGAATCAAGATAAGAAAAGAAGTGAAGCTGTCACTGCAGATGACATGATACTGTACATAGAAAACCCTAAAGATAGTATCAGAAAATTACTGGAGCTAATCAGTGAATTTAGCAAAGTTTCAGGATGTAAAATCAATACACCTAAAGCATTTGCATTTCTGTATACTAACAATGAAAAATCAGAAAGTGAAATCAAGGAATCAATCCCATTCACCATTGCAACAAAAGAATTAAATATCTAGGAATAAACTTACCTAAGAAGACTAAAGAACTGTACACAGAAAATTATAAGACATTGATGAAAGAAATTGAAGATGACATAAACAGATGGAGAGATATTCTGTGTTCCTGGGTAAGAAGAATCAATATTGTGAAAATGACTATACTACCAAATGCAATCTACAGATTTAATGCAATCCCTATCAAATTACCAAGAGAATTTTTCACAGAGCTAGAACAAAAAATTTCACAATTCATATGGAAACACAAAAGACCCTGAATAGCCAAAGAAGTCTATAGAAAGACAAATGGAGCTGGAGGAATCAACCTTCCTGACTTCAGGTTATACTACAAAACTACAGTTGTCAAGACAGTAGGGTATTGGCACAAAAACAGAAATATAGACCAATGGAACAAGCTAGAAAGCCCAGAAATAAACCCATGTACCTATGGGTAACTTATTTTTGACAAAGAAAGCAAGAATATACAATGGGGCAAAGAAAGCCTCTTCAATAAATGGTGCTGGGAAAACTGGAGAGCCAAATGTAAAAGAATGAAAGTAGAACACTTCCTAACACCATACACAAAGATAAACTCAAAATGGATTAAAGACCTAAACATAAGACTAGAAACTATAAAACTCTTAGAGGAAAACTTAGGCAGAACACTCAATGAAATAAATCAAAGCAAGGTCCTCTATGATCCACCTCCTAGAGTTATGGAAATAAAAACATAAGTAAACAAGTGGGGTCTGATTAAACTTAAATGCTTTTGCACAGCAAAGGAAACTATAAGCAAGGTGAAAAGACAACCCTCAGAATGGAAGAAAATGATAGCAAATGAAACAACTGATAAAGGATTAATTTCTAAAATAGACAAGTAGCTCATACAACTCAATGCCAGAAAAACCAATGACCTAATCAAAAAATGGGAAGACGTAAACAGAGAATGTTTACTTCTTTCTCCAAAGAAGACATTCAGATGGCTAACAAACACATGAAAAGATGCTCAACATTGCTCATTATTAGAGAAATGCAAATCAAAACCACAATGAGATATCACCTCACACCCGTCAGAATGGCCGTCATCAAAAAGTCTACAAACAGTAAATGCTGAATAGGGTTTGGAGAAAACGGAATGCTCTTGCACTGTTGGTGGGAATGTAAATTGATATAGCCACTATGGAAGATGTTATGGAGATTCCTTAAAAAAAAAACTAGAAATAAAACTACCATATAATACAGCAATCCCACTCCTAGGCATATACCCTGAGGAAGCAAGGGTTGAAAAAGACACATGTATTCCATTTTTTATTGCAGCACTATTTACAGTAGCTAGACCATGGAAGTAACCTAGATGTCCATCAACAGATAAATGGGTAACAAAGTTATGGTATATATACACAATGGCATATTACTCAGCCATAAAAAGGAACACATTTGAGTCAGTTCTAATGAGGTGGATGAACGTTGAACCTATTATACAGAGTGAAGTGAGTCAGAAAGAGAAAGATGAATACCATATTCTAAGACATATATACAGAATCTAGAAAAATGGTACTGAAGAATTTAGTTACAGGGCAACAGTGGAAAAACAGACATAGAGAATAGACATATGGACATGGGGAGAGAAGAGGAGAGGATAGGGTGAGATCTATGGGAAGAGCAACATGGAAACTTCCATTACCATATGTAAAATAGATAGCCAACAGGAATTTGCTGTATGGCTCAGGAGACTCAAACAGCGGCTCTCTATACCTGTGACAGATGTATACCTGTGACAGATTCATGTTGAGGTTTGACAGAAAACAGCACAATTTGGTAAAGCAATTATCTTTCAATCAAAATAAATTAATAAAAAATGATGGTTTATTTTGAAAGTTTGCATTAAAATATCACAAACTTATTGGTATAAATAAAACAAATAATAATCTCATAATTTCCGTGGGTCAGAGTCAAGTATGAATTAGTTGAGTTTTCTACTCAGACTCTCAGTGGGTTGAATCAAGAAGTCAGCTGGAACTTTGATTTCAAGTGAGGGGTTTATTGAGATTGTCTTCTAAGCTCACTAGTCCCTGTCACAATTCATTTCCATGTAGTTGTAGGGCTGAGTTTCATGTTTTCTTGCTGACTGTTTGTGAGAGGTAGGTCTCTGTAATCTCCCAGAAGAGTCCAGCTCACAGACTCTCTCAGAACATAGTAGCTTGCTTTTTCTTCAGGGTCAGGAGACAAATTTACCTCACACATTGAATCTCTGATTCAGGAGAGGCTTTGTCCCTTTTAGAGTTCATTTGATTATTCTAGGGTAACCTGAATAATTCGCTTTTTGATTAACTAAAAGTCAGCTGATTTGGTGCCTTAACAGCAAATGCAAAAATTTCCTTGTCTTTGTAATATAAACTAAACATGGGTGAAACTCGTCATATATGCAGTTACATCTGCACTCAAGGAGAAACGACAGAAAGCATGTACCCTGAAGGTGACAAGTTCAGATGTTTCAAGGATCATTTCTACCTATCACACCTTTGACATAAAATTCTAAGTATTGGTCTATACCAATTGGTCTGCCAACATGCTTAGCCTTGAGCCCTCTCTAAACAGGTTTTCTTCCATATTACTCCATTAAATTGGCTCCTGTAAAAGTTATCAATGATATTCGCACTGCTAATTCTATCAGTCTGAATCCTCATTTTACTTTCCTTACCTGTAGCATTTGATATATTTAATCTTGTTCTCCTTCCTCTGTTTATCAATTAAGATCATTATCTTAAGTGGGCATAGTTCACAGAGCCCCTAAATAATTACAGTAATAATATCAAAGGTCACTGATCATAGATCACCAGTAAGTTTTTATTTACCACCACCAATTCCTTCTCCAGTGCTTTTCATTTCTCTATGTACATCTGACTTTGTGACCTATGCAATTTTTCTTCTCTCTCAAGAACTTCTTTTAATGTTTCTTATAAGGCACATCTACTGGCCCCAAATTCTCTCAATTTTTGTTTGTCTGAGAAAGTCTTTATTTTTCCTTCACTTTTGAAGAATGATTTCACAGGGCACAGAATTCTAGGTTGGTGTTTTCTTCTCACAACACTTTAATTTCATTCTACTCTGCCTGTTTGCAATGTTTCTGAAGAGAAATTGGATGTAGTCGCTCAGTCGTGTCTGACCCTCTGTGACCCCATGGGCTGTACCCCACCATGCTCCTCCACCCATGGAGTTCTCCAGGTAAGAATGCTGGAGTGGGCTGCCATTTCCTACTCCAGGGGCCTGTTCTCCTTCTTGAAACACTTTTTCCATTTGGATTTCAAGGCATCATATTCTTCTGGCTTTCCCCATGTTTCACTGAGTATTCCCTTCATTCTTGACTAGTTCTTCATTCTCTCCACAAACCCTTAAATGTTACAGTAAAGCTGGGCCTCATCCATATAATCTGTACTCATTTTCTTAAACACTTAGTCTGGTGTCATGGTTTTAAAGAATATCTCTAAGTCATTTTTTACCTTTCTCTTGAAATCCAGATTCTTATATCTTGCTCTCACTTATCATCTTCATTTAGATTTCTTCTTAAAAAGCATTCATTACTAAACTGACCAAAAGTAACATCCTAGTTATACCAGGTCTCACACATGTTTTCTCTATCCCTTGATTTAATAAATTTTGAGTCTGGTATTTAAATTGCTCAGATGCAAACCCATGAATTCATCCTTGACATTTTTCTCTCATACCACATTCAGGATATTGAGAGAGGCATTTGGCTATATCTTAGATATATCCTGTGTGTGTGTGCATGCACACGTGCTCAGTAGTGTCTGACTCTGACCTCAAGGACTATAGCTTGCCAGGCTCCTCTGACAATGGAGTTTTCCAGGCAAGAATACTGGAATGGGTTGCCATTTTCTACTGCAGGGGATTTTCCTGATATAGGGATCAAACATACATATCTTGCATCTCCTGTACTGGCAAGCAGATTCTTTACCACTGAGTCACCTGGGAAGCCCTTAGATATATCCTATTATCCAACCACATCTTAAAATTTCTACCACAATGTGGAAAAAAGGAGAAAAAAATATTGTCAATTAAGGGGTTTATAAATCAATCTAACATACATTTCCTGGTGAAATAATTTTTTGTTTAAATTATTTAATGACTCACATTTACTTTAGGATGCAATTAAAATTATTTTTATGACCCTTATATGAAGCATGTAGAATTTTCTCTGCTAGAAATGTCATCACCATCATCTATCTTTTCTACATGAATACTAATATGCCTTCTGTACTCTGCTCATTTTCCACAAATTAAAGATCATACAAATACATTAGTCATCTAACTCATTCAATGAAAATGTTGAGTATAAAAAGGATAAAAGTCCATGTTCCCATGTGAAAGGTATCTCAAGGCATTGTACTTGAAATAGGTCCTTATTAGTGGCCTCTTGCAATTTATCAGGGAATATTTCAAAAGTGCTATGAAGATCAACCAAAATTCTTCTGGAATCTATTTGATTTTCATAAACATCTATCTATCTATCTATCTATATCTATATATAGATATAAAGGCAGTATCAAAATCATTAAGACTGAATAAAAACATTACTACTGGCAACTCCATACTTTGAGGCATTTAATTATTAGCACTCTGGCCTTAGAGAAGAGAAATGCATTTATGGTGTACAGACTAACAGTTCCTCCAAAGATGTCCATATCTTAATTCTTGGAATATGTGAATGGGTTATGTTAAAAGGCAAAAGGGAATTGGGTTTGCAGATAGAAATAAGGATGTAACCAGCTAACTTTAAGTAAAAAAAAAAATTGTTATCCTATAATATCTGGATATGCCCAAGTCATCACAATGATTCTTAAAAGTGGAAGAGGGAGGCAGAAAAAGAGAACATGAGGATGAAAACAGGGAGAACAATTGCCACTTGGCATGAAGTCTGTTGTTTAATTATTTCTTGAAGTCTGATAGTGCCTGTCTTTTTTCACTTTGTGAAATACTGTTATATTTTTATAATAAATCCCCTAAACTTACCTTCTTTTGCTTCAGAGAGCTCAAGTAGAGTTTACATGATTCCAAATAAGTCTGAACTTTAAACATAATTGAGAGGGAAAAAAAAGAATAAAAAGGAGTAAATTACTAACTGGGGAGCAAACATTAAGAAATAACATATCTGACAAAGAACTTGAATCAAGAATATATAAAGTACCCCCACAACTGAACAATTAAAAACAAACATAAAAATGGGCAAATAATTAAACAGACAATTCCAAAAAAACACATGAACAATCAAAAAGCACATAAAAATGTGTAATCTCTTTAGTTTACATGGAAACACAAAGTAAATCACAGTTTGATACCATTACACATCAGAAAGAAAAGTTAAATTTAAAACGACTGTCAATTATGTATGTTGGCAAAAATGTATAGCAATTGGAACTCTGATACAGTGATGGCAAGAATGTAAATAAAGTCAAACCATGTTGGCAGGGTGTTTGGAAGTTTGTTGTCATCTTAAACATGTACAATATGACCTGAAAATACCACTCCCAAGAAAATAAAAAATTAAGTGCCCATTAAGACAAACAAGGAAACTTATATTGGAATATCTAAGGACTATTCATAATAGCCCCAAGATGGATACAACTCAAAAGTCTATCAAAAGAAGAATGAATATGAAAAATTGAGTTAGATTCTTAGAATAATATCCAAAAATATGAAGGAAAGAATTAGTGTTATTTGCAGTTCAGTTCAGTTCAGTTCAGTTCAGTCACTTAGTCATGTCCAACTCTTTGCGACCCCATGAACCGCAGCACACCAGGCCTCCCTGTCCATCACCAACTCTGGGAGTCCACCCAAATCCATGTCCACTGAGTCAGTGATGCCATCCAACCATCTCATCCTCTGTTGTCCCCTTCTCCTACCCTCAATCTTTCCCAGCATCAGGGTCTTTTCCAATGAGTCAGCTCTTCGCATCAGGTGGCCAAAGTACTGGAGTTTCAGCTTCAACATCAGTCCTTCCAATGAACACCCAGGGCTGCTCTCCTTTAGAACAGGCTGGTTGGATCTCCTTATTTGCAGTAACATAGATGAATAACAAATTTATGCTGAGCAATAGCAGACAGACAGAGTATATATTGTATGGTTTCATTTAATGAAATTCTAGAACAGGCAATTCTAATCTATGGTGAAATTCAGTACAATGGCAGATAAGCATTAGGGACTGTTTTTTGTGGCAATGGAAATGCTCTATCTTCATAAGAGTTTAAGTTACATGGGTGCTGCCTGTCAAAACAGCGTCTAGATCACCATACACATCTTACTTCAAGAACACAAAGAACTAAAAGGAAGTGAACTCTCTTCTTATATTTACACACTAAAATTTTCTTCTCATGAAATAGGAATCTGAGGAATCATAAAAAGAAAAAGTTTGTACTTTTGTAGGTGTGGTATGTGTGTTTGTTCTAAGAAACACAATTGTTTACAACATGTGTCCAACCAGATATTTGGTATATAATTAAGGAACTTTTGAGTACACAGGATTTATGATGAGATCAAAACACTATCTGTTTTTTCTTGCAGTTTGGGTAGAAAATTTTGGGAGTTAGGTAGCTCTGAAACTGCTACTGTCCACAGTTACAGTATCAATGAAGGTAATGAAGATCAATTAAGATCTGCTTCAGGAAGTTTACTGCCTCCTTAGGCAGCTGTGGTCCTAAAAATACAGACTGTCTCTATCAACTGGCTCTAAAGCAAGCATACCCTATTTCTTAAAATGTTCATCATTCCTCCAAGACCTACCCACGTGAGTTAAAAATAGTCACAACCTTCTCTTCGTTCATATAGTTTGTCCCTACTGTACCATGTTTCAAGTATTGCTTCAAACTCTCATTAATTTTGAACTTATCTCCTTTAGATATCTAGAATGTACGTTTCTTGAGACCAGCCTCTTGTCTTAATCACTTATATTTCCTCACAGTAACTAGTATAGCAAATGCCACATGAGAATTTGAGGGATTATTTATCTTGGTTTTCACTAACAGATTAGAATCCATTCATTAGTTTCTAAAAATTCATTCAAATTTTAGAGCACTTAAAGACAGGTTTGTCTATTTTAAAAATATCCTTGAGATTCTTCTCAGTTTGAACTATTATGAAAAAGCAGTTCTCTATATGGCTAGTGAGAACAGAAACTGTCTCCTGACATGATTCATTGAACAAAACTGGAACACAGGTTGATTAACCTATTCTATTCCATGAAGATAGAATGAAAGGTCATATGAACTTTCCTAGTTATGACAATCAAAGGAGAACTGCATCAACAGATGAGTCAGCATATTCACATAGAAGGCTATCTTCAGCACAGACTTGTTCCTCAGGTTTGCTAATTCTGAAGGTCTCGTGGTGATTTACAGGGCAGATTACATTCCATGAAAGGAAAATGACATATATAAATCCTGAACCCAGAGAAGTGTAGAGAGCAATATGACCTCTGGGCTAATATGTGAGAGGGAGATCAGGACAAGGGTGGGGCAAGTGCAAAAGTCATGTCTTAACATCAAAAGTCTTGTAGTAAAAAGTGTTTTAGTAATACTGATAACACATACAATAAGCATTAATCATAGAATTATAGATTTCCATGGTGTTTTATGCACTAATTGTATTAATGAAAACAAAATTCTAATACTAAAATGAGTAATAAATAATACTTACTGCTTCTCCAGATAGACTATTGGAAATTCTCTTAAGTACAGAAGTGATGTGGGAAAAAGCAAATTTGCTTTAAAACCTCAAAAATCCACTTAAATACCTGAGAATTTTGGCAACTTTGAAAAACAAACACTGCATAGCATTGAGACTGGATGCTACGAAAGTGATGTTCAAGAAAAGATGAAGTGCAGTTTTTAAAAAGGAGTTCCTCTGGTATATGATTTCTAATTTTTGTTTGGTAAATGATTTTTTTCCCTGGTAGTCCAGTGGTTAAGATTCTGTGCTCCCAATGGAAGGGGCCTGGGTTCAATCCCTGGTCAGGGAACTAAATCCCACAGGGTGCAGCTAAGAACTCCCATGTCGCAGCTGAAGATCCCACAACAGATGGAAAATCCTGTGTGCCACAACTAAGACCTGGTGCAGCCACATCTATAAATATAGTTGAAAAAAAAATGTTAGATATAGCCTTCTTCAGTGCTGTGGGTTCCTGAAACTGTTTTGATATCTTTTATTTTCTTTCCCATTTACACCGAGAGTGAATCAGTTTTTACTAAGCTGGATTTGGAAGGCACCCAGTTCCAAGCAAAGACAGTCCAATTTTTACTTCTGGGCTGTGCTTCTTACATTTACTCAAATGAATTGTTTTCAATTTCCAAACACTCCAAACTAAACTCATAATAAGGTAGACTTAAAGTGGAAAACACATAAATAAATATAACAAGAGAATTCTGTTCTGTTTTTTAAAGTTGCGTCTTTGTCATTATTGCATATGATAACTTTAAAACAATATTCTACATGCTTTTAAAGAGGCCTAGAATAAGCACAGGATGAGCACACCATGATCAGGAAAGAAATACTGTGAAGGTTAATTTTTTGTGTCAATTTTCCTGGGCCACAGTGCCCAGATATTTATTGGAACATTATTCTGGATAATTCTGTCTGAGTGATCTGGATAAAAATGTACATTAAAATTGGTAGCTTCTGAGTAAAACAGATTGCTCTCCTTAATGGAGGTGGCCAGTTAAAGGCCTGAAGAGAACAAAAGACTGGACTTCCCTATAATAGGAAGGAATCCTGCAGTTTGATAGCCTTTGGATGTGAACTGCAATACCATCTCTTGCTGGAGCTCCAGCCTACTCTATTGATTTTAGACTTGTCAGCTTCCATAACTGTGTAAGTTATTTACTTTTATATAAAGAAATACACACACAGTTTATTGGTTCTCTTTCTGGTAAACCCTGACTAATACAAGCTATAGCTGAAACACAGTCTCCATATGAAGCGCCCTGTTATTTGAGGGTTTTTTTGGGATATGAGGTAATCAACTTGCTTCACAGGACAAGAAAGATTCTGTTGAAATAAGAACAAGAAATCTGTTTGGAGATCATTACAAATTGGAGAGAGTTGGTGAAAAGAGAAAAATCATGTAGCCTTCTTTCTTTTAGAAAGACCATTTCTCTTTTGATAGTGTCTCCTATTCTTCACTTAAAAGACGAATAACATCTTTTAAGATGGTGATACATAACAAACACTCCACTGAGTTACCCAATGATACCCTACCAGTAATCAAGTCCAGAGTTTTTCAACTCCAGTTGAACATTTTGGACCAGATAATTCTTCATTGTGGATACCCCTCCTCCAGTGCCTTATACATAGAGTGCTTAGCAGCATTCATGGCCCCTTCCCAATAGAACCTAGTTGCATTTCCAAACTGTGATAATCAAAAACGTGTCAGATATTGCCAAATTGCCTTTGACTGAGAGAAACTGGCCTAGACCAAAGCTGCTATCTTAGTCTTCTCAGGCTTCCATGAAAAATACCACAGAGTGGGTGGCTGAGACAACAGAAATGTGTATTCTCATAGTTCTGGAGGCTTGCTTGAAGTCCTAGATCAGGTCACCACCATGGTCAGTTTCTGGTTTCTCTCACATAGTGAACAGAGAGACAGGGAGAAAAGAGAGGGAGAGAAAGAGAATGTGAGAGGAAGGAAGCTCTCTGTTGTTTCTTCCAATCAGGAAAATAATCCCACCATGATGTCCACTATCATGACTTCATCTCGACCTACTTAACCTCCCAAGTTCCCATCTTCAAATACCAATACTATCACACTGGTGTTAGGGCCTCAATATATAAACTCAAGGGGACATAATTCAGCCCACAGTGGCTACCCTTTGAAAATTTGGAAGTATTTGAAATCTTATATTGACATTAAAATTCTTATTATGTTTCTTACTAATATAAAAATAATGAGGCTTCTTCAAAAAAAAATCTTTATGGAAAAGTAAGACTACCCTGGGACTCCCTTCACATAACTCCAGAAGAAGGGTCCCAGCTTCAAGAATGGCAGACATAAAGAGACCAAAGTTCAAGATCTTGCTTTGTACTTTTTACTATTATTATCTCCAATATTAATATTTTGTGACAATGTCTTTATAGAAAAAAGAAGTAGACTAGATGACTTCTAAACTTCCATTTCTTAAAAACTGGCATATCTTTGAATTTTCAAAAACTGGTTGCAGTAACTTGGAATGAGTCACTATTTTAATAGGACCTTGTGAGGATATATTAGTAGTAGATTAAAATATGTGAGAGGTTATAAAGTAATTGAGAGCTTATTTTTTCTGTATACTTCCAGAAAGCAAAATTAGGGTTCAGGTTACAGAAAGGTGATGGGTAGAGATTTCAACTCAATATAAGAAAAAATCTTTCTTACATTCAAAGCTGCTAAAGTGGAATGAGATGTTTGATGAGGCAGTAAGTTCCAAGTCATTTAAAGTGCTTGAGCTGATAAATCATTTTAGTGGATGATGTAAAAGGAATTACCCATTAGAAAAAGACTAGCTTGTGTTTGAGGTCTCTTTCAGTCTTAAAATTATATGATTCTGAGAGACACTCTAAAAAAAATAATGTGAAAATAAAATTGTGCTTTTTTTCCTAATTTGCTAGGGGAAAAAAACACAAGCAAAAGAAAAACAATAAGTGCCAAATATGGCAATTGTTCGCAACTAAAACAATGCCCTTGGCAAAGTAAGATTCTCTGCGATGTACTTTTAAGGAAGTGAGGTCAACCATCAGGGTCACTTCTTGGACTCCCTCACACAAAAGCTGAGGTCGAAAGTCGCCATGGGGAGCTTTTACATCCATTCTCTCTTCTGGTGCTTAACATTTGCCTGTGCTATGCCCACAGAGAAGAAGAGAGCTGCAATCAGAGTCATAGTGTGAGAAAGGTGACTCCAGCGACATCATTCCTGAACTTACTATTTCACAAATGAACAATCAGGGAAGTCTAGCAGGTTTGTCAGATCCCTAGATAAACAGCTCAGGTACAAATGCCTGCACTTTCTTAGCCATTCACCAACTTGTGACCCATCAATTGCACCATTTCTAAGTGGCTACAGACATTTCAGTCATCTCTTGTTAAGTTTTTTAACATGAAAGTGTTTTAGGACTAATTAATTGTACCCAAGGAATTCCTTGGTTTTCACATCAAGATTGATCCGATAATGCTTTGAGACCTCTGGGAAGGTATTAGTATCAAATGCAGATGAAGAACCTTCTTTCCCTGTTAGAAGATAGAATCCAGGGACTGAGAAGTAGGACTTTGATTTGAAAGCTAAAGGTGAAATCAGAATGTCTAGATAATAGACTGGCTCAGGGCAATAGGGAAGATTTACTTAGAGTTTTCTATGTACTCACTCATATTCATTCAACAAATGTCTATTGACTACAGATTACATAGAAAGCCAAGTCCTCCCAGTATTCAGAACCTAATTCTTCTGCCTCTCTCCTTCTTTTCAAAGACAAGTACCTGATGATTTCCCTAAGGCCCTATTGTTTAAGAAATTAATCACATAGAAATAATTAACATGGCTACTTGCAGATTTGGGTTTTTCTTACAGGATACTTCCAGAAGATACCAAAGGACTGAAGTTTTAGTCTGTACCAGCTGTACTAGGAAACTGTGTTAGGTAGAGAGGGTATAAGTGTCCTTTTAGGCTCCCACAAATGATGGCAACACACAGCTCTGGGTTATTCTGTATAAACAGAATTAGTACAATTCTTTTCAAAACTGTTTTAAGAAAAGTTATTTAATAAATTTTGTTGAAGGAATGCATAATTGAACAAAAGAAAAATAAACAAAGCCCTCATAGCTTCTTCAGCAATAACTATTTTAAAAAGAAAATATTAAAATAAAAAATTCCTTTGTTTTCTCGTCAATCAAACCCAAACATTACAGGAGTGATTGACTTGAATGCTCTCGCGAATTTTCTCTAATCTGAAGTACAAAATTACTAGAACTTCCCAAATATTGGGCATTTTGTATGCCAGTAAGACCATGAACCCAGAAAGGAAATCTGGGGAGGAAGAATAACTTACTTTCAGGGCAATTCAGATGCAATATTGTATTTTCTGGAATACTTGAAGAGCAGATGGTGAAGGATAAATTTAAGTCTATAGAAAAAACAAGTGCATCTATCAAGGGAAACCAGCTACCAGTATGTAAAATGTGTTGCCCTTTTATTTTTAGTGTGAACTATAATGCAATTCCCTGAAATAGCAGCGCTGCTGTCATAAATATCCTGTAATTATGGGGTTTTCTCAGTGTGTGACTAGAGAAATCTGCATGGTTATCTGGAAATAATCAAGGGATGCTTTCTGCTTTTGAAGGTCCTTTGCTATTAGAAAAAAAAATAATAAAAGGAAGAATGAAAGAACAAACTAAGATAAAGTCAAATGGTACCAAAGCCATGTATTATGGAATAGATGATTTATACTCACATAAAACTTGAGAAAATAAATGCACGAAGGTTGCAAGGCCTAAAAGGATGAAAGAAACATTAGCTAAAAGATTCCACTTTGAAACTGTAAAAGGCAGGCAGACCATCTCCTTTATGCATCACTGATGGGATGAGAAGCTTTTCAGGACCTTGAATAATTCTTAGTATATGATTTCACTGTATCTCTCATTATTTTAAATGTCCTTGGTCGTTGTTACATACAAGCTTACTGAGAACTGAAGTGTAAATTACTACCACACCAAAGTGAACTTGGTGTGTCACTTATATCCACTTTTACTAGTAGTAGAAGCTGTAACAGAAAGTAATAGCTACTTTAACCCAGAATATAAACATTTATTAATAAACTTATTAATAAATATGGAACATTTATTAGAATTTTAAGCAAGAATATCTTGAAATATATATTCTTACATCAATAAATCAGAAAATAGATTTACTAAGTTTCATGTAGATTCTACTAGTAGAAGTCTTGACCTCAAAGAGAATACAGTCTGAACTCAACTACATTTAACAAATTCTGGAATACCAAGAACATCCATATTCACAACTGTAGAACAGTTCACAGAAGCTTTTTCCCCTAACAAATAGTACAATCCACAGTGAGCTAGAATTCTTGATATTCTGATACTGAAAAGAAGCCTTTCCAATTTACTAACTGAAAAGTTTGTATTTCTTCAGTGTATGCCTTAAAATCCATTAGAAAAATGGCTTAAAAATAAAATCATCATGAGTTATTTCATCAGAACTTGCATTCATAATGTTCCTGTGTTTTTACCATTTAATATGCATAACATGATAAACTTAAAGTGTCTTTTAAAATAAAAATTTCTAATATTAAACTTAAATGTCTCAAAGAACTTCAACATTAAAGCTTTATTCCAAAATAATTCCATGTAAGTTTTTACAAATTGAAGCAAAGTTCTTTATTTAATAATCTTGGACACTTTAAATGTCCAATCTTTGACACTTTTCAGAATAAAAAGATACAGAGGGCTTTTCTTTGGAGGAGAGGGGATGGCTAGCTAGCTACTGAGAAAACAAACACACAAATAAGCATAAGGAGAAAATAGAGTACACCTAATCTATACTTCAACATTTAATAAACCACCTTAAATTAACTCAGTGTTCATTATGTTTCCTTAATTTCCCTCACGAAGTTATTTCAGTACATTAGAACCCATACAGACAGTTTCACAGCAGGAAGGGAGCTTCTTTTTGAGTTTCTTTTTCTCCAAATGGCTAATTTACAGACGGTCAAAGTGAAGTCACTCTTTGCGACCCCATGGACTGTAGCCCACCATGCTCCTCCATCTATGTGCTTTTCCAGGCAAGAATACTGGGGTGGGTTGCCATTTCCTTCTCCAAGGGATCTTCCCCACCCAGGGATTGAACCCAAGTCTCTTGCATTGCAGGCAGATGCTTTACCTTCTGAGCCACCAGGGAAGTCCTTACAAATGATCATGCCTTCAACAAATATTTTGTCCTGAATGGGGCTAATTTCATCAACAATGATAGGAAAGAGAAGAGAACAAGAGGGTAAAGTTCCTGGTGTTTATTGAGCTTAAATTTATTGGGAAATCCAAGCCATAAACAACCACATAAACCACTTAATATAGCATTAGATACTGATATGCATCATGCAGACAATGAAACAGGTAATAGGATAGGGGTGGGATGGAATAGGAGTGGGGAGAAGGCGATGGCACCCCACTCCAGTACTCTTGCCTGGAAAATCCCATGGATGGAGGAGCCTGGTAGGCTGCAGTCCATGGGGTCGCTAAGAGTGGGACAAGACTGAGCGACTTCACTTTCACTTTTCACTTTCATGCATTGGAGAAGGAAATGGCAACCCACTCCAGTGTTCTTGCCTGGAGAATCCCCGGGATGGGGGAGCCTGGTGGGCTGCCATCTGTGAGGTCGCACAGAGTCGGACACAACTGAAGCGACTTAGCAGCAGCAGCAGGGAGGTTAAACATATGGTTTAGTTAGTTGGTTAGTATTAGTCACTCAGTTGTGCCTGACTCTTTGTGACCCCATGGATGGCAGCCCACCAGGCTTCTCTGTCCATGGGATTCTCTAGGCAAGAATACTGGAGTGGCTTGCCATTTACTGTGGTTAGGGAAGGTCTTCTAAGAAGATAACATTTAGAGGAAGACCAGAACACAGAGACAGGCAAAAATGGAGATAAAGAGCACATCAAGGAGAAGACATAAAAGGACAAGCCCTTCCAGACATGACTTTTACCTGGAACTGACCTAAAATAAAAAATGCCATCAGTTATTTACCATTCTTCATCAGCTACTAAGAAACTAAGTTAAATCACAACAATCACCACATTAGAAAAAATTTTCCTTGTGACTTTAAACATGATTTGTGGGTTTTATTAATATCTCTTTCATCTGTTTAAAATTAAGGAATCTTCTTTTCAAATTAAAAAAAAAGGAGAAGTCCTACGTTGAAAAAGATTTTGTTTTCTAAACAGCTAGGAGGCTGGTGAGACAGGAGCTGTATAAGCAATGAAGGTGAAGGTGTTTATGAGAGACAATGGTAGGGCCAGATCCTGCAGGACTTGGCAGGGCAGCCTGTGATGTGAAGGTTGGAAGTTCCATAGACATTCATTAGAGGATTTAATATATCTCTGGCTGCTGTGAGGAGAAGGATATTTAAAAGTATTAATATGCCAGGTCGAATGGAATTCTGCATCCTCTTTCATTTTCTTGGCACACAAGGCTCTATGTTTGTGATATTTCACCTTTTGTTCTATTTCCATAGAAACTATTCTTGCTCTACCAGGTTGCAGAAATTATTGTTTGCTTTTTTCTTTATTTTTTTGGTCTACTTTTCCTTAGGCAAATAGTCTTACTCCCCTGTGCTTTATTCTATTGAAACATAAACTTTTTAATATATTTCTGCTAGTGTCAATAAAATACCTTATTTTTTCTCGGCTAGAACTTAGGCTTATTGACCTGGTGTTATCAATATAAATAATATGTATGTTCCCTATCAAATTATTAAAGCCTTTGATTAAAAAATGATCCATTTAAAAATAACACTTAGATAACACCAGTCAATACTACTCTCACTCTATATGCTGCACTCCCCTCCTCCATAAAAAACCCAAATATCTAGAAAAGAATTCTATCCATAATAATAAACTTTCAACAAGTTTTTTTCCACATTAAACAGAAAGCTTTTTTCTTTTTTCATAAAATGGAAACAGATCAGTCTGACATTATTCATTTGAGACACAGTGATCTTCCAGGCAGTGTTGAAAACTGGCTTTATTATTTTTCCATACTCTATTTTTGGAGGCTTTAAAAATAGGTTTGATGACTTCATGCTTATTCTTCATGTTTCAAAAATAGCTAAAGGCACCTCAGTTTACTTATGTCAAACAGATAATTATCATATATGATGGCAGAGGAATGAATAAGCCACTTTCCCTCTCCTCTAGTGTTCTATGTCTAATATTATAGTCTGAAATTGTGAAAATTAATCCATAGATTATAACAGAATATGATGAATATAATATTCAGATATGAGGCTCAATGAACACATACAAGAATTATGCATGCTCAGTCACATCTGCAGTAACTGTGGGGCCTCTCTATTTTCCTTTTCTCTCTGACTCTCTAACCCGCCCTGGAGCGCTCCAGGGCGGGAGTCAGAAAGCCGGGCGAGCCCTCGGTCTCGGACAGAAGGACCTTCCAAAGTTATCTTCCGAGGATGGGAGCCTCGGGAAGATCAGCCCAGAGGAGGGGGTGAGTGGACCGTCCGCCCCACAGCCTCCCTTGCCCGGAGAGAGACACTCAAGACGTGACGGGGGTTCTGTCAAAGCAGTTCCGTTTTATTGAGCTGGAGGGCTAGCTTATATAGGCAAACAGTGCGGGAAGGCACACAGGGCTGGGGGGTTTCTAATGGGGCTTTCCGGGAGCTTGGCCAATCATTGTAAAGGTCACGTATCCAGGTGGCAGCGCACCAATGTATGCTGGTCACGTCCCAGTGTTGCTAAGAGGACGTTAGCCATGGCCAATCGCATTTTTTTGTAAACAGCCTCAGTCACGCCCTCTAATTTCCACCAAGTGCCATCTTTTCACAAGCACGTGTAAGGTGCCCTACAGTAACCCCATGAACTGCAGACTGCCAGGCTCCTGTCTTTGGGATTTCTCAGGCAAGAATACTGGAGTGGGTTGCCATTTTTAATCATGTAAACACCTGAGTGATTCTTTAATGCATCTTGCTAGAAATAACAGTTCTGATAGTGGTTCTTAGAAATTATTATCCTTCTATTCAAAAATGATAAGAAAAAGGAATTCTGTACTGACCTTTCTTGAAAAATGTTTGCAGGAATGTCACCGATACATTTATAGACTCTGAAAGGTCAACCATGATTAACATGACACATGGAAGAAAATTTAAAATAAAAAAAATTCTAGCAGTCATTTTAATTTTTTTTCCAAAAATAAAGCAAATTTCAGATTATAGAGTTGATTTTAAAAAATAATAAGTTCCTAACAGGTAGTAAGTGACAGTAATTTTTCTTCCCTTTTTTTAACTACCTGAAAACTATTTCAAACTATATAATATCAGCAAGAGAAATGGGTATGCACTTTTCTCCCTCAGAATTCACACATAGTTTCCATGAAGACATAAGCTTCTCTTCAACCAAAATAAAACAAAGAGAGATAATGTTTATTTAATTTTTAAGAGTCACAGTTCAAAATAGAACATTCCAACACCCAGTTTATTTAACTTACATGCAGAGTACATCATACAAAATGCCAACCTGGATGAAGCACAAGCAGGAGTCCAGATTGCCAGGAGAAATATCAATAACCTCAAATATGCAAATGACATCACTTTATGGAAAAAAATGAAGAGGGACTAACTAAAGAGTCCCTTGATGAAGGTGGAAGAGGAGAGTGAAAAAGCTGGCTTAAAACTCAACATTCAAAAAACTAACATCATGGCATTGGTGCTATCATTTCATGGCAAATAGATGGAGAAACCATGGAAACAGTGGCAAAGTTTATTTTCTTGAGCTCCAAAATCACTGCAGATGATTACTGCAGCCATGAAATTAAAAGATGCTTGCTCCTTGAAAGAAAACCTGTGACCAACCTAGAAAACATACTAAAAAGCAGAGATGTTACTTTGGCAACAAAGGTTGGTACAGTCAAAGCTATGGTCTTTCCAGTAGTCACATATGGATATGAGAGTTGGACCATAAACAAGGCTGAAAGCACCAAATAAGTGATGCTTTTGAACTGTGGTATTGGAGGAGACTCTTGAGATTCCCTTGGACTGCAAGGTGATCAAATCAGTCAATCCTGAAATAAATCAATTCTGAATATTCATTGGAAGGACTGATGCTGAGGCTGAAGTGCCAGTTCTTTGGCCACCTGATGCAAAGCTACAACTCACTGGAAAAGATTATGTTGCTGGGAAAGATTGAAGGCAGGAGAAGGGGATAACAGAAGATGAGAAGGTTGGATGGTATCACTGACTCAATAGATGTAAGTTTGAGCAAGCTCTAGGAGATGATGAAGGATAGGGAAGCCTGCTGTGCTGCAGTCCATGGGGTCGCAAAGAGCTGGACATGACTGAGCGACTGAACAACAACAGAAGGGCAGAAGGACTGGTGATTTTTGAATGTGCTTATGTTTCTAATAAGATATACTTTCTTTCAAGATATCTAGAAGTGCCCACCCATATTGAATCTATTCTTCTACCAACCTCCAGTATTCTCATTTCATTTTCGTGGGAAAAAGAAAAACTTCACCCCTATTTACTCACACATCTGTGCTACACACCTCAAATAAAAACTGAGAAGTGAATTGTCTTACTTAAAGCTGATTTAGTGGGGTTTTATGCTGTAATTTCCAAGTTCTTAGATGTTCTTAATTTCCTGGGCCTTAGATGTGCAAACATAGTCCTGAGCTCCATTTGTAGACAGGGAGTACATAAAGTTCACACAAATTTTCTTCATGAAGAAAATTTGAGGATATTTTCCTCTTATATATGAAAGAGAAAGAGAAGAGAAAGAGTGAAACAAAAGGATTAACTTCTCATGATGGTAAGAGCTGAATCAGGGGTAAGAGTGGACTCAGATTCCTCTTGTAGATCACCTCATTGTCTTCTGGGCCAGCGTTTTATCCAGTCATGGCCATAGCACTGGCTTCACACAGGGGTACCTGGAAGCATCTCCCATCAGTTGCACGGTGGAGCTCTTACTTTCTGCCATGAGTCTGCTCTGACTACACATTTAAAGTGCTCATGAAAACCCACCAGGCTTCTCATCAAAGTAGGGCCTGGATATGCATGAGAGTTAACATCTCATGGGGCAGTACTTGATCAATAGGAGACTGGACCATGCAGATAAAGTCTCTGCTCTTCTGTCTCTTGGGCAAAAGATTCTGAAATACATTCTTTGAGGTTGTGCAGAAGGTCCCAGTTGATTAAGTTCTCTGTGTGTGCTTTGTAGGAGTAGTCCTCTTTCATTTCAGTCTTTTCTTAGTCTGAAATTACTATTCCTTGTCAAATTTTTTCTAATAGTTGACACCTAAGCCTAAACTGTATCAGCCTAGTGCCTATCATAGTTATCAGGCAGACAGTGTTCAGGAAGTATTCATTGCATGAACTGACGAATGTCATGAGATAGGATAATGTATATAAAATATATGTTCAATGCATGTAACATAAGAGAGGCTCTTTAAATACTTGATTTGTTGAGAATCCTAATGGTATTGAAAGTAAAAGTGAAAGTCACTCAGTCATGTCTGACTCTTTGCAACCTCATGTACTATACAGTCCATGGAATTCTCCAGGCCAGAAAACTGGAGTAGATAGCCTTTTCCTTAACCAGGGGATCTTTACAACCTAGAGATAAAACCCAGGTCTCCCGCATTATCCACCTGCAATGCAAGAGACCCCAGTTTGATTACTGGGCCAGGAAGGTTCACTGGAGAAGGGATAAGCTACCCACTCCAGTATTCTTGGGCTTCCCTTGTAGCTCAACTGGTAAAGACTCCACCTGTAATGAGGGAGACCTGGGTTTGATCCTTGGGTTGGGAAGATCCCCTGGAGAAGGGAAAGGCTACCCACTCCAGTATTCTGGCCTAGAGAATTCCATGTACTATATAGTCCATGGGGTCAGAAAGAGCTGGACATGACTAAGCAGCTTTCACTTTTCACTTTCAAAGAGTACTAAAACATTCAAAGAACACTTCTCAAAGTATGATAATGATAATTCATACAAATTTGAGTTAGAAAGGACTTTATCTAGGACAAACTATTTTCAAGATAGAAATTCTTCCAACATTCTGGACAGATAAAAATCCCAAATTTAGTTCTGTGTGTATGTATGAAAAGAAATGCAGGACTTCAGATAGGAGAACACTCAATTTTTTAACATATCTGTTCATAAATTTTGCTTCGATCAGTATAATTTGCTTCATAAAACTTCTAATTATTAATCTTATTCTGCTTTCTGGCTAATATGCTTCAGTTATCTTATAGTCTTCTATTTTGACTGAAAAGAGCTAAAATTTGTACTGCCATCTTCCAAGGCTTCTTTTGATTAAGCTTTCCATGGACATTTTTCTAAAGCCCATCAGATGACATGGTATTTCATTATACTCAGATGCTTTTTGAACTTGCCAACGTCTTCTGAACATGCATCCGTTTGTCAATGATATTCTTAATTTATGTTATCAAAACCAATATACAATATGTCAGTAGTGTTCTGGCTACCCTGGAGTACAATGGGATTAAAGTACTTATATTCTAGAAGCTGCTGCTGCTGCTGCTAAGTTGCTTAAGTCGTGTCCAACTCTGTATGACCCCATAGATGGCAGCCCACCAGCTCCCCTGTTCCTGGGATTCTCCAGGCAAGAGTACTGGAGTGGGTTGCCATTGCCTTCTCTGATTCTAGAAGCAGTTCTTTTCTTGTGGCATCTTAAAAATATTCACTTCAGCAGTCAATTGAATACAGTGTTTTCTCATGATCTACTCAAATTTTAGAGCTCCTTTCACTAGATTCAAAGCTACAATCATGATAAACAACTCTGATGGCCATTTGTCCTGATGGGATCATTACATTCATATACAGGAATAACATTAAGAAGGCTGACACAGTTGGATTTCAGTTGAATTTGGGGGCTTTTTAAGTGTTATTTCTCTCATTATCTATTAACTGAATCAAAACTTGAGAAGCCATAAGAAACACGAATTCTACACTAAGCTACAGGCCTAATATTTGCTTTTATCAGCTTACTTACAAATTCATTTTGCTTTAAAGTGTGAATTTTGGTCTTCCTATATGGATTTCAGCAGGATATATTATAGATGGATATAATTTTTATAGCAAAGCGTGTTGACAGTTTTCTAACATTACAAAGATCTAGGGATTTGCCAGCACATTAGTGCTGAAAACTTTTTTTACTCAAGAGAAAATAATGCCTAGAAGCATAAACAAATAAAACTAATAGAGCAGACCTACTCTGGTAGAATGGTATGATGCTCACCATCTCTCTCTTTTACTGTGTGTGCTCATCGTTGATGAATCTGCATAGAATTCCTAGAGTTCTTCAAAGAACAGTTTTAAAGCCATTGTATGTAAATAGCAGAGAGAGAAACATGATGCAGCAGCAAACTTTTAGATAGTCAAAAATAAGAATGAGAGGCAAAGAGTGGGAAACTCAAAGTCACCTGAGAGACTTTCTACCCAGAGTGTTCTGTTTAAACCATGAAGCAGTCATCCAGCTTACACATGAATTCTTTTGAAGATCTTAACATGCTTCCCTCAGGAATTTTTCTAATTATATTCCAAAAAGAGGCTTTTTCTGTCAGAGGCAAAAGAGGTCTATATGTCTTAGTAATTCTAATTTTCACGTAGCTGCTATTTAAGCTACCTCTTTCCATTTCCCTAAAATTTTCCAAAACAAGTCTCTCTTCCTTGTCATCTTTATTTCATCTATAGTTTAACCAGCATTGCCATTGAAGAAAGAGTAGATACAAATAGGAATATTTTTAGTAGACCATAACTTACGGAGTACCAAGATATAGCCATATCTCCCTTCTCTTTCATTCTTTATCTCTATCCTCTATCTCTATCTCTATTTCATATCTCTATCCTGACAGGTTTTTGAGATTTGCACTTGCATATCTATTGAAGAGGGTCACTCAGTAGTTTCAACTCCTGCTGACCTTCATCTTTTATCCTAGATGACAAATAAGAGTTAAGTGATATTTTTGATGTCAAGATAGTGAATAAGCCAGAATCTATTAGGGAAAAAAAAAAGGTTCAGTGCTCCTGGTGGTATATTCTATTTCAAAAGCTAACTAGGATTCACAGGGCTGAGTTGGAGTCAATCACCTTGGAAAGCCCTGTTTTTTCACCATGCTTTTCAATTCATATACATGTTTACTTACAGTATATAACCTTTTGAGATTGGCTTTTCTCACGTATAATTCTTTGGACATTCATCAAATTGTTATGTGCATCAATAACATGTTCTTTTTAATTGATGAGTGATATTTCATGATATGGATGTATTAGAGCCTGTTGAACCATTTGTCTGTTGAAGAAGAGTTCCTAGTTTTTGGCAAATGGAAATTATAGAACTTGAAAATACAATAATCAAAATAAAAACTCAATGGATGGACTTACTAGTAGAGGTTACAGAAGACAAGTCAATAAAATTTAACCAATATAAACAAGAAAGAGAGTTCCACAAAAACATCTAAATATGCTTTATTGACTGCACCAGAGCTCTTGACTGTGTGGATTACAACAAACTGTGGAAAATTCTCAAAGAGATAGGAATACCAGACCACCTTACCTGCCTACTGAGAAATCTGTATATAGGTCAAGAAGCAACAGTTAGACCAGACATGGAACAACAGACTGGTTCCACATTGGGAAAGGAGTAGGTCAAGGCTGTATATCGTCACCCTGTTTATTTAACTGATATGCAGAGTATATCATATAAAATGCCGGGTTGGATGAAGTGCAAGCTGAAATCAAGATTGCCAGGAGAAATATTAATAACCTCAGAAATGCAGATGACACCACCATTATGGCAGAAAGTGAAGAAGAACTAAAGAGCCTCTTGATGAAAGTGAAAGAGAATGAAAAAGCTGGCTTAAAACTCAACATTCAAAAAATGATGATCATGGCATCTGCTCCCATCATCTCCTGGCAAATAGATGGGGAAACAGTGACAGAGTTTATTTTGGGGGGAACCAAAATCATTGCAGATGGTGACTGCAGCCATCAAATTAAAAGATGCTTGCTCCTTGGAAGAAAAGCTATGACCAACTTAGACAGCATATTAAAAAGCAGAGACATTGCTTTACCAACAAAGGTCCATCTAGTCAAAGCTATGTTTTTTCCAGTCATGTATAGTCTCATGAGCTTGACTATAAAGAAAGCTAAGCACCAAAGAACTGATGCTTTTGAACTGTGGTGTTGGAGAAGACTCTTGAGAGTCTCTTGGACTGCGAGGAGATCCAACCTTTCAATCTTAAAGGAAATCAGTCCTGAATATTCTTTGGAAGAGCTGATGCTGAAGCTGAACCTCCAATCCTTTGGCCACCTGACACAAAGAACTGACTCATTGGAAGAGACCCTGACTCTGGGAAAGATGGAAGGCAGGAGGAGAAGGGGACAACAGAGGATGAGATGGTTAGAGGGCATCACCGACTCAATGGACATGCGTTTGAGCAAGCTCTCGGAGTTGGTGATGGACAGGGAATCCTGGTGTGCTGCAGTCCGTGGGGTTACAAAGAGTCGGACACAACTGAATGACTGAACTGAACTGAATTTGAAAAACAGAGAGAAAAGAAAATGGAACACAGTAACAGTCTCAGGGACCTGTGGGATCATAACAAAAGAGGTAACATTCATATTATGCTTTGTCAATTCAGGACCAATGTAGGAGCAATGAATACTTTCACCACTCTTTTTCTTCATAGGACTAGAATGTCAAGCCACTGCAGTAAGGAAAGGAGAAGAAATAGAAGAATACTTAGCTGAAAAGCATGGAACTGAAGGAATGAGGCTATTCTAACTTGGCAGAAACTGATTTTCTGTTCTTAATTTATTTTATTTTATTCATTTTCATTAAAATTTGGTTTTTCACCCAACTAATATCCCTGATGTTTAAAATAAATGAAATAATTCAACCACACAGAAAAATACAGAGGAGAATGTGAAGAATGCTGAGCTTTATCAAATCATATTTGTCACTTTAAATAAAACATAGACACAGGTAAATCACCCCTCTAATCTCATTCCTCTGCCTGCATCTCATGCAGATTTTTATACTATAAAGACATCTATATATAGTCTATTTTTTGTTGTTCAGTTGCCAAATCATGTCTGACTCTTCATGACCCCATGGATGGCAGCATGCCATGATTCCCTGTCCATCACCATCTCCTGGAGTTTGCCCAAGTTCATGTACATTGAATTGGTGATATACAGTAGTATCTGAAGTTTTTCAAACTTGAGTAAATTGTGACAGATAAAACATTTTCTCTCCTAAATTGCATTTTACTTTAAAATTAGAGACTATTAGTAGTTTATTTAAAAGGCTAAATCCATGCTTATAAATGAAGTTACAATGTAATTTATTGTCTTAAATTGTCACTATTCAATTTTAGTATTTATATTATTGAGTATTCACTTTAAGCAAATGCCATTTATTTCCTATTTATTCAGTTCTGCCTGTTGTTACACTTATAGCATGTTTCTTAACTGCTCTTTCATATTTCTATGTTTATTTTTTCATTCTGTATAATTAACTCACATTTTCTTCTAATTTATTCATTCTTTAGCTGTGCCTCATCTAATGGTTATCTTATTTTATTGCCTTTTACATTTTAATTCGAGATTATTTCTTCATATATGAACATCTGAATTATGTTGTTTTTCTTTTAACATGCTGTCCCCTAAATTTAATCTTGAGTAGAATAAAATTCAGATTTTTTTATTTTGCTAGTGTTGTTTCATTTTGAAATTTACTTATTATTTTTCATTTCCTTTATAATCTTGGTATGCAGGTTTATTTTGAGTAGTAAGATTTCACTTTTTTCTCTCTCTTTCTTCCCTGACTTCTTCTCTTCTTCTATGCTCACCTACCATTATGTAGTAACTTTAGAGTTGCCTACCTCCTACATTTAGGCTTCCCAGGTGGCTCAGTGGTAAAGAATCTGCCTGCAATGCAGGAGACATGGGTTCAATCCCTAGGTTGGGATGATCCCCTGGAGAAGGCAATGGCAACCTGCTCCAGTATCCTTACCTGTGAAATTCTGTGGACCAGGGAGCCTGGTGAGGTATATAGTCCAGGAGGTTGCAAAAAGAGTTGGGCCACAACTTAGCGACACACACACATACAGATACACACACACACACACACACACACATACAATACATTCAGCCCTGAGAGTCCCCAATTCTTATGATATTTCAAAACTTTATCCTTGTCATGTTACTGAAGAAGTCATTGGTCAATTTGCTGAGATAGAGAGTGGCTTGATTTTGTTCCTGAAGGGTCTTTATCCTCCAGTTCCCTAGACACTGTAAAGCTGTGTCTTTACACAGCTTTAACTGTGTAAAGCTGTAACTTAGGGCATTAGGTGAAAAGCATAACACTATTATTTGGATTATTTTATACATCTGGGGACTTGATCTCAGCTCTGGGTATAAGCAAGGAGCTTGGTCCTGTGTCAGACTTGACCTGTGTCACTTTTAGTCTCCATTTCCTATAGAAAACAGCTCCTACAAAGTTGGTGCAGCTTCAGCACCACACACTGCTTTGTTTCTCTTTTCCATTTCTGATCTCTATTCTTGTTTTGAGCTCAGCTATGTTTTCTTAACTTTCCCTTAAATTCTAGCCAAGATTGCTTTGTGTTTGTATCAAAGGAAAGCATCAAAGATGAACTTACCATGCCATCCCAAACTGCCCTCCACTAACAACCTATTCTTGTTCTTTGCAACTTAAATTAATGGCAGATATATTCAAAATGAAACCCATGACAGGAGCAATCAAAGGCTTTTTATCCACTCCATTTCTGCAGTTCTTTTAATGACACCAGAACAACATCTGTTATTTAAAGTGTGGCAACTCTTATTCACATACTTTTTAAAAATCATTTTAAAATTTTATTTCTGTGTCTCATGTACACACCCATTAAAATCTAGAACTCTTGTTTATATGTAGGACATATGTAAATAAAAATCTTAAATTTTGTTTAGAAATATGTTATACTTTCTTTTAAAGCCATCATTAAAAAGCTGCCAATATTTTCCTCTGAGAATTGTGCCTCTTAATCCACCACTTCAAGAGAGCTGCTTTCAAGCTCAGTCTGATTAGTCTTTTGAGATAAAATTCATACAGCAAAACTAGCCACCAATAGTTTTATATGTTTAAATGATTTTTTTTATTTAAATTTCCACTGGTAAGTCATGCTAATTTTTAGAGCTCCTGTGTTTTAAATAAATCCAACTATCTTTCTTATGTTAGTTAAGTAGGAGGGGAAAAAAGTCCTAAAAAATGAGTTTACCTGAAGGAACAATTGGATGATAAAGTGGCTGAAAGAGTTTACATGTGAATTTTATCCCAAGTGGAAGCCAGTAGCCACAGGTAGGAAGCCCAGAGTGTGTGTCTGAATATTCTGGGAGAGAAAAGACCCTGGGCAGTTCATGAACTTAAAGCCCCAGTGCTTATGTTCCCAGGAACCTGGGTCAGTGATGATCCTCATCATTCAAAGTTTCAATACTTTGAAGGGAACAGATAGACCCTTCTTTCTGAGAGAAGTGACTGCAATCAGAGGATGTTAAATGGTATCAATCTTGTATGTGAGCTGTTGAGAGGATTTTAAAGATCTGTGTGCTGGTAAAAAAGACTATTCAGCCTCCAAATGAAGAGTGGACCACTTCCATGACATGGAGAATATGAGTGCACTTAGCAAGCATAATTTGGACAGAAACCTAGGGTTACCGAAAAACATCTATTTCTGCTTTATTGACTATGCCAAAGCCTTTGACTGTGTGAATCACAATAAACTGTGGAAAATTCTGAAAGAGATGGGCATACCAGACCACCTGACCTGCCTCTTGAGAAACCTGTATGCAGGTCAGGAAGCAACAGTTAGAACTGGACATGGAACAACAGACTGGTTCCAAATAGGAAAAGGAGTACGTTGAGGTTGTATATTATCACCCTGCTTATTTAACTTATATGCAGAGTACATCATGAGAAATGCTGGCCTGGAGGAAGCACAAGCTGGAATCAAGATTGCCAGGAGAAATATCAATAACCTCAGATATGCAAACAACACCACTTATAGCAGAAAGTGAAAAAGAACTAAAGAGCCCCTTGATGAAAGCGAAAGAGGAGAGTGAAAAAGTTGGCTTAAAGCTCAACATTCAGAAAACTAAGATCATGGCATCTGGTCCCATCACTTCATGGCAGATAGATGGGCAAACAGTGGCTGAGTTTATTTTTCTGGGATCCAGAATCACTGCAGATGGTGATTGCAGCCATGAAATTAAAAGATGCTTACTCCTTGAAAGGTAAGTTATGACCAACCTAGACAGCATATTAAAAAGCAGAGACATTACTTTGCCAACAAAGGTATGTCTAGTCAGGGCTATGGTTTTTCCAGTAGTAATGTAGGGATGTGAGAGTTGGACTATAAAGAAAGCTGAGCACCGAAGAATTGATGCTTTTGAACTGTGGTGTTGGAGAAGACTCTTGAGAGTCCCTTGGACTGCAAGGAGATCCAACCAGTCTATCCTAAAGGAGATCAGTCCTGGGTGTTCATTGGAAGGACTGATGTTAAGCTGAAACTCCAGTACTTTGGCCACTTGATGTGAAGAGTTGACTCATTGGAAAAGACCCTGATGCTAGGAAAGATTGAGGGCAGGAGGAGAAGGGGACGACAGAAGATGAGATGGTTGGATGGCATCATTGACTCAGTGGCCATGGGTTTGGGTGGACTCTAGGAGTTGGTGATGGACAGGGAGGCCTGGCGTGCTGCGGTTCATGGGGTTGCAAAGGTCGGACATGACTGAGCAACTGAACTGAACTACGGTTACAAGTTCGGTTGAGATATGGTAAGGAGTAAAATTTTTTATAAATCCCCAAAGTAAAGCATGCTCTTTATTTTTTTTTTAACAAGGAGAAAACCTATATGGCTAAACTAGATTGATGGCAAACATTATGATTTATATTCTAAAGGAAGAAGGAAGATTGACACAGGAAATCAAATAACTTGTTGGAGAGATTTTATCTCAAAAGTAGGAAAGACCTCTGGTTAAACATTCAAAACAGAAATATGACTTTTGGCAATAAAGAGCATGATCATCATACAGATGTTTTGGGGATATAAATAATGTAACAGTTTTAAGCTATGTTTTCAGTGAGAAATGGTTTAATGATCTAATGTTTCTATCCAGTTGTATACATGCTGTCTCTGATAATGAAAGGAGAAGGCGATGGCAATCCACCCCAGTACTCTCGCCTGGAAAATTCCATGGATGGAGGAGCCTGCAGTAGGCTGCAGTCCCTGGGGTCGCTAAGAGTTGGCTACAACTGAGTGACTTCACTTTCACTTTTCACTTTCATGCATTGGAGAAGGATATGGCAACCCACTCCAGTGTTCTTGCCTGGAGAATCCCAGGGACGGTGTAGCCTGGTGGGCTGCCATCTATGGGGTCGTGCAGAGTCGGACACAACTGAAGTGACTTAGCAACAGTAGAAGCAGCAGCAGCTGATAATGACGTCAGTGGTAATCTTTTATTTATCCTCTAAGTGTTCAATGAGATAAAACATAATACCAGAATGGGGTAGTTACACATTTGAAAAAAACAAAAGTCAATGTCCACTTACCTTTAATAAGGAAGAAAGGTAAGTTTTGCAGTCTATATAATAATTATTTTAAAAGGAAATAAAACCAGTTAGGTAGAATTTTTTTCTTGCTCTAAATCAAAATGCAATTTATATAAGCTATGTATTATTTATGCAATATTTCATCTTTTAAAACAAACTGTTACAGAAAAGAAAAAATAAGTTGTTTCAGAAGAGAAAATAATAAATTAGTAGATAATACATACACTGGAATTCAGAAACTCACACACTTAACTTCAACTTACTGTATATACAACTCAATGATGAAAACAAATTTGCCCTACATAAGGTACACACTCAACAGTGCTGACTGATTGAATGAATTAAAACATTTCTTAGGAAGTACAGGAAAAGGAAGTTTGAAAATGAAGTCATTAAATGAATGTTTCATTCAGCTTGGACAATGCTTCTGAAGTCACAGCGCTGAAGCTGTCTGCCTGTCAACCTTGCTTCTTAAACTCAAGTCTGGAAAAAAGGGATGCTAATATTTGTTGTTATTTATCTACCCCTAGAGGAACTCAATGTTTTGCTTGAATATTTATTTTGTATAATGTGCTAGAAAGAAGTACTTTCAGCACATAAACTGTCTTGCTGTGTGGACATGAGTACAGTTAGATGAACTGTCTATTGTTGGGGATAGAGACCTTAGTCCTTCACTCAATTCACTGTCACAAAGGCTTTTGAAGGAGTTTGCTTCATACACTAAGCTGTGATTCATTCTGTGGGGAAGGAGAGGGCCTTTCATTAGAATTGTGAGGCTAAAAATAAAGCTTGCATTTCTTTTTCTTGTGGGAATTCTTGCAGGCTAAAGCAAGTAATATCCGGTGCTGAATTCTGTAATGTTATCTGATGGATTTCTTCACAAAATGCTTACTCCTTTCTCTTCATTGCTGTAATACTTTCCCCTTTCTCTACCCCTTACACTTTTTAATTTTCTTCTTACAGAGTTATTCACACAGCATTTGCATCAGTCTGAATCTCTACTGAGACTTCCAGGACAAGAAATCAATACATCTTTAATATTTAAGCAGTTTACAAGCAACAATTACATTTTCATTGTTATCATAATCATCTAATTTGAGCACACTGTTCTGTAAATCAGAAAAAAAATATTATTTATTATTTTAAACCAAGTATTTTAAAATACTTATGTGTAAAAGTATTGTATATGTGTTAGTGAAAATAATATGACCAAAGCCCATTATAAAATGCTCATTATCTTACTTTAAAGACAATGACTAATTAATGTTTTTAAATGTAGCAATTACATTGAATAAAAGCTTGATAAAAACATGGTTGACTTATTTAGTCCTATTTTGTACTTAAAATCGCAAATCAGAGCATGTAACATTTGTGTTTTTGCTGTTACAATGTGCTTGCTCTTAGGACAAAACACAAAGTCAGCTTGGCTACAGAACACTGCAAGTTCTGATTCAGTTGTCTAAATTCATCTTTCATAACTCTAACTCTCTCTTGCTCCTTTATGATACAGCTGTATTGACATTTTGTATTCCCTAATGCGTCATGCTTTTTCTGCCAGAAAATGTGCATTAAGATATTTGCATATATCTCTTCCTTTACCTCCCCCCCCACCCCTAGGCAGCTAGAAACTTCTTTTCTCCCAGGTCCCAAATAAATAAAATTCTTTAGCAAAAGGTCCTGAACTATGCTGTGTTAAACTCAGCTGTTCTCTTTAATATTGCATTGTTTTATTTCATTCACAGACTTCACTGTTGCCTGAAATCTTTCTTTTTCCATTCAGTTGATTTAGCTATTGATAGGTTTTTTTCACTAGAAATGAAAATTCCACAAGATCAGGGGGCATTTTTGTCTTATTCACCATGATATTCCCTGAGTCTAGAATAATAAATGACATAAAATGGCACATGTTCTATAATTTAATTACAGGAGACTCAGGTGGGATTAGATAAAAAGAGAAAATGCAAAATAGTGTAGCTTTAAAAATGAGGACCATGTCCTGATGTTTTTTTCTTTGAAGAAGTTAAGTAAGCTCTCAATAGAAGATATTAAATGTTCAAGCATTTATTAACTACTCTTTCACACATCCCACAAAATGTTAATAAAGCACAAAGTTAGGAAAAAAATGAACCTCTTGATTTGAAATTGATGAGGAATCAGAGACATTTTTTGCTCTCTCTAACCTCATCTACTCCTATATTAGCACAGTAGCTACTTGCAAAGTACATGGAAGCCAGTAAAGAATGTACATAGGTGACCGAAAGATAAATATTTGGGTAACAGAAGAAGTGATGCTGAATCTTAGACTAATCATATTTTAAGCAATTTGTGACCTAATGAGTCAGGATTAAAGAACAGAATCTACAATAAAATGGCACCAAAGAAACTGAACAGGTTCAAAAAAACAAATGAATAGCTAAAAATATCTTTAGCAGTCCTTCTTTCTTGAATTGTTTTTCATTCTCAATGCCATACATCCTATATATATTTCTATAACACCAACACCCACCTTCTATACTTCTCCCTACAGGTCAGAAATTGGACCCCTTTCCTAAGTTCCTCTGACTGATGGGTTGGCTCTAGTTTAGTTACATCAGTGAGAGGTACTCTTAAGAAATTTGAAATGTGTGAGAGGGAAAGGAGCCCTTATTCTTCTCCAGCAGGTAGATATACAGGTAGATAGAGTATACAGTTGCAGTGGCTTCCCTGTGAGCTCCTGCAAATGCTATATTTTGCTGATACAGGAAGCTAGCAGCAAGTTTGTTTGCATTTTGTATGTTTACGAAAGCTAGCAATAGCTCACTTTCTGAAAGTTGGCATCAGCAGTAGCTCTTCCTGATTTCATTTTATTAGTGGAAATACCTACAAGAAAGAAAATGGGGCCAGTGCTGGGAAGGCTAAGAAAGTCATTAGACCATGATGCAATTGTGAACCAGAGTTAAGGGGAGGGAAGCAAGGGTGGGTGGAAGTGCCCAGGGAAAATTAAACACAGCCACTGGGAGTCCTCTAACCAATGTCAGCTATTCTGAGGAGTCCTATGTTACCTACAAATGAGGCTTCCTTGGCATTCCTGTGATGGAGTTCAGAGGAAGTAGCTGGAGTCCTCCAACAGTTAAGTTTCAAGCAGTTGGAAATCTTCCAGGTGCATTCTCATGGTCGTGTTCATCACAAATAATTACCCAACTCTCTTTGGTCTCTTTTGTCTTCACTTGACAAAGGGGAATGAAATTACTTATTCTATCTCATAGGATCCCAGTGAGGAACCTGTGAGTAAATTCGTGTCAAAAAATTGAAAATGGGAAATGTTCCATAGCCAATAAAGGGAAGAATTAGTGGAAAGGGAAGATAGGTGACTTTTAGATATGATCTAACATGCTATGGTAAAGTAATTCTCAATGGAGCAAAGAGCTATGAAAACAATTAGTACTTCAGACAGTACTGTTTTACCAGCATTAAGACACGTTCACCAAGATCCAATGCAAAGACAAAAAGTAGCACCCACGATTGATGCCTTGGTCTTGATACCAAATCTCACTTGTCTAGCTTAGCATCTCAAACCAAGAAAGAAAAACTGACATAAAAGGTCAGCTCTCAGAATATGCATACTTCTTAAGACCATCAGTATTTTTCTAACTGATTTAATAGCCAATTTAATAATTGTATTATTCTGCTGCTTGTTAAAACAAAAGGCCTTTGTACTTAACTGAATAGTCCCTCTAGAGGTGTATCCTTTAGAATGTAATTCTAAATTCTCTGCTTCTCCCCTTTTTAAGATTAGAAAGAAGCTATGAACATAAAATTTTTCCTTTTATGAATTGAAAGCCCAGAGAGAGAAAAACACGGCGGAGGAGTAGGTGGGTGTGGAGTATATCTCTCTACGGATACATCAGGAATACACCTTCAGACACAGAACTGCATGCAGAACACCAGCTGAGAGCAGACAGGGGTAAATGACCAGAGAAAAAGAACATATAGAACCATGCACAACTCAGTATGAAGGAACTAGGGGGAAAAACAGGAGTGTTAGTAGGACTGCACCAGCCCTGTGGCAGGTGGGGAACTGAAGCAGCAGTCTGATTCCCAGATAGGGGCAATTGTCTGAGTCAGAGGAGAAACTTTTAGCGCTGAGAGTGAAACAGCTGATCTGTGGCAGCCTAAATGGAATGAGAATCAGACAGTCCTTTTTGCAGCCATATGTACCCTGGAGAGGGATCCAGAGTACGGGGATGGTGGAGCGATCCCAGGGCAAGGGCTGCTGTTGACTGAAGAGAGATGGATCGAGAGGAGGTGAGGGAGGAGATCGTAGTGGGAAAGGTCTGTGGAGGAAAGCAGGGCAGCCACGGAAGCAAGGCGACACTGCTGAGTGGTGTGTAGGTGGTGGAGCCATCACTATAGCCTCTCTCTCACCACAGGCCAGCATCTGCAGCTGAATGATAGAGAGGCTGGCCCATCAAATGCCTGATGCACTAAGCTACAGAGCAGGACCCCACCCAGGGAGCTCCTTTAAGTGACTGATGCACAGATCTACAGAGTAGGAACCCAGCCAAGGTGGCCTCTCTATGTGCCTGACGCACTGAACAACAGAGAAGGACCACAGGGAAGAGAGCCACTTAAGTGCCTGAATGGGAGGAACTATGGAGAAAGACTGGCCAAAGATCACCAGCATCTGAACACCAGCTACAAGAGGCTCTGTAGCTGGTAGGATACAGAGATTCTGATAGGGCCATAACTTTTGAGGTGGAGGCAGTCTGTGTCCCTGCACACTTGGCACCACCAGGGTTCCCGTGGGCCAAGAAGCGGTGCCACCTTCACACTCAACTCTCACTGGGGCAGAGCTGCCTCGGGCAAAAGGATTCTTGCATCTATGTGCCCAGGGTCACTTCGGTAGTGTCCAACTCATTGGGATCCTGTAGACTGTAGACTGCCAGGCTTCTCTGTCCGGGAGGGGGGGTCTCCAGGCAAGAATACTGGAGCGTATTAAACAATACTGGTTGCCATACCCTTTTAGAGCACTGTATTTCCTGCTTCCCTAGCCACTAACTCCCTGAGTACCTGTGCTGCCAGAACCCCTGTGACCCAAGCAGCTGCACCACTTCCACCCCTGACCCTCACAGGGGCAAACCCAAGTCCTCCAGGACAGTCTCAGGAGCAAATCCTAGTGGACGACCCACATGCAGAAGTGGAAATAAAGCCACAATTGAAACCCAGTGGCAGTGTGGCTAAGGTAGAAGACCCAAAATCTTCCCATCGGCTGTATTGGCTGCAGAATAAATCCACACAATCAACTAGGAAGACGCTGTGTCTATGGAATGTATAAAATGTCATTGAGAGCTCCCACAAAAGAAAATGCACTAGTTCTGATAGCTGTGAACATTGGTGGCAAGAAACATAGAAGGAGGACCAGATTAGAATCTGAGCTGCCCGCACAGCAGGTCCAGAGACCAGCACAGTGTTGGAGGGCATCCTAGGGAGGTGAAGTGGACTGTGACTCCAAGCGAGGAAAAGCACTCTGACAGCAGTGACTCAAGGAAAGAATTTGTCATTCTTAAGTTTTGATTTGTTCTGTAGATTATTTTGGGTTTTTTTCCCCTTTTTTTCCTCCCCTTCCCTCCCCCTACCCTGTCGTAGTTGTAGATTTTATTGGCACTATGAAATCTAATTAAGTTTTTGAGATTTTTTTTTCTTGATCACAATTTTTATTGTTGTTATAAACCTCTGCCTCTATGTTGGGTTTTGCAGTTCTGGGGAGTTTTTTGTTTGTTTGCTTCTCTTTTCTTAATTTTAATTTTTAAAATTTATTATTTTTATTTTTCTACATTTATTCCTTTGTTTGCTTCTCCTACTGTTCTTTTCCCCTTGCACTTAATCTTTAATATATATAAATCTTCTTTATCTACCTCTATTTAACTTTGTATATCTATTCTTTTTTTCCTTTCCTTTCAACATATTTCTTAGTTTTGTTTTCATTGCTTTATTCCCCAATTGGCACCTTGCTTTAGTTTTGTTTTCCAATCTGTGCTTTAGTTAGTTTTGTTCTCAACTGGTAAATATAATTTGTGATTTCCTTTGTTTGCCAGGTCAATCTACTGTACTTTATTTTTGTTGGACTGTTTTGAAATTGCTCATGGGTGTATATGTATATGTGTATATTCCATTATTTTAATTATTATCTGCCTGACTTTATAACTGCCATTTGTCTGGGGTTCATCTTTGGTTTTTCATTTTTGGATATTTGTTTTAATCTCACTTAATGCCCTAACAAGCCACTTGTGGAATCTTAATTCCTGACCAGAGATCAAACCTTGAGCCTTTACCTGACTCCAAGACCCTAGACTACCAGAGAACTAACCCTAGGGAGTATCAAATAGTGAGAACTCACACAAGTGAAACCATCTGAACACAAGACCAGCATCACCCAAACACCAATAGCACCCTGTGCAGGAAACCTCATCTAAACAACAAACAAAGCAAAAATACAAATCCAATCATCAGCAGATAGGATTACCACCCCACTCAGCCTTGCCCATCAGAGGAAAAACAAACAAACAAACAAAAACTCAGCACAAATCTCACCCTATAGGAAGCTTACACAAACCTTAGGAAAGCAGAAACCAAAAGGAAGAAAGAATTCAACCTTGAAGCCTGGGGAAAGGAGACCTCAAACACAATAAGTTTAAAAAAAAAAATGAAAAGGCAGAGAAATACTACACAAATGAAGGAACAAACTAGAAATGCAGAGGTCCAAATAAAAGAAGAGGAAATAAGCAAACTACCTGAAAAAAAAATTCAGAATAATGATAGTAAAGATGATCAAAAACTTTGAAAAAAAAATGGAGAAAATTCAAGAATCAATTAACAAAGGCCTAGAAGAAGTAAAGAATAAATGTACAAAGATAAGCAACACAATAACTGAAATTAAAAATACTCTAGAAGGAATCAATAGCAGAATATCTCAAGTAGAAGAATGAATCAGTGAGCTGGAAGATAAAATGGTGGAAATAACTTCTGAAGAGCAGAATAAAGTAAAAAGAATGAAAAAAAAATTGAGGATAGTCTCAGAGACCTCTGGGACAATATCAAACATACCAACATTCAAATTATAGGGGTCCCAGAAGAAGAAGAGAAAAAGAAAGGGTATGAGAAAATTTTTGAAGGGATTATAGTTGAAAATTTCACCAACGTGGGAAAGGAAATAATCAAGTCCAAGAGGCACAAAGAGTCCCATACAGGACAAACCCAAGGAGAAACACACCAAGACACATACTAATCAATCTAACAAAGACTAAACACAAAGAAAGAATATTAAAAGCAGAAAGGGAGAAGCAACAAGTATCATACAAGGGAAACCCCATACACTTAACAACTGATCTTTCAGCAGAAACTCTGCAGGCCAGAAGGGAATGGCAGGTATATTTAAAGCATTGAAAAGGAAAAATCTACAACCAAGATTACAGTGTCCAGCAAGGATCTCATTCAAAACTGATGGAGAAATAAAAAGCTTTTCAAACAAGCAAAAGTTAAGAGCATTCAGTACCACCAAACCAGCTTTGCAAGAAATGTTAAATGGACTTATATAGTCAAGAAATACACGAGAAAAAAAAGGATCTACAAAATCACCCCAAACAATTAAGAAAATGGCAATAGGAACATATATATCAATAATTACTTTAAATGTAAATGGATTAAATGCTCCACCCAAAAGACACAGACTGGCTGAATGGATACAAAAACAAGACCCATATATATGCTGTGTACAAGAAACCCACTTCAGACCTCATACACATATAGACTGAAAGTGAGAGGATGGAAAAATATATTCCATGCAAATGGGAAGCAAAAGAAATCTGGAGTAGCAATCCTCATATCAGACAAAATAGACCCTAAAATAAAGAAGATTATAAGAGATAAGGAAGGACACTACATAATGATCAAGGGTTCAATCCAAGAGGAAGACATAACAATTGTAAATATCTATGCACCCAACATAGGAGAACCTCAATACATAAGGCAAACACTAACAGACATAAAAGGAGACATTGATAGTAACACAACAATAGTAGGAGACTTTAACACCACATTTATACAAATGGACAGATCATCAAAACAGAAAATTAATAAGGAAACACAAGTCTTAAATGATACATCAGATAAGATGGATCTCATTGATATCTTCAGGACATTCCATCCAAATGCAAAAAAATACACCTTCTTCTCAAGCACACATAGAACATGCTCCAGGATAAACCACATCTTGGGTCACAAATCACACCTCTGTAAATTTAAGAAGATTGAAATTGTATCAAGCATCTTCTCCAACCACAATGCTATGAGACTAGATATCATTACAAGAATAAAACTGTAAGAAACACAAACACATGGAGATTAAACAACACATTTCTAAATAACCAACAGGTTACTGAAGAAATCAAAAGGGAAATAAAAAATTTCTAGAAACAAATGACAATGAAAACACGACAACTCAAAACCTATGGGATTCAGCCAAAGAAGTTCTAAGAGGGAAGTTTACAGCAATAAAATCCTACCTCAAGAAACAAGAAAAGCATCAAATGGATAACCAACTCACCTAAAGCAACTGGAAAACAAAGAACTAAAGAACCCCAAAATTAGTAGAAGAAAAGAAATCATAAAGATGTGAGCAGAAATAAATGAAAAAGGAATTAAAAAAATTGTAAAGATTAATGAAACTAAAAGTTGGTTCTTTGAGAAGATAAACAAAATTGACAAGTCTTTAGCCAGACTCATCAAGAAAAAGAGAGAAGAATCAAATCAACAAAATTAGGAATGAAAATGGAGAGGTTACAACAGACAATGCAGAAATACAAAGGATTATAAGAGGCTATTATGAACAACTATATGGCAATAAAAAGGATAACCTGGAAGAAATTGACAGAGTCTCAGAAAAGTTCAATTTTCCAAGACTGAACCAGGAAGAAATAGAAATTATGAACAACCCAATACAAGCACTCAAATTGAAGTTGGGATCAAAAATCTCTCCCACCTCCAAAATAAAAAGCCTAGGACCAGATGGCTTCACAGGAGAATACTATCAAACATTTAGAGACAAGCTAATGTCTATCCTTCTAAAACTCTTTCAAAAAATTGCAGTGGTAGAAATACTTCCAAACTCACTCTACAAGGCCACCATCACCCTGATACCAAAACCCAGACAAAGACAACACAACAAAAGAAAACCACAGGCCAATATCATGGACGAACATAGATGCAAAATCCTCAACAAAATTTTAGCAAACAGAATTCAACAACATGTCAAAAAGCTCACACACCATGATCAAGTTGGGTTTATTCTAGGAATGCAAGGATTCTTCAATATATGCAAATCAATCAATGTGGTACATCATATTAACAAATTGAAAGATAAAAACCATATGATCAACTCAATAGGTGTAGGAGAAGCCTATGACAAAATTCAGCACCCATTTATGATTAAAACTCTTCAAAAAATGGGCAAGGAAGGAACCTACCTCAACATAGTAAAGGCTGTTTGATAAGCCTACAGCAAACATTATTCTCAATGGTGAAAAACTGAAAGCATTTCCCCCTAAGACCAGGAACAAGACAAGGGTGTCCACTTTCACCACTATTCAACATAATTCTGCAAGTCCTTGCTACAGCGATCAGAGAAGAAAAAGAAATAAAAGGACTCCAGATCGGAAAAGAAGAAGTAAAGCTCTCACTGTTTGCAGATGACATGATACTATACATAGAAAACCCTAAAGATAGTATCAGAAAATTACTGGAGCTAATCGGTGAATTTAGCAAAGTTTCAGGATAAAAAATCAAAGCATAGAAGTCACTTGCATTTCTATATACTAACAATGAAAATCAGAAAGTGAAATTAAAGAATCAATCACATTCATGGTTGCTACAAAAAGAATTAAATATCTAGTAATAAATTTACCTAAGGATACAAAAGAACTGTACACAGAATATTATAAGACACTGATCAAAGAAATCGAAGATGATATAAACAGATGGAGAGATATTCCATGTTCCTGGGTAGGAAGAATCAATACTGTGAAAATGACTATAATAAAAAAATGCAATCTAGATATTCAATGCAATCCCTATCACATAACCAATGGCATTTTTCACAGCACTAGAACACAAAATTTCACAGTTCATATGGAAACACAAAAGACCCTGCATAGCAAAAGCAGTCTTGAGAAAGAAGAATGAAGCTGGAGGAATCAACCTTCCTGACTTCAGGTTATACTACAAAGCTACAGATATCAAGACAGTATAGTACTGGCACAAAAAAGAGAAATATAGATCAACAGAATAATATAGAAAGCCCAGAAATAAACCCATGCATCTATGGGTACCTTATTTTTGGGTACCTTATTTTTGACAAAGGAAGCAAGAATATACAATGGGGCAAAGACAGCCTCTTCAATAAATGGTGCTGGGGAAAACTGGACAGCTACATGTAAAAGAATGAAAGTAGAACACTTCCTAACACTGTATACAAAGATAAACTAAAAATGGATTAAAGACCTACATGTAAGATCAGAAACTATAAAACCTCTAGAGGAAAACATAGGCAGAACACTCGATGACATAAATCAAAGCAAGGTCCTCTATGACCCACCTCCTAGAGTAATGGAAATAAAAACATAAGTAAACAAGTGGGACCTGATTAAACTTAAAATCTTTTTCACAGCTAAGGAAAACTATAAGCAAGGGGAAAAGACAACCCTCAGAATGGGGAAAAAAATAAAGCAAATGAAACAAGTGACAAAGGATTAATTTCTAAAATATACAAGAAACTCATACAACTCAATGCCAGAAAAACAAACAATCCAATCAAAAAGTGGAAAAATGACCTAAACAGACTTTTCTCCAAAGAAGACATACAGATGGCTAACAAACACATGAAAAGATGCTCAATATCATTCATTACTAGCGAAATGCAAATCAAAACTATAATGAGGTATCACCTCACACCGGTCAGAATGGCCATCATCAAAAAGTCTACAAACAATAAATGCTGGAGAGGGTGTAGAGAAAAAGGAACACTCTTGCATTGTTGGTGGGAACAACAATTTACAGTGGGTGGCTGTAAATTGATACAGCCACTGTGGAAGATGGTATGTAGATTCCTTAAAAAATTAGGAATAAAACCACCATATGACCCAGCAGTCCCACTCCTAGGCATATACCCTGAGGAAACCAGGGTGGAAAAAGACACATGTATCCCATTGTTCATTGCGGCACTATTTAGCTAGAACATGGAAGCAACCTAGATGTCCATTGACAGATGAATGGATAAAGAAGTTGTGGTGCATATACACAATGGAATACTACTAAGCCATTAAAAGAATGCATTTGAGTCAGTTATGATGAGGTGGCTGAACCTAGAACCTATTATACAGAGTGAAATGAGTCAGAAAGAGAAAGATAAACATCGTATTCTAACACACATATATGGAAAATAGAAAAATGGTGCTGAAAAATTTACTTACAGGGCAGTCATGGAGAAACAGATATAGAGAATAGACTTATGGACATGGGGAGAGGGGAGGAGAGGGTTAGATGTATGGAAAGAGTATCATGTATAGAGAGAGTAACATGGACACTAATTTGCCATATATAAAAGAGATAGCCAACGGGAATTTTCTATATGGCTCAGGACCTCAAACTGGGGCTCTGTATTAATCTAGAGGGGTGGGATGGGCTGGGAGGTGGGAGGGAGGTTCAAAATGAAGGGCATATATGTATACTTATGGCTGATTCATAAGAGGTTTTATAGGAAACAACAAAATTCTGTTAAGCAATTATCCTTCAATAAAAAAATAAATTACAAAAAAAATTGAAAGCCCATTCTTGATAATGCCCATGAATTAAGAGAAATGATCAGCAAACTAGCTACCTCTGGATCTCTGAACTCCCTTGTTCTACTGATGCTGTTGAGCACTTTGATGAGGGTTACAAAAACAAACAAACAAACAAAACCTATCTAGTAGGTCTGTTTTTTGACTTTGCTGTAAGGAATTAAGATGCTTTCCATAACATTAAACAATAACCTTTCCATGAGAAATCTCAGTTAATATTTCTCCTTGAACCTAATACAGGTAGTCTTTACCACAGCATTGTAAAAATGACTACTGAAGGTAGGACTGTGCAAATTTCTCTTAACAATCAATATAAAATAGTTTTTTTATTATTCTATAAACTTAAAAAAATTGTCAAACATTAAAATTCTCCTAGATTTAGGGATAGAGTATGGGGAAATAAAGAATTACTAAAAATAATATTAAGTGTACTATAATTCAAATCATGAGAAACATTGAGAATTGAAGTGTTTTATTTCTTTGTTAAAAAAAAAAACTTATCAAGAGTAACTTCAACAGTGCTTGCCTTCTTCTTATGTTATAAGTTAGGATAGAGAGCAAGCACCTTTTGTGTCTTGACAAATTGTCATATATTACTTTCCAACTTTGCATCAGCTTCCAACACATTTTCCTCTTTACGCTTTCAATGATGTAAAATAATTTTAGAAAGTTCCATCAATGTGAAGTTTTGACAGCACCACTTCCTCTGCATCTTTTTTAACCCAACCACATCCCTCATTTATGTCTATAAATCGGCTTTCACTGAGTTCCCCAGATTGCCTATCTAGACTTCTCAGATGATGGCAGTGCCGGCATTCTCATAATCAGCCACGTCTTTTATGACTCCATATATTTTTAATTAAAATTTCACTTCCACTGTTATGATTTTTTGTTTATTGATTGCATTTCTGTCGGCTTATTCTCTCTTTTGATCATTTATTTTTTAATGTGTCACGTGGGTTATCACTTGGAGACAAGAAGGCAACACAAGTACATGCTTTATGCTGTCTGAAAACAACATGCAGTAACCAATCAGCAAGAGACTGAGAAGGAAGTTCATGATTGGTTACTAAACATGATGTGCATAGATATTTGTGGAATGAATAGCTAGTAGTGGAACCTACACTTTATATAACAACTCATAGTTAGTATACCACGGTAACTGCAATTTGGATCATGTTATTGGAGGACTACTGTTAATTACCTAAACTAATAGAAACTGAAATCCGTGCATATCAGAACTATGCAAAGCGAGGACGGCCTGTGTTAGGAATAGTGGCGATTTCCTAGAGTAATGAAATTGTTTAACTATATGGACCAGTGCTTTCATAAAGAAATATAATGAACTGTAATTGTAGGCCACCTATGTAATTTCAAAAACTTTAGGACCCATTCTGAAAGTGAAGAGACATAGGCAAAATTAATTTTAATAATATATTCTGTTTAACACAATATACCAAAATTATGTTAATTAAATATATAGACTCTATAAAACTTACTAGTGAGATATTTACATACCTTTTTTTTATTCTAGTCTGAAATTCAGAGTGCATTTTAAATTTGGATTAGCTACATTTCAAGTGTCTATGTCACATGTGGTTAGTGACAATTTTATTGGACAACAAAAATATAAATTATTTTCCCCTCTTTCTCTTGGATTTTCAAGACTGTATGTCAAACAGAAAGGCTATTCCTTGTTAAGTGCATTTGACATGATGGCACGGATACTGGGAACTAGTCAGGCTCCAGTTCCTGGGCCCTTGTTTAATATAATTTATTCTTCATTTGCCTACTTATTTAAACTTACTTTATGTTGCTACATTTTGTACATATCCCTAAGTCATTTGTATCCTTTTCAAAATAAAGTAGGACATAAATCAGGAAGTATATATAAAAATAAAGTGGGACATGCATTAGAAAGCACATAAAAATATATCTAGATCTAACTTAAACATAATTAAAACCTTAAAATGCTGCTTCTGTTGAATGGATATGCGTACTAAAACCACATTTAATATATCTCATCAGAAAAGTACTGCATCTTAGACAGTATATTGGTAAAAAATAAAATGGAGAAAGAAAATATACAATATTGAAGGAAGATAATTACTTAATTTCCACTCTCATTTTTTTTTTCAGTGCAAAATTCTGACAAATGGGATCTAATAGTTAATGCTCTGAGGAATTCTATAAGCAGAGGATATTCTTTTTCTGAGTCCCTAGATACACAGAGAATCTAGAAGAACAGAGATTACTTTCTGGAGTTTTAAGAACATTCAGCATATTATTCCACCAAATCTTTAAGTTTCAGGACGAAGACTGGAAAAAGGGGTTGTTTCCCAATGTTGTCACTGGTGAACTTAAATTCTTGTAATCCTGAGCTTTCTCTTCCTTCCTGAGAAAATATACTCATGTGTTCATCTTATCTGGTGTATCACTTTTGTACACTATACATTTCTTGACAGCATACATGATTCTAATATACTGTTCATTCAAATAAGAAGCTGTATTTTCTTCCAACAAGGTATAATTATATTTCTTTCTTTTATACCAGTTTCATCTAAACATTAGAATCATGGCTATTACCGTTTTACCTCATGTTTTCCAATTTCAGTACAAGGAAGGCAATGGCTCTTGGCATCAATTCAAAATCACTTTTCATAAAACTCTGATTTCTGGTTGGGTCTTTGTGCTAACTACCTGGACAAATCAAGAAGATATGTTGAAATTAATACTCTAGTTTGGGTGAGGAAATAAATAGTAGAGCATGACCAGGAAGGTGGAGTCACTTAAAAGATGATGACACCTCCTACCTGGAGGTGTTTGAATGAGGTAGGAACAGATCTGCAAAAGCTGGTAGGAGAGGCAGGGTAAGGGTGCTATTACTGGAAGAAAGAATTGTGTAAATGTTTTTCACTACAATATTAAAGCACAAGATCTTTTCCACATTTTTGTCCAGTTGTTCTGTGCTCTTTGGAGACAGCTATAACCCAACTAAATTACTTGCCAGTCTAAATGGCACATCTTTTAGATATGAAGTATCACAATAATGGGAAACTGAGAAATGAACAATATGACTACACGTTAGAAATTTAATTCAAGTCTGAACAACAAAGGTACATTAAACAATAGCTTAAATAAGGGTAGTTTCTTTTTTTACATTAAAAACAGCCAGGCATGGATAATACACAATGAGCATGGCAGCCCCATCTTCCTTAGGGAGCTGTATTCTTTTAATCTTTCTTGCTCCACCATTCTAACTTTTCTAAAGTCCTGAAGAATTTCTGCTTAAGTTATTTGCTAGAATTTGGTTACATCATTATACTTAGCTACAAAGGAACTTTGGAAATGATGAATTTTTAACTAGATACTGCTGTGCCAAAAAAGATCATCATTCTGTTACTAAGAATAGTTGATAGAATTTGGTGATCTCTGCCTCAATTGAACACACAAAGTCTGAAAGCACTTTAAATATTCAACAGACTCAGAATGTATAAATGATAACAATGTTATCCTTGTTTTAAAATAGTTTCCCTTATAAAGGCAAAACCAAATATATCTATATCTATCTATCTATTTGCAGTTGAGTCTTGAATGACATAGGTTTGAACTGCATGGGTTCATTTATATTTTATTTTTCAATAAATGCTACAATAATACATGATCCACAGTTGGGTGAATACAAGGATGCAGAATCGCAGATATGAGGCCTGACTATAAAGTTATGCACAGAATTTTGATTGCATAAGGGTGGGTGCCCCTAGTCTATTTCAAGTACAAGGATCATTTGTATATACGTGTATGTATATAGAGATACAAATACAAGTATAAATATAGGTGATATTTAGAGTAAGATGTTGGAGTTAGAAGAGATCTTTTTTTCTAATATTGATACTCATTTACCCAGTAATGCATACATGTAAAACAGAATAATCTCATTTGTCTATTTTGGAAAGAAAATTAGTAGCTATCTCATCTCATTGAGTTATTAGAAATATGGATAGCATCTTGAATACCATTTGAAACAAGTTCCTAAGTTTTAATTTTAATATTATTTCAAAGTTAAAAAGAAAAGCTGACCATTTAGTTAGTCTTTCATTTAATTTATCCTTTTTATGTCATAAAATAAATCGATAAGAATATCATCTGGATAGGGGTAATCTAAAGCTACCAAATGCTTTTTGATTATTCAAAATCATATAACATTTCATTTAATTTCACTCTTAAATCTATCCCAATGTATTTAGAGATTTTCCTAGGGACAGTAGTAATATTACATTTACTGCTTAATTTAGTAAGTGAAAATAACACAGTTACTTAAAAGTAATTACAAACTTGGTGCTAAGATAAATAGTTACCAAGCAGAAACTTATTTCTTTATCATGTCCAACAGATAAATTAATTAGATTTTATTTTTAATTCTTAAGTTTTCTTAGCATAAATTGTTAATATTATTATAAAATTTGCTATAGAATATATTAAAATACATGAAGTTCCTCAGCTAAGTTGACAGAAGCTATAAGGAAAGGGTAAAATTAATTCAAAAAAATTTGTTTGATTAACTGTTCTTGCTAACACACTACAAGATGTACTACTTTCATCCCATGGAAATGCATCAAGCAGCTTAATCAAGCTATATTCATTGACTATAATCAGATATCTTTATGTTGTCAAAGCAATTCTATGATATAAATGCCCCCCATAAAGATTTGATATTCTCTTTCCTCTTTAGGTAAAAATATTAATTGGAATAAAATGTAATGGAGAAGTAGGAGATAAACAATGTGATGCTGACCAATGTTTAACTTCCATTTCTCTGAAAGTTAAAAAGTACATATTTGTAGAATTTGGTGACTTATATGGAATAAATACTCTCATCATAAACAATTTTCATCTATCAAATTGACAGCTTTCAAATTTCCCTGAAATTCAATCATCAGTTCTTGTGATGTAGTACAAGCTGGCTTCAGTAAATCAAATAGATTAACACCATAGTCAGTCACTAAGATGTGAGAAGGGATACAGATGTAGAAGAGCTAGTCTTGGGTTGGAAAGAGGAAACCTCTATGATTTTGGTCAGCAGAAAGGAGTACATGAAGGGTACAAACTTAATTTAGTTTATGGAGTTAGTGTCCAAAAATCAGCATCTTGCTGGAATCTATTTTCTTTGTGAAGCAAAAAAAAAAAAAAAAAAGGTAATTAATGAGAGCAAGGTGGAAGAAGAGAAAATGAATGTTAAGAAAAATTTAAAAGGTAGAAAATGAGAAAAACTTATTAGAGAAACATAGGAAATTAGCAGAGCTGAGGTTAGTGACCAGGAATTATTAGCAATTCCAAACAGGTAGTGCTCTGGTTAGAGCCGGAAGCCCATATTTGGAAAAGAGAAAGCAATCGCCTGGTTTCATCCATACTTGGGCATTCGTCAAAGCAATAATAATGAAAGTATAATACAGAAAGGGAATTTAGAATATTGGGGAAAAGTGGTCGAAATGATGCAACACGAAACTTCATCTGGATAATGAGGGAAATAAATAAAACAGGAGACTAATGAGTAGTATTAAAGTAGAGGGATCAATGGACAGGAAGTTCCAAGGAGGTTTCTCTCACTGAGATAACGGCTAAAACAGTACTAATAGATTTCAGCAAAATGGTAGAAGTAGGTAAATCCAAACCCCCATTATCTCTTCATGGAAACATCGAGGAAACAACCAGAAACTGTCTGAAGTAATTTTGTCAAGTCCAGAAACAATTGAAAGTTCACGGCAGTCAAAAGGATGCTGAATCAAGAAAAATCTCACTTAAAAATCTAACTTTAGGAACTCTTTGGCTTATTTTATCTGTGCTTTCTCCAAACTCTTCCCAGGTCTACAGAAGTCTTGAAGACGGTAGTCATGTTCTCAGTGTAAGACTCTGGACCTTGGATCTAAAATGAACAGAGCAAACTTTATTTGTAATTACTGTTTTGTATTTTTTTAATCTGTCTGGGGGTCTGAAGGACTGATGGAAGTTTCTTGTCACTCTTTCATCTATCTCAGAACCCACTCAGAAAGGATAAAGAATATATTGTGGGTATTGCTCAAAAACGTTGTAAGACATTAAAATATCTACATTTGTTTGACCAAACGACTATGGTTGAGATATATAATGTGAAAATGCTAGTTTCTCTGTTGTGTCTGACTCTTTGTGATCCTATGGACAGTAGCTGATCAGGCTCTTCTGTCCAAGGAGTTTTCCAGCCAAGAATACTAGAGCAAGTTGCCATTCTCTTCTCCAGGAGATCTTCCCAACCCAGGGTTAGAACTTGGGTCTCCTGCATTGCAGGTTGATGCTTTACCAACTGAACCATGAGAAAAGCCTGAGATATATAACAGGTCTTTTAAATTCTGGAAGATCCCAGAACATAATTTCCTTGGGAAATTTGGGAGGATAGCCATAGCATCCGAGTATACTGGGAAAAAAGAGAGCCACATTGCATGTTCAGGATACCTTCTAAGCTTAGAAGGTATAACCCTAGATTTCAATACTGGCCAATCTGTAGTTAGAATAATAAAAAGTGAAGGCTGACGCAGAATTGCAAATAGCTGGCTAAGTGTTAAAGGAGTACCTTAGCCCAAAGTTGACTCACAAAATGTAGAAGAGGTAGTTTAATTGACATGGCTGCTATTACTTAATATCCCCAGGGGTCAAGGGAATCTCAGTCAAAATACTGGCAAAACACAAGCTAAACATTCAGCAGTTAAGAATTGAAAACCCTGAGGAAAAGAAGAAACTGATTTGCAAGGTTACAAAATTGTAATTCTTAAATGCCAGTTTTCAACAAAAAACTACAAAGCATACAAAACAACAACAAAGTATGGTCAATTCAAAGGAAACAAGCAAACTGATAGAAGTATCCCTTTGAAAGCCCAGACACTGGACTTACATGACAAAGACTTAAAATCAATTACCTTAAATATGCAATATGCTCAAAGAACTGAAGGAAACTGTGGACAAAAAACTAAAATAAGTCAGGAAATCAATGTGTGAACAAAATGAGAAAATCAGTAAATACATAGAATTATAAAAAGAAAGCAAGTAAAATACTGCAGCTGAAAGTATAATAATTGAAATGAGAAAATCAGTAGAGAGGTTCTGTGGCATGTTTGAGTAAGCAGCTGAATAAATGAATGCCAGCAAATCAGATAACCTGGATGGACTAGAGAAAATCTTAGAAACACACACATCATCTGAACTGCCTCAAAAAGAAAGAGAAACTCTTAAAAAATAGATACCAAGGAAAGATTTTTAGTCAGTAATCAAAAACCTCCCAACGAAGGAAAATTAGGACCAGATGACTTCATGGTGAATTCTAATAAATTATTAAAGAATAATTAACTCTAATGCTTTCCAAGCTCTTCCAAATTATGAGTCCAGAGATACTTTGATACCAAAGTTAGACAATGACACTCTATCAAGAAAAAACTACAATCCAGTATCTCTTATGAATATGAATGTAAAAATTATCAACAAAATACTAGAAAGCCAAAACCAATAGCATATTAAAAGATAAACACCAAAATAACAGGGCCATGTATGTGGTTCTGGTCACAAATAAATAAAAATTTGAACATTTCATCTAAGCCTGAACCATACTAGTCACACCACTCCATTCTTAACCTCTTCAATACTGATGATTGAAGATAAATCACAACCTTGGTAGATACAACATGCTAGTAAAAAAAATTTCAGTTCTTCTACTGTGAACAGATTAACATAAAGCTGGCACTCTCTGTAATAGTGTTTTTCTTTCTTTATATATTTATGTTTGTAGGCTTTTTTGTTTTTTGTCAAAAGATATTATAGAAATCAGTTGTAAGGAAGCATATGAACAGAATGAAAAGGTGTATATACACACTACCTTGAATCTGGAGGCTCATTTCATTTTTCTCACAATCTGTTTTCAATAGATAGCTATATAGTATAATTTACATTTTACAGATGGAAAATAAATGGAAGAACTTGTAGTAAGGCCTCGGTCATCTTTGTGCTGGATACATAAGCCCTACTCCTACTTTGCTGATTAAACTACACTGAGAATATATGTCAAATTGATGTGTGCCTGCAACTATAAACAAGCTATAGATACATACTTACTTTTTACCACTTTGTACTTCAAAGGTTTGGGTCATACCTTGTCAAATGAAGGATGCAATTCTTATCACCTGTACAGACTCATTTAATATTTTCAGACAGTATCTAAAAGAGTGTGACCACAAAACACATGTGGTCATATAATTTACCTTGTGCCTATATGCTTTAAATATGACCACTAAGAATACACTCCACTCAACTAAATAAGCTGTATATGAAATAAATGCCTTATGATAGTGATTATGATCAGCCTTTAGAATTGTTATCTTTATTCTACCTTCTATTCTCCTTTATGATTCTTCCAGGAGTTTACACTGAGGCGGAAACAGTGAGCACTCACTGAGAAGAAAATGCTCATCTCTTCTGTGGTGATTCAAGTAACATAAGTTACTCCATGTGAGCTCTGGCTGATTTCACACTTGGTATATATCAGAGAGGCAGCAGCGCACAGTGGCTATAAGCTGAACTCGAGCTGGCACAGCCTGGATGCACATTCCACTTCTGCTCCTTACCAGTCTCTAAAGTATAAATGTTACTTAAAATCATCTACAAAATTAAAATTTTCTTACCTTTTTTATGGCATTGTTCTGAACATTAAGTAAGTTAATAGTGAATCATATAGCATGTGCCATAAATATAATAATGAAGTAAAATTAATTGAGCGATTTTTTGTCTCTTTCTTGATTGAGGTTTGAGGCCAAAGAGTCCATCTCATTCATGTAACTGGGCCTGTATTAAGGTGCATATACACTGTTTTCATGACATTGATACAGTCCAGAATCATATACCTTTCAGATATTAGGATAGACAGATTTTATCATATCGAGTCATAGGAGTATTAGACAAACTATAGAAAAAGATGCACTACATTCATCTGTGTAACAGATGAATTTTTTAAATTCTCCATTGTGCTCAGAAAAAAACATTTTTAAAAAAACACTAAGGAGAATCATGTTTTTGCATTTCCTTAAAATCTACTGGGAAAATTATTTTGAAATCTAAAGTATTTGTAAATAAGTAAAGGTTAATATTTTTGATGCATTGAAAAGGCAATATACCTTCAAAGACTCAATAATATAGCACACATCATAAAAAGTAAACTTTAAAAATGAAATTAAAAAACTTTTCTTAACTGAATGACTAATGCATAAGCCAAGTACATTTTTCTTCAACAAAAATTAACTGATAAAATCCATTGTTGAATAGTGAGCAAGCAGTTATGAGGTGATAAGAACTTTGATCAATGAGTAATAGCGTTTCCTAGCTATTGGGGGAGAACTGACTCACTCAACTGCATGTGAATTTAAAAGATCACTAGATTTATAATCACTACGAAGACAGAAAGCAAAACCAAAACAAATAAACAACCTTTATACATTATCAAAGTTACTGAGTCTTCCCTAATAACAAAGATTTCAGTTCAGTTCCTCAGTCGTAACCAGTTCTTTTCACCCCCATGGATCGCAGCGAGCCAGGCTTCCCTGAACATCACCAACTCCCAGAGCTTGCTCAAACTCATGTCCATTGAGTTGGTGATGCCATCCAACCATTTTATCCTCTGATATCCCCTTCTCCTCCTGCCTTCCATCTTTCCCAACTTCAGGGTCTTTTTCAATGAGTCAGTTCTTCCCATCAGGTGGCCAAAGGATTGGAGTTTCAGGTTCAGCATCAGTCCTTCCAATGAATATCCAGGACTGATTTACTGGCATAGCCAATAAACTATATTTGCAACAATGAGCTTTTATCCTTTCTGTTTCCTGAACTTAACCTGTGGTACCAGACTGGTCATTCAGCTCCTGAGATTTTACTGGCAACAGTAAGACATCATTTATTCTGCACTAATTTAGGTGCTCTTTTCTTATTCTCCAAGCGTATATGCTTAAATGTCTGAGAATACAGGTGGAAAAGATTAGAAATGACCTCAGAGCAGAATAAGAGTGCTTTTCCTACATAGTTGCTAAATGGTTCTATAACAAATAGAAAGTGAAGTGTCTGACTCTTTGTGACTCCATGGACTGTAGCCTACCATGCTCCTCTGTCCATGGGATTTTCCAGGCAAGAGTACTGGAGTGGGTTAACATCTCCTTCCCCAGAGGATCTTCCCAACCCAGGGATTGAATGATACTTTTACCACATTTTCAAGACATCAGTTATAGAAACCAGGCAGTTTTGTCTGAGTTTCCCTGACATTTCACAATTCAACTGCCAGATGGAAGAATGGAAGGAAGGAAGGGAGGAAGAGAGGGAAGAGAGGGAGGGAAGAAAGAAGAAAGGGAGAGAGAATGGGAGGAGAAAAGAAAGGAAAAGGAAAAGAAAAAGAAAAAGAAAAAAATGTTACAGATGTTAAAGTATCCAAAAGGATATGATACGTGAATTACATGGACTTATTAAACCATGTCCTATTAAACATTGAGACTATAGTTCTTGGTAATTCAAGTCAAATAAATAATGTGCATGACAGTCAGCAACTGAATTTTCCTATTTAATGGTAAACTTATACCAGTAAAGTATTTTATATCACCATGGAAACCATGCTCAAGCTCTTAAAATTATTTTCACAGAATTTTTTTTACAGTTTATAAAAGCACTTATGCTTGTTGAGGGGGGGGATGAACCTGTCATGTAGAATGAAAGAAATCATAGTAAATGCAGTGCTTTTTACATACATATGCAATACATATTGCAGCTGTCAAACGCAGCTGCATGCATTTTATGAAATGCAGTACCAAATCATAAAAAAAATAAATGGGAACATTAATGATCTAAAGTTTATATAATCTTATTTCTTTCATTTAGAATAATAGTTTCAGAGCAGGGCAACTGATTTCAGAAAATTAAATTATTGCTTTGAAAGAACAATGTCTTCTCAATAACATTTTATGAAACTGTTTTTTGTGTCTTTTATGACTTAGGAGAACTATAAAGATAAAAAACACCATTATGTTGGGATTAAAAAAGATTGACCAGTTATTTTATTTTATAGAATGTACAAGTGGCTCCGTGGTAAAGAATCCACCTACCAAGCAGGGGATGTCAGTTTGATCCCTGAGTCAGGAAGATACATGGAGAGGGAAATGGCAACCCACTTCAGTATTCTTGCCTGGGAAAATCCACAGACAGAGGAATCTAGTGGGCTAGAGTTCAAGGGGTCGCAAAGAGTTGGACATAACTTAGTGACTAAACACACACACACACACAAAGTTATCTACACTTTAAACAGATCTTCAGTTCAGTTCAGTTCAGTCATTCAATTGTGTCCGACTCTTTGCAACCCCATGAGCTGCAGCATGCAGGCCTCCCTGTCCATCACCAAATCCTGGAGTTTAACCAAACTCATGTATATTGAGTCGGTGATGCCATCCGACCATCACATCCTCTGTCGTCCCCTTCTCCTCCTGACCTCAATCTTTCCCAGCATCAGGGTCTTTTCAAATAAGTCAGCTCTTCTCATCAGGTGGCCAAAGTATTGGAGTTTCAGCTTCAGCATCAGTCCTTCCAATGAATATTCAGAATTGATTTCCTTTAGAATGGACTGGTTGGATCTCCTTGCAGTCCAAGGGACTCTCAAGAGTCTTCTCCAACACCACAGTTCAAAAGCATTGATTCTTCGGCTCTCAGCTTACTTCACAGTCCAACTCTCACATCCATACATGACCACTGGAAAAACCATAGCCTTGACTAGATGGACCTTTGTTGGCAAAGTAATGTCTCTGCTTTTCAAGATGCTGTCTAGGTTGGTCATAACTTTCCTTCCAAGGAGTAAGTGTCTTTTAATTTCATGGCTGCCATCACCATCTGCAGTGATTTTGGAGCCCAGAAAAATAAAGTCTATCACTGTTTCCACTGTTTCCCCATTTATTTGCCATGAGGTGATGGGACCAGATGCCATGATCTTAGTTTTCTGGATGTTGAACTTTAAGCCAACTTTTTCACTCTCCTCCTTCACTTTCATCAAGAGGTTCTTTAGTTCCTCTTCACATTCTGCCATAAGGGTGGTGTCATCAGCATATCTGAGGTTATTGATATTTCTCCCAGCAATCTTTTTTTTTTTATTGGTTTTGCCATACAATGACATGAAATAGCCATGGGTTTACCTATGCTCCCCCTCCACAACCCCCCTCCCTCCTCCCTCTCGATTCCCTCCCCATGGGAAATCTCGGTGCACCAGGCCCGAGCATCAATCTTGGGCTGGCAATTGATTTCACATATGATAATTAACATGTTTCAATGCCATTCTCCCATGTCATCCCACCCTTGCCCTCATTCACAGAGTCCACGAGTCTGTTCTATACATCTGCGTTCCTTTTGCTGACTCGCATGCAGGGTTCTCGTTACCATCTTTCTAAATTCCATATATATGCATTAGTATACTGTATTGTTGTTTTTCCTTCTGGCTTACTTCACTATGGATAATAGGATCCAGTTCCGTCCACCTGAGTAGAACTGATTCAAATGAATTTTTTTTAATGTTGAGTAATATTCCATTGTGTATATGTACGACAGCTTTCTTATCCATTCGTCAGTTGATGGGCATCTAGGTTGCTTCCATGTCCTGGCTATTGTAAACAATGCGGCGATGAACATTGGGGTACACGTGGCTCTTTCAATTCTGGTTTCCTCGGTGTGTATGCCCAGCAGTGGGATTGCTGGGTCATATGGCAGGTCTATTTGCAGTTTTTTAAGGAATCTCCACACTGTTTTCCATAGTGGCTGTACTAGTTTGCATTCCCACCAACAGTGTAAGAGGGTTCCCTTTTCTCCACATCCTCTCCAGCATTTATTGCTTGTAGACTTTTGGATGGCAGCCATTCTGACTGGTGTCAAGTGGTACCTCATCGTGGTTTTGATTTGCATTTCTCTGAATATGAGTGATGTTGAGCATCTTTTCATGTGTTTGTTAGCCATTTTTATGTCTTCTTTGGAGAAATGTCTGTTAAGTTCTTTGGCCCACTTTTTGATGTGCCGTGTTCGTGGATTGGAAGAATCAGTATAGTGAAAATGAGTATACTACCCAAAGCAATCTATAGATTCAATGCAATTCCTATCAAGCTACCAGAGGTCTTTTTCAGAGAATTAGAACAAATAATTTCACAATTTGTATGGAAATACAAAAAAACCTCGTATAGCCAAAGCAATCTTGAGAAAGAGGAATGGAAATGGAGGAATCAACCTACCTGACTTTAGGCTATACTACAAATCCACAGTCATTAAGACAGTATGGTCCTGGCACAAAGACAGAAATATAGATCAATGGAACAAAACAGAAAGCCCAGAGATAAATCCATGCATCTATGGACACCTTATCTTTGACAAAGGAGGCAAAAATATACAATGGAGAAAAGACAATCTCTTTAACAATTGGACCTGGGAAAACTGGACAGCCACTTGTAAAAGAATGAAACTAGAACACTTTCTAACACCATACACAAAGATAAACTCAAAATGGATCAAAGATCTAATCATAAGACCAGAAACTATAAAACTCCTAGAGGATAACATAGGCAATACACTCTCCGACATAAACCAAAGCGGGATCCTCCATGACCCACCTCCCAGAATATTGGAAATAAAAGCATGAATAAACAAATGGGACCTAATTAAAATTAAAAGGTTCTGCACAACAAAGGAAACTATAAACAATGTGAAAAGACAGCCTTCAGAATGGGAGAAAATAATAGCCAATGAAGCAACGGACAAACAATTAATCTCAAAAATATACAAGCATCTCCCAGCAATCTTGATCCCAGTTTGTGCTTCCTAGAGCCCAGAGTTTTTCATGATGTACTCTGCATATAAGTTAAAGAAGTTAAATAAGCAGGGTGACAATATACAGCCTTGATGTACCCCTTTTCCTATTTGGAACCATTCTTTTGTTCCATGTTCAGTTCTAACTGTTGCTTCCTGAGCTGTATACAGGTTTCTCAAGAGGCAAGTCAGGTGGTCCAGTATTCCCATCTTCAGAACTTTCCATAGTTTATTGTGATCCACACAGTCAAAGGCTTTGGCATAGTCAATAAAGCAGAAATAGATGTTTTTCTGGAACTCTCTCACTTTTTCGATGATTCAATAGGTCTTAACACTTTTCAAATTAGGAAATAGCTATTTCTCCCGAGATAAACAGCAAGTTCTGCAAATATACATTTGGAGAAGGCTTCTTTACCTATTGTTCCTTTGCACATTTGTTTATTTTCATTGTCAATATTTTTTGAACATATGACTTATTGAAAATGCTACATTGGTAACAATATTAAGTTTTGTGCTCTAAACTACAAGTTAAATTGAAAAATAGGAGAAAAAATTAATTATAATGAATTATTTCTAATATTGTCACTGTTGCCTGGCATATAAAACTGTTGCAAACCTTTGAGTTGAAATAACCCTGAACATTTGCTATGAATAAAATACCTGAATTCTTATGTAATTATATATCTGTGCAATAAAATTGATAATTATGCAAAATTACTCCTCATTGGATAAAAATAAAACTCTGCAAGAACAACTGAATGGCATAAACCTTTCTGCAGCCATTCAGAATTGCATCTCTTTTTTTTAAGGAACAAATACAAAATGTCACTCTGAAGAGTATGATTACACTATAGAAAAAAAAAATCATGTTCAGTGTATTCCATCCCATTGCTTCTCTATATTCAGGTACTTTACTCTCTCCAAGCTGTCATGGTTACTTCTGTAATTCACTGTCATATATAATGAAGACACCGTTTTATTTTTCTGATACTGGAGTCCTACTTGGGAAATGTTACAGTATGAAACTAAATTAGATCTGTAGAGACAGCTAATTAAAGATCATTGGCAATATCCTGGTTTCCCTGGGAATGTCCACATCTATTTGGACAAGAAAGACAGTTAGGGGGCATCTGTCTTTACCATGGGAAGCTAAATACTTACTAAATACTTTGACTCCACAGGCAGCAGTTTCAGGACAGATCCAACTTGCCAAATCTGTCTCAACCTCTATTTCCTTCTTCCCATAATTAGAGATTCTGATTAGGTATTTGTTGAGGTCCTTTTCATCCATATTCTTTCTTGATTAAAAAAGGCTTCAATCCTAACTTGCTTCAGATAGTATTGTCCTATGTTTGTATCCCTTCTGGAAGCCTGAGGCACCCTGACGAGGCTCTTTCAACACAACACTGAACCCTGAAGAGAACCAAGTAGTCATTTCTAATGTCAACATTTTAAGTTCATTTGATATTTGCTGATTGCAGAAATTCAGAATGGCAAAATGTCTGAATGAAAAGAATCCTAGACAAAACTCAAGTTAATTATCATCTGGCCAAAAAGGCCAAAATATACTTTGCCAAGCCTCATTTGAATAAAACAAAGTAGAAAAGAGAATAAGGTCCCAGAATTAACCAGTTTGAAAGAATGAAGACAAAGAGCTGAATTATAAAGGATAACCTGTAAATCTAAGAAAACATTTACAGTTTTAATTCCATAAGTAACTATACAGAAAGGGGTTTTTGGGAGAGAAGATGCCTTAAATGGTGATAAAGAGAAAAGAGAATCAATGGCAGATTCTAATCACATTTCACTAATCTAATTTCTTTGTGCCTAGTAGTATTTTTCCAATAAAAATATAAAAAAGTCAGAAATTAGAGAGTTATTTTTTAAAAACTTAGTATATGAAATAATCTAATTATGCATAAAACATGAATAAAATGTAACCTTCTCAAGAAAACCTTGTTTTCAAAGATATTTTCCTCTCTAACTCATACACCTTTCACATTTCTGTTTTTCTCAAGACTTATCTGTCTGAAAAGAAAGGAATATAGTTGAGAACAGAAAGAATAATTGAATAATTCCAGTTCAAATTTGCTGGTCACAAATCATTAGATCTTAATTTGCTCATTAATAAGAATTTTTTAGTTGTAAATTAATAGGTGGTTTAGGTGTGCTAAAATCTTTGACTCAGCAATTAATACCATATTTCCTTTTGTGTACTTATTTTTCTCCCTTTGCATTCTGAATAATGCAATCCCAAATAAACAACTTATGCAGTTAATATAAAATTATATAACATTAAAACATGCTAAGTTTACATGGCCAGGTTTTTTTATTACAAAACAACAAGAACAAAACATTTTCAAGGAAAACTGTCAAATTCTCAAGCATATTTTGATATGACCTAGACTGGATAAGAGCTTGGGAGAAACAAACTAAAGTAGTTAGCCTACAATCTATGGTTCATTTGTCTCTTTATAACTGGTGTGTACTACAAATTTTAAAGACCCTGAGTTGGGAAGATCTCCTGGAGAAGGAAATGGCAACCCACTTCAGTATTCTTTTATGGAAAATCCCATGGGCAGAGGAGCCTGGTGGTTACAGTCCATGGGCGCTAAAGAGTAGGATATGACTTAGAGACTAGACAACTAAAGGAATAATATATAGTTTCTGACACTGAATTATAGCTTTGGAAAATCTTTTGACACCTTCTTTTCATCTAATACCACAGTGTTAATATATTTAAGAACATTTTCATTGTGTTAATCTATATCATTGAATTAAGACTTAAAAAGCAAATTAAGTACTCAGTAAATGAAAGCCATTGCCAGAAAAAAGAAGTATCTTTAGAATCTTATTATTTTTGAAAGAAAATGTTCTATGATATAATTAAAAAGGAAAAACATAGTTATGGAAGCCTACTTCTATAATCCCTTTCTCCATGAAGACTACCTAGTGTTATTTTCTACACATATCATTTCAATGCTTTTTACCCTCAGTCTCCATCTTTCACCTCCACTGTCCACCTCTCATCACTTCGCCTTTGAATATGTAACCAGAATGAGTCCTTGTTGGTTGACTATCCCATAAGAGGCCTTTCATGCATAATACTAGACTCAGAAATACTGACATCTTCATTTAAGAAATCCATATTGCAGAAACATGCTTTACATTTTTCATGGGAATTCTTAACATACTTTGAAGAAGTTCCCTTTTAGGTCAAGAGTGAAATTTTAGAAAAAAAATAAGTGGAAGAATAAATTATACACATTTTCCCCAATTCATTAAAGCATTTCCTATGATATAATTGAAATTTTCACCACTAGCTTTATTCCTCTACAAATCAGTACATAGTTTTAAGTTTTCTTAATACCCACTGAGAAGCAGTATTTCTCTGTGATTTCTCAGCTAACTATATTTCAGAAAAAAAAAAAAATAGGGCTCTCAATTTTTTTTGAGTTAGAGATTTAAAATGTTCCCTTAACTAGAATTTGAACTAACTACTGTGAAATAAGAAGGCAAAAAGGATATGAAAAATTTCTTCTCTGCGATTCTGATAGAGATTCAATTATCTGTTTCTTTATTTTTTCCAGAAACTGCTCTGAGGACCCCAGGGTATTTGTAGGTTTATATCTTTATGGATTGCACTGTTTTCACAGTGGAAAGATGGTGGTTTCATCAACTGCTATCTGACAACAAATGGACACAGACTGTTCAAAGTAAAGCAGTTTTGGATCATTTCTGTTTTATACCCACATGTGCAAATATTGTATATCCTTCTGTCATTTCTGGAACTTTCATTAATTACTAAACACCAACCTATCTATTCAGGATTTTAGCATATTACATGATCCTTCGCATGTCAGTGTGTATTCAGTCTGTCTGATTTTTTGCGACCCTATAGATTGTATCAGTCCTGAATATTCATTGGAAGGAATGATGTTGAAGCTGAAACTCCAATACTTTGGCCACCTGAAGCAAAGAACTGACTCGTTGGAAAAGACTCTGATGATGGGAAAGATTGAAGGCAGGAGGAGAAGGGGACAACAGAGGATGAGATGGTTGGATGGCATCACTGACTCAATGGACATGGGTTTGAGTGGACTCCAGGAGTTGGTGATGGACAGGGGAGCCTGGCATGCTGCAGTCCATGGGGTTGCAGAGAGTCGGACATGACTGAGCAACTGACCTCAACTGAACTGATGGATTGTAGGCTACCAGACTAGTCTGTCCATGGGATTTTTCAGGCAAGAATTCTGGAGAGGGTTGCCATTTCCTCCTCTGGGGCATCTTCCCGACCTTTTAGGGATTGACACCGTATCTCCCGCATTGGCAGGTGGATTCTCTACCACTCAGCCACCTGGGAAGCCTTCTATGTGTCCAGTGGAATTTAATTCGAAGTTTACTTGCTTTTTTGCCAATCCATCCAGGTATTATTTTTGCTTTTAACTTTTAAAATTATATTTTCATATAATTCTTGTAATTACTCTGGAAAATTTTAAATTTCAAAAGAAGTCTTACCACTGAAAATTTATATAGAATTCCACTACATACACATATTTTATTTAATCCCAAACTTCTGGAACTATTTGTAAATAGTCAAATTGAGCATAATCGAAAAACTATTTGAAAAAAACAACATCATTGAATAATGTTAATAAATTAATTGTTATTTTTTAGTTTATTCTCATTTTGACTTAAATTTATTTAATATTTTAATTTATTAAAATTTTAATTGACCATTGCTGATATTCATAAAAATTCTATAATTATGGGTTAATTTTACCTCAGCTAATTTAGTAAGCTTTCCCTGGAAGGATCTGAATTTCTCAGTTGATCTTATAGATTTTCCAGGCAGATGATCATACAAAGTATTACCTATCCTAATGATGTGGTTACTTTGATCCTGACATTAATAAGAATGCCTCTAATAAACCCTATTTAATTTAAATAAATATGATTTATCATTTTAATAAGCTTATTTTCCAAAGAAGAGAAGAATTTGTAAATGCCTTTTAAACCTATAAGTAGATGTAAAAGTTTTGTTTGTTTTATATCTTAACATCACTTGATACAGATGCAATAACTATATTGTAAAATTTTTATTTTTTAATATAAAGCAGAATTTTGGTTTCATTTTATTTGGGATTTCTGTATTTGTCTTTATGCGACTGATCTCTGCTGTTGTGTTGTCTTTACTCTTGTTATTAATTTTTTTGGTTTTTACTATTAATGACATGAAACAATTTTTGAAAGAACTGGAAAGTTTTCCATTATTTTATATTGGTAACAGAGTACATGGAAAGTAAATCATCTCATCTTTAAAACTAGAAATACTTTTTGTATGTGTCTGGGGGGAAGAGGTGAATACCAGGAGTTCCTTACCTAACATATAAAACTATTCAATACATATGTCTCATATTACTTGTGAAATACTGAATATATCAAGAGATAGCAGTCATAAGAATGTATTATAAGTGTAAATTTTGTGGAGTTCTAAAACTAGCTGAGATACATAATGGGAAAGAACTCATCATGTTACTGTCTGGATCCACTGTCTTTTGTTTGGGATAGGGGATGACTATCTTCTATATTATTACTACAATGGCTATAACTCTGCTACATTTTACACTTCATTTTAGTTATTTTTGTTTTATGTATTTGAGATTCAATTTCTACATGTATTTTCTTATATTTTTTAAATTTTTATTAAGATAAATGCATTTCATTAAATGGCATGTTATTCTCACATATATTAATAACTATGTATCTGTACTACATTTTCTTTTCTGTTAATTATTATGTTAAACTTGTACTGTTATGTATTAAACTATTTATATCTTCCCTATTGCTTTACTCTCCAAATAATCAGATCTTGTAATCTTGTATTCATTCATATTATGGGCTGAACCATGTCCTCCAAAAAGGAATGTTGAAATCCTATCCAGCTGTAAGTTAGAATATGACCTTATTTGCAAACTTAATCTTTACAGAGGTCATAAAGTTAAAATGAGGTCATTCAAATGAGCCCTAATCCAATATGACTGCTGTCTTTCTAAAAAGGAAATATAGCAACAGACAGAAACACACAGAGGGAAGACAACATGAACATGGAGGGGAGAATGTCATGTGGAGGTAAGGTAGAGATTGGAGCAATGCATCAACAAACTAACGAATAGTAGGACTACCAACAAATTTTCAGAAACTGCACAAGAGACATGGAACGGATTCTCCCTCCCACCCCTCAAAAGTAACCAACTGTGCTGACCTCTTAATTTGGGGCTTCCAGAATCTACATCCAAGAGAAAATAAATTTATATTGTTGAAGACACTTTGTTTAGTTGCAGTAGCCCTAGAAAACTAATACAAATTTTATCCATTTTTTGTTTTCTTATTAATTTATGCTCTTGCATTTGTTAATTATCTTCCTCCTGCTCCTCCTAAGTTTGTTTTCTTCTTGAGTAAAAATTATTTTCTCTTGATATAAAAATATAAGTCTAAGAAAATATCTTAAATATATTTTTGATTATATTATGCAATTTTAATGTGTCATACATTCATTTCATTTTATTTTTGTTCTAAATTCTGTTTTGATTTCTTTGCTGACATTGGAAATGTTTAAAAAAATGTTTTTTAAATTAAAAAGAGAATGTGTTTTCTAAACTCTTATTTTATTATTTTCTATTATTGAATTGTGTCAAAAGTTCTATGTCTGTGATATTTTTCCTTCTGTAATATACTACAGTTTATATTTTTAACATAAGTATGATTATATATTTAAGAATTTTAAAATGTTATTAGTATTTCAATATATATATATATATGAATAAATATGTATATACCTATATAGAGATATTTGAGGACTTGTCTGGTGGCTCAGATAATAAAGTGTCTGCCTACAATGCAGGAGACCCAGGTTCAATCCCTGGGTCAGGAAGGTCTCCTGGAGAAGGAAATGGCACCCCACTCCAGTATTCTTGCCTGGAAAATCCCATGGACAGAAGAACATGGTAGGCTAGAGTCCATGGGGTTGCAAAGAGCTGGACACAACTGAGTGACTTCATTTTCACTTTCACTTGAGTACTTCTACTATATATATATAATTGATGTATTTTACATTTTTCTTGTTTTTTTTTTAAATTTTGTTTGATCTGACAAACGTATAAAATGTTATGCTTGCTAGTAGTATGTTCCTCTTCATCTCTTATTTTATGTAACAAATTTCTTTCAGTAATTACTCTGTTATATGTTGTATGTGCTTTTCCTTTCATATGTATAAGAACTTCAAGTAGTCTTAGTTTAAATTTAATTGTTTATTTTTCATTTTAAAAATGCAATTGAGCTTAATCTTATACTTTTCAAATTCAAAACTAAATGTTTTTGAGTGCCAGATTGAGATAAATAATTTAGTTTAATGATATTTGACAAATTTATTGACTTTTTAAAGCTCAGTTGTTACATTAAATTTGTTTTAACTAATGCCTTCTCTTTGAGAATCATTTTTGTATATTTGCAAAATTATGTATCAGTATTTAATATAAAATTGGTTTAATTATATATATTTGACTTGGTTCGATATTGACCATTACTGTAAGATCTTGTCTTTCTTGGTATCTGAATTTTAACTAAGTTCATCTGTAGTACTTCAGCTAAACTTTTTCATGAAGTTATGCCATGTATTTTCAAAATTATGAGTCATATATTTTCAAAAGTTATGAGTCATGTATTTTCAGAATTTTGCTATATCTGAGAAGTATTGCCTAGCACATGTTCCCAATGAGGTGTTACCATTTGGTTAAAAATATATAACTTGGATCAAACTTCAACCATCAAAACTCTTCAAGCTGATTCATTGTCACCTGGTACTAAATGAACTAAAGAAGCAGACTGAGGAAACTCTAAAGTGTGTAAGATTTTATTTTGCCTTTGAAATTCAAAAATGTCACAAGGATTTTTCTAAAAATGGGTTTTCTTTCTATTACTTATTCCTGCAAGTCATGAGGATTTTTATCTATAGAATCTGATTTTCACTTCAGAAAGTCTTGACTTTTTAATTAAACCAGAAATTATTACTATGTTTAACTTGTTCCAGATTCTTTTTTGGAAATACCTCAAATATTATAATAGCTCAGGCTTCTTTTAACAAATACACCATGACTAGCTAGCTTAAACAACAAATATTTATTTCTGACAGTTCTGGAGACTGGGTCTTCCAGGATAGATGGCTGCAGATTAAAGGAAGGTCTGGTGAGAAGCCACTTTCACCAGATGGCCACTTTCACTGGCCATCTTCTTGTATCTTCACACAGCAGAGACAAGAGAAAAGCTCTTTGTGTCTCTATGTAAAGGCACTAACTCCATTAATCAGGGTTCCATGCTCAAGACCTAATTATATCCCAAAGGCAACATTTCCAAATATCCTCACATTGGGGGAGTCATGATTGCAACATGATTTTTGGGGAGACACAAATATTCAGTTAATAGCAAATACTACTTTGCTGTTTATTCCTTTCAATCTAGTTTTAAATTCCTAAATTATATTATATTGCTTCGGTTTTCTTCAAGACTTCTCTTGTTTTCCTGAGTTTCTATTACAGCCTGAGTTTATATATATGTTAGTCATTCAGTCATGTTCAACTCTTTGCAGTTCCATGGACTGTAGCTTATCAGATTTCTGTCCATGGAATTCTCCAGGCAAGAATATTGGAGTGGGTTTCCATTTTCTTCTCTAGGGGATCATCCTAACCAAGGGATTGAACCTGGGTCTCCTGCCTTGCAGGCAGATTCTTTACCATCTGAATTATCAGGGAACTTGCATGCTGCAATTCCTAAATTCACATGCCTCAACTAGAGAGTCCATACACTGCAAACTACAGAGTCCATGCACTCTGGAACCCACACAACACAACTAAGGAGAGAAGCTTAGGCACCACAACAAAAGATTCCACATGCCACAATGAAGGATCCCACATGCAACAACTAAGACCAACACAGGCAAAAAGAAAATAAACTTTAAAAAATAAAATAAAGGTTTTTTTTCTTTTTCATGCTCATAAGCAAGCCATTTTCATGCTTTTTTTTTTACATAACAACCTCCCTTTTTTATTATACATTTTTTTCTTCTTTTGAGGTCTAGTCATTTAGAAATGCCAATCTAATTCCTATAATATCAGTCATCACTTACTCTGATAAAGACATCCTCCTCAGATATAAACCAGTGTTGTTTTTTGTCAAATTTAAAATATATATATACAATTATATAAATATATATATATATATATGTATATATACACACAAAAAGGTTACTTTCCATTTACAGGTATTACTAATTATTGGCTTTGTTCCCCATATTGTACAATACATCCTTGAGCTTATCTTAAATGGAACAGTTTGTGCTTCGTACCCTAACAGTATAGTGCTCCTGCTTTCCCTTATAATAGTTTCAGATATGTAATGTAGTGATTCAATATTTTTATAGATTATATTCCATTTAAGAACATTATAAAACAATGGCTGTATTTCTCTGTGCTGTACAATATATCCTTTTTGCTTATCTATTTTATACATGGTAGTTTGTATCCCTTAATCTCACACAACAATCTTGTCTCTTCCCCATCCCTCTCCTGATTGATAATCACACTATCACTAGTGTGTTCTCTACATCTATTCGTCTGTTTCAGTTTTATTATGTATATTTATTTCTTATATCCCACATATAATTGATAACTGATTATATTTGTCTGACTTGTTTCACTAAGCATAATCCTCTCCAGGTCATTCTCATTATAGCAAAAGGGAAATTTTATTCTTTTTATGGCTGATTAGCTTGGCTATTGTAAATAATGCTGCTATGAACATCAAGGCTGTATACTGTCACCCTGCTTATTTAACTTATATGCAGAGTACATCATGAGAAACCCTGGGCTGGAGGAAGCACAAACTGGAATCAAGATTGCCGGGAGAAATATAAATAACCTCAGATATACAGATGACACCACCCTCATGGTAAAAAGTGAAGAACTAAAGAGCCTCTTGCTGAAAGTGAAAGAGGAGAGTGAAAAAGTTGGCCTTGGAAAACTAAGATCATGGCATCTGGTCCCATCACTTCATGGCAAATAGATGGGGAAACAGTGGAAACAGTGATTGACTTCATTTTCCTGGGCTCCAAAATCACTGCAGATGGTGATTGCAGCTGTGAAATTAAAAGACACTTACTCCTTGGAAGGAAAGTTATGTATGACCAGCCTAGACAGCATCTTGAAAAGCAGTGACATTACTTTGCCAACAAAGTTCCATCTAGTCAAGGCTATGGTTTCTCCAGTAGTCATGTGTGGATGTGAGTTGGACTATAAAGAAAGCTGAGCACTGAAGAGTTGATGCTTTTCTCCAACTGTGGTGTTGGAGAAGACTCTTGAGAGTCCCTTGGACTGCAAGGAGATCCAACCAGTCCATCCTAAAGGAAATCAGTTCTGAATATTCATTGGAAGGACTGATGCTGAACCTGAAACTCCAATACTTTGGCCACCTGATGCGAACAGCTGACTCATTTGAAAAGACCCTGATGCTGGGAAAGATTGAAGGCAGGAGAAGAAGGGGACAACAGAGGATGAGATGGTTGGATGGCATCACCGATTCAATGAACATGGGTTTGGGTGGACTCTGGGAATTGGTGATGGACAGGGAGGCCTGGCGTTCTGCGGTTCATGGGGTCCCAAAGAGTTGGACACAACTGAGCGACTGAACTGAACATTGGGGTTCATATATATTTTCAAATTAGTGGTTTTGTTTTACTCAGATATATATTCAGGAGTGGAATTGCTGGGTCATAGGGTAGTTCTCTTTTTAGTTTCTTGAGAAACCTCCATGCTGTTTTCCACAGTGGCTGCACCAATTTATTTTCCCATTTTCCCACCAACAGTGCATGAGGGTTCTTTTTTCTCCACATCCTTGACATCATTTCTTATTTATATTCTTTTTGATGATAGACATATTTGACAGATGTGGGGTGTTCTATACTGAGCTTTTGATTTGCATTTCCCTGATGATTAGTGATGTTGAGTGTCTTTTCATGTACCTATTGGTCATTTGCAAATCTTCTTTGGAAAAATACCTATTCAGTTCTTCTGCCCATTTTTTTAATGGAGTTGTGTTTCTTTGTTTTGTTTTTGTTTTTGACATTGAGTTATATGAGCTATTTAAATATGTTGGATATTAATTATTGATCATTTCATTTGCAAATATTTTCTCTCATTCGGTTAGTTTTCTATTCATTTTTTTCAATGGTTTCTTTTGCTATGCAAAAGCTTTTGATTTTAGATCAGGTCAGTCATTTCAGTTACCCAGTCATGTCTGACTCTTTGCAACCCCATGGACTGCAGCATGCCAGGCTTCCCTGTCCATCACCAGCTCCTGGAGACTGCTCAAACTCATGTCCATCAAGTTGGTGATGCCATCTAACCATCTTATCCTCTGTTTTCCTCTTCTCCTGCTGCCTTCAATCTTTCCCATCGTCAGGGTCTTTTCCAGTAAGTCAGTTCTCTTCCAATGAATATTCAGCACTGATTTCCTTTAGGATTGTCTTGTTGGATTTCCTTGCAGTCCAAGGGACTCTCAAGAGTCTTATCCTACACAGATTAAAAAATGTTAATCAATTTATTTCAGAGAGTGCTCTGTGTCTTCCTCTAGGAGTTTCATGGCTTCCGTCTAACATTTATGTCTTTAATCTATCTTGATTTTTCTTTTAAAATATATATGGTGTGAGAAAATATTCCTACTTTATGCTTTTACATGTAGCTGTCCCATTTTCCCAGAACCAATTATTGAAGAGACTGTCTTTTCTCTATTGTATTTTCTTGCCTTCCAGTCATAGTGTAATTGACCAAAAGTGTCTGGGTTTATTTTCAGACTCTCTATCCTGTTCCACTGAGCTATACGTCTGTTTTTCTGCCAGCATCATACTGTTTTCATTACTATAGCTTTGTAGTATAGTATGAATTCAGGCAGCATAATTTCTCCAGCTATGTTCTTCTTTCTCAAGTTTTTGCTAGTTGAGGTTTTGCATTTCCAAAAAATATTTTAAATTATTTGTTTCAGTTCAGCGAAAAATAATATTGATATTTTGATATGGATTTCACTGAATCTGTAGATTGCTTTTATACTAGTGTTGAGTTTATCCACAAGCACTTATGCTAAATTTCTTTTTTTGTTTGTTTGTTTTTTTGTTCTAGTAATCACTTACCTACAGATACTCTGCTGCTGCTGCTGCTAAGTCACTTCAGTCGTGTCCAACTCTGTGTGACCCCATAGATGGCAGCCCACGAGGCTCCGCCTTCCCTGGGATTCTTCAAGCAAGAACACTTGGAGTGGGTTGCCATTTCCTTCTCCAATGCATGAAAATGAAGTCGCTCAGTAGTGTCTGACTCTTCGCAACCCCATGGACTGCAGCCTACCAGGCTCCTCCGTCCATGGGATTCTCCAGGCAAGAGTACTGGAGTGGGGTGCCATTGCCTTCTCCAACAGATAATCTACCATTTACTTAATATTTCATAACTTTTCTACTTCTCACAGAAGAACCTGAGCTATAACCCACTAATAAAGTGTCTCAAAATTAATCTTTTACCAAAGGGACAACAACATATTACAGGCTGATCTTTATATGAAGTTTATTACCTGATTTTCTTTAAAATAAAATATAAAAATGATTAAAGTTATTTCAAGTAAGTTTATATGAAAATCTTTCAAAGTATGATGGCAGTTTGTGTATATTTTATAAATCATATTTTTTAGTTTCATAAGCTCAGCTGAAGATAATAGAATTATACATAGAGAGATCTTAAAAACAACAGTATTTTATAACTATGTGCATACAGTTAAATATTAGCCTTCACTGAAGTATAAAATTGTTAATTATAGTTTTCTATGAGGAGTTTGCAATAATATGTTTATGTTTTTATTACAAATTGGAAGTATATCTCTTTCAGTATTTTTCACATTAATTTCTTGCTTGGATTTAATTTCAATTTTTAAAAAACTACCAATTTTTCTGTTATTTCTGGATGAAAGTTATGCTAGTTCTTAGAGTTATTACCACCAAAATATGATGTTGCACGTTTATTCCTGGAGTTTAAAACTTGATCTCATAATGATTATTTGAAATTTTACTATAATAGTTTTCTTACAATTACATTGTTAACTATGCCATGTTAGATTTGCCATGGTTTCCTAATGTGACTAACGAAAATTAGATGAAAACATTAAGAGAAAGTCTAGTTTATTGAAAGAAGAATCATATACACAAATATGTAAACAGAAACATTTTTATATAAAATGAGAACCGGTTTTTATAATGTAGAGCTAAATAAAGCCAAATTAGAAGTGACTCATTTGAAAAGACCCTGATGCTGGGAAAGACTGAGGGCAGGAAGAGAAGGGGATGACAGAGGATGAGATGGTTCGATGGCATCACTGACTCGATAGACTCAGGTTTGGGTGGACTCTGGGAGTTGGTGATGGATCAGGAGGCCTGACATGCTGTGGTTCACGGGGTCACAAAGAGTTGGACACGACTGAGCAACTAAACTGAACTGAACTGAACTGATATATATATATATAAAAGCATTGTAGTGGGCCCAATGTGAAACATTTCTTCACAAAATAGCTATTCAAAAGTGATCTTGAACAAAATTATATCGGGGCATTTTTCTTTTTAATTGTAAATATCATAGTATAGATCAGAAAGGTAAAATGTGAGATATAACTCTGTCATTTACCCAGGGCCATAAACTCAGAAAATCACTCTATGGCTTTCTTTTTTGTAGGCTCTATTCTTTTACCTATTAAAACTGCTATCATTATACCTACTTTGGAGGTGTTGGGATAGGTTCATATATAAAAGTAACTTGTGGGTTTTTAAGCTTATATAAACATTTAATTTTTTTAAATTGGAGGATAATTGCTTTACAGTGTTTTACTTGTTTCTGCCATACAACACCATGAATCAGCCATAAGTATACATATGTCCCCTTCTTGAACCTACTTTCCACCCCTCTAGGTTGTCACAGACAATGCTAATCTCTCAATTGGCCACATCCTCTCTTTCCCCCACTGTGTCCATAAGTCTGTTCTCTACATTTGCATCTTTATTTCTGTCCTACAGATAGGTTCACCAGTACCATATTTCTAGATTCTGTATATATGCATCAATATGTGATATTTATTTTTCTCTTTCTGACTTACTTCACTCTGTATAATAGCCTCTAAGTTCATTCACCTCACTAAAATCGACTCAAATTTATTCCTGTTTATGGCTGAGTAATATTCTGTTGTGTATATGTACCACATCTTCTTTATCCATTCATATGTAGATGGACATCTAGGTTGCTTCCATGTACTGGCTGTTGTAAATAGTGCTGCAAGAACACTGGAGTACATGTATCTTTTTCAAATATGGTTTTTTCAGGGAATAGGCCAAATGGTGGGATTGAGGGGTAATATGGCAGCTTCATCCTTAGTTTTTTAAGTAATCTCCATACTGTTCTCTGGAGCTTCCCTGGTGGCTCAGATGGTAAAGAATCTGCCTGCAAGGTGAGAGACCCATGTTTGATTCCTGAGTTAGGAAGATTCCCTGGAGAAAGGAATGGCAATCCACTCCAGTATTGTTGATAACATACTTCTCTATTACAAAGAATATAAGCTGTCTTTTTTCCAAGTAGAGAAATTCCTGCTATTAGAAAGCCTACAAACAATACAAAAAGAACTAATTAATTAGTGAAAACACAGTGAATTTAGCAGATGGAGGCAGAATGGGGAGCTGTTTAAAAATATTTGATACTCTGCACCTCTGGAGAATGAAATGGCAATCCATGCCAGTATTCTTGCTTGGAAAAATTCCATAGACAGAGGAGCCTGGCAGGCTACGGTCCATGGGGTTGCAAAGAGTTGAACACATCTGAGCACTTGCCAGCATACCAAAAGATCAGTAATTTTCTAAGCTGAAAGCTTGGAGTTAATGCAGGAATTTAAAAAAAAATACAAATTTTGATAATAAAATTTTCTTTAGCAATGCACAGTACTACTTAAATGAAAATTAAATTTTTGATTTACTTTTTGTGGTTTTATATTATTCTGATTATATAGGACATTGATTATATTATGCAGAATAGATTCTATGAGTTTAAAAGAGAAACTACCATCCAAGAGTGTTATAACTTAGGAAATACATGATATCATCATTGAAGAAACAAGGGCTTGCCTGTGGCTCAGCTGATGAAGAATCTACCTGCAATGTGGGAGACCTGGGTTCAATCCCTGGTTTGGGAAGATCCCTTGGAGAAGGGAAAGGCTACCCACACCAATATTCTGGCCTGGAGAATTCCATGGACTGTACAGTCCATGGGGTCGCAAAGAGTCGGACAAGACTGAGCCACTTTCACTTTCAGGGCAACGAAGTTTACACAAATGCATAATATATTACATAAAAGTAACATATTATCTTCCCAGCCTAGGTCTCCCACACTGCGCAAGAGAAGCCCAAGAACACTGGAGCAGATAGCCTATTCCTTCTCCAGACGATCTTTCCAACCCAGGAATCAAATCAGGGTCTCCTGCATTGCAGGAGGATTCTATACCAATTGAGCTATTAGGGAAGTCCTGTTACATAAAATGTCATTCTTTATTAGTCTGGATTCTTTACCAGCTGAGCCACAAGGAAAGCCCTTATTAGTCTGCAGATGATAAAAATATAAGTAAAGACATTTGCAAAAATACTAAAATTTACATTATAAATAATGTAAAAAAATTACATTATTAATTAAAATTTACATTATTTCTTAAAAATTGCATTTTAAGAAACTCTTAAGTTATCTTCATTCAAGTTGTTCTCCAAATGTCTTTTATTCTTTGTATACATGATCAATTATCCTAAAAATATAGTGCTCTTCTAGGAATTCAATCTATGGACATATCAAATTACTCTAAAATTTTCTCTGACCTCAACTATAAAAACAGTCTGTTACTGTTCTTAGGAACTACATATGAATTCTTGAAGACTATATTCTAACTTGTGTTTATTAAGTGCGTTCAATTTCATGGTTTCAGTCAGCGATCTTTTCACTGATCTTCAATGTCCAATGTTTCATTGTTTGTGATTGCATGCATAGCGGCTCTACAATCTCTATCAAAAACAAAGCATCAATAACTTCTAGGCAAGATGGAGTAAGAGGAGCCAGATTTATCTTTCTTCTTGAAGTAAATTAAAAACAGGCAAAATATATGATATCAACTTTTCAAGGCATAGTAATAATAAAGCACAAATCAACTATATGTTAACTACAAGAAATCCACTATAATTATAAAGACACAAATAAGTCAGAATTAAAATAGTGAGAAAAGATATATCAAGTGAGTGCCAATTAAGAGAAGACAGAAGTGCTACATTAATACCACATAAAGTAGATTTTAGAAGAACGGTATTGTGGAATGGCATCACCGACTCAATGGACATGAGTTTGAACAAACTCTGGGAGACAGTGAAGGACAGGGAAGCCTGGCATGCTGCATGTCCATGGGGTTGCAAAGAGTTGGACATGACTGAGTGACTGAATGAGGTGATACATATTGTGGTAAACCAAACTATCAAAACTTACTCAAGAAGACAGAGAATCTGAACAGTTTCATATCTATTACTGCCCTCAAAGTAAACACAAGGCCAATGGCATCACTGGGAAATTATAATGTGTATATATGAGAAAAAATAGTACTAGTTCTACAAAAGTTCTCTAGGACATTGAGAAGTAGAGACTCTTTCTAGTTAAAGAGCTGTCCACAGATGTTCATAGCAGCTTTATTTGTAATAGTTTCAAACTAAAACAACTCAAATGTCCATGGAGAAACAAATTATGTTAAATATACATATAAAATGGAATATCATTCAACATTTTAAACAAGTATACTACTGGTAGATGAAACAATGTCCATGGATCTCAAAATAATAATGTTGAGTGAATGAATCCATACCAAAATAGTGTGATTATATAAAATTTTAGAGGATGCAAACTGATCTCAAAGGGGTGGGGGGGCATGAGGAAATCCTGAGGACAATGGTTATAATCATTACACTGATCATGATGATGTTATTTACATATATATATATATACACACACAGATGGCTAGGTGGATAATTACACACATATGTCTAAACCTATCAAATTATGTACTTTATTATTTGTAAATTTTATTTAATAGAGTTGTGAAATAATTTTAAATAAAATAATTTCTTGCTCTCTACAACAATTTCAAGATCAGTCATAATATATTACATATTAATCATATATTATATATAATGTTGTATAACAATGTATAACAACATATAATATATAAACTGTATATTAGATGTTATGCAATTGATTTCTAAATAATGTAAAAATCCAAACATAAAAATGAAGTATTGAAGCAATTAATTAAAAAATTCTCATGTGAAAAGAAATTCTTTGAATAATATTCAGTACTTGATTATCTGAAAACATTAAAAGTTAATTTCTAAATGATATCTGATTTTTTTCAATACTGCCCAGAGACTCCAGACTCCTTTCATATACTATTCACAAAGGACATCTAATCAGTTTCAAAGATCCCTTCTTTTGAGTATTTTTAGTGCCTAGAGTGGTGGAGGAAGAGAAGTACATCGGTCTCCAAGAACAAGTTGGAGACACACTGCTCTATTAGCTTCATGCAAAGACTGTCCCTAGTTGAGACAACAGTTTATAGGTGCATCTAGGATATGCCTGTACATAAGAAATATTCACCATATATTTGAAGAATGGATAAATCTGTTTCATAAATGGTAATGCCATTATCTAAGAATGAAACATAAGAAGAGAAGAGGCTATGAGGGAAGATTATGAGTTTAGATTGAAGCTGTTACTTGTAAACCAGGTTAATATATTTGTCACATACCTGGAGACTTCAGTCTAAAGATGGATCTCTAAGACTGAATTTAGAATAAATTAGCACACAGGTAGTAACTAAAGCTGCCTAGAGGATGGCATCTCCAGGGGAGAAAAGGCCCCAATTATGAAGCTCGAAACACACAAATGAAGAAGTCAATGCTGGAGATAAATTGTGGAGGTCAGAAAAATATCATTTCACAAGAGTTGAAAGAATAATTTTTTTAAAAAAATGTAAAGAAATTAATGTCCCAATGAAGGATGAATAAGGAAATAATTCAATTGTATCCAATCCAATGTTTCATCTATAAAATCTAGTCAAACTGATACTTAGCTTAGGCCTATCATATGTAAATCATGTGGAAAAGTAAGTTATCAATGACTTTTAGTGGGTTCTTGTGCAGACTTGAAAGAATAATATTGGCTTCCTTCCATAGTTCAAAAACATCCAGAGTTTAGTGACCTGGTTGTAACTTGCAGGGCATAATGATGCTCAATGGACATGAATTTGTGTAAACTCTGGGAGACTATGGAGAACAAAGGAGCCTAGTATGCTACATTCCATGGGGTTGCAAAAAGTCAGACATGACTTAATGACTGAGCAACAACAATGAGGCTCAAATAAATGCTATCCTATTTGCTATGTGTCAGAGAATTACTCAGTAAATAAAAGTAAATGTATTTAAATTGCTGTTTGGAGAACTATAAAACTGGATGTCATATGATGAAATGTTAATTGCCACCTCTGGGAATCTGAGTTGTGTTAGAAATAGTGTACTCTTTAACACAGCCTCCCTCTCTTCATGCCTTGTATTGTACGTTTGCTTTTTACTCTCTTCATCCTCTCCCCCTCAAAAAAAAAAAAAAAAAGATGTTTCACCTCCCAAAATAGTTTCCACAACCATCTTCTACTGTATATAGATACAAACACATAGACACACTTACATACACATGTACCTATTAAACTTCACTTTATCTCATTCTAAAGATCACTCACTATGTGCTACTGGGTTTCCCAAAAGGAAAAAAAAATATTATTTCTCATTTCAATGAAAATAAACTGAGAATTGTAAGTAACAAAAGAAAGTAGAGGTTTTATTTTCCATCTGATGGTAAAATATTTTTTCACCTCATATCTTCTGATATGTTTCCCTAAACATCAGTTAAAGATTCTGCCGCAGAACTTGATTCAAGGTCATAAGTAAAACAGCATGGTCTCTCTTACTTAGGACAGAAAAAGATTCATAAAAGAAGCTTACTACTGGACCTTTAAAAAATATTTCCTTATTCTAAAGATAAAGATATTTTTGAGATTAATTGTTTGTCCGTTGCTTCATTGGCTATTATTTTCTCCCATTCTGAAGGCTGTCTTTTCACCTTGTTTATAGTTTCCTTTGTTGTGCAGAAGCTTTTAATTTTAATTAGGTCCCATTTGTTTATTCTTGTTTTTATTTCCAGTATTCTGGGAGGTGGGTCATGGAGTATCCCTCTTTGGGTTATGGCAGAGAGTGTTTTGCCTATGTTATCCTCTAGGAGTTTTATAGTTTCTGGTTTATGCTTAGATTTTTGATCCATTTTGAGTTTATCTTTGTGTATGGTGTTAGAAAGTGTTCTAGTTTCATTCTTTTACAAGTGGCTGTCCAGTTTTCCCAGCACCATTTGTTAAAGAGGTTGTCTTTTCTCCATTGTATATTCTTGCCTCCTTTGTCAAAGATAAGGTGTCCATAGATGCGTGGATTTATCTCTGGGCTTTCTATTCTGTTCCATTGATCTATATTTCTGTCTTTGTGCCAGTACCATACTGTCTTAATGACTGTGGATTTGTAGTATAGCCTAAAGTCAGGTAGGTTGATTCCACCAGTTCCATTCTTCTTTCTCAAGATTGCTTTGGCTATAAGAGGTTTTTTCTTTTCCATACAAATTGAGAAATTATTTGTTCTAATTCTTTAAAGAAGACCTCTGGTAGCTTGATAGGAATTGCATTGAATCTATAGATTGCTTTGGGTAGTATATCTCAAAAATATACAAACAACTCCTGCAACTCAACTCCAGAAAAATAAACGACCCAATCAAAAAGTGGGCCAAAGAACTTAACAGACATTTCTCCAAAGAAGACATAAAAATGGCTAACAAACACATGAAAAGATGTTCAACATCACTCATTATCAGAGAAATGCAAATCAAAACCACAATGAGGTATCACTTTACACCAGTCAGAATGGCTGTAATCCAAAAATCTACAAGCAATAAATGCTGGAGAGGATGTGGAGAAAAGGGAACTCTCCTACACTGTTGGTGGGAATGTAAACCAGTACAGCCACTATGGAAAACAGTGTGGAGGTTCCTTAAAATGCTGCAAATAGTCCTGCCATATGACCCAGCAATCCCACTGCTGGGCATATACACCGAGGAATCCAGAATTGAAAGAGCCACCTGTACCCCAATGTTCATCGCTGCATTGTTTACAATAGCCAGGACATGGAACCAACCTAGATGCCCATCAACTGACGAATGGATAAGAAAGCTGTGGTACATATACACAATGGAATATTACTCAGCATTAAAAAAAAATTTCATTTGAATCAATTCTACTCAGATGGATGGAACTGGAGCCCATTATCCAGAGTGAAGTAAGCCAGAAGCAAAAACAACAATACAGTATATTAACACATATATATGGAATTTAGAAAGACAGTAACGAGAACCCAACATGCGAGACAGCAAAAGGAACGCAGATGTATAGAACAGACTCGTGGACTCTGTGAATGAGGGAAGGGTGGGATGATATGGGAGAATGGCATTGAAACATGTTAATTATCATATGTCTAATCAATCGCCAGCCCAGGATTGATTCTCGGGGCTGGTGCATCGAGATTTCCCCGGGGGGGGGGAGGAGGGAGGGGGGAGGGAGGGGGGAGGGAGGGGTTTCTCGAGGGGGAGCATATGTAAACCCATGGTGATATATATCATGGCATTGTATGACAAAAACAATAAAAGGGAGGAAAAAAAATAAAGATAAAGATAGAATCACAATGTCAAGAATGCACTCTTTGAAGCTGTATCTCTTCCTTTTGATGTGCAATAATGATCAGCGGGTGCTTCCCAGATAGCTCTAGTGGTAAAGAATCTGCCTGCCAATGTAGGAGATGTAAGAGAGGCTGGTAAGATCCCTGGGTCAAGAAGATCCACTGGAGGAGGGCATGGTAACCCACTCCAGTATTCTTGCCTGGAGAATCCCATGGACAGAAGAGCCTGGCAGGCTACAGCGCATAGGGTTGCAAAGAGTTGGACATGACTGAAGCAACTTAGCATGCATACAGAGTGATCAGTGAAGCATTTGGGATTTTATTTCATAAAAAACATTAGTAACGAATGGCAATGTTATTTTACTTTTACCGTGTTCTCTTTAGTTTTCAGAACATAAAAAAAAATCCATAACTGGTATTGTCATTCTTTTAAATTAATTTAAAAAAATTTATAAGTGTCTGTTTTCAAATTTGCAAATGTCCTCATATAATTTATCTTTAAATTTCAGAATATCATTTGGTTTGCTCAACAGAAGTTCTCTAAGGTGGTTAGTGAGGCTTGTGGAAACAATTTTAAGCCAACTAGTATCAAAATTAAACAAGAGCAACAATAACAATTACAACTTCAAGGAAGAAACTTATTTTTAGGAAGATTGGCTGGAGTTTTTTACTTTTCAGGTGGGTGTTTTAGTTTAGTAGACATAAAATAATTTGGACCAAACTGTCCATGATGAATTAACTTAGTACCCAACTTATTTCACCTCCCAGATGCTGCTAGTGGTAAAAATCCCACCTGCCAATGCAGGAAACGTAAGATACACAAGTGGGATCCCTGGGTTGGGAAGATCCCCTGCAGGAGGGCATGGCAACCCACTCCAGTATTCTTGCCTGGAGAATCCCATGGACAGAGGAGCCTGGTGGGGTACAGGTCACAGGATCCAGAGTTGGACATGACTGAAGTGACTTAGCACACATGTGCATATGAGTATTGTAGCATTAAGCATTAATATTTTCCCTACAATCTCTTCAGCACCTGGAGTACTGTTTCATTTTCTTATGCAAGACTGAATATTTACACAGAATTGTCAACAATGCCTTCTCCCCCAAAGATAATTTTAGAGAATTGCATTAGATCACCTGATAAAATTTATTTTGGAATCTTTAACTCTATGCATAAATTATAGGTTAGCTTTTTCTTGATGATGGTCCTAAATGTAAGGCTTCTTCTCTACCCTGAAGCCCCAGCTCTTTCATCATCCATACTGTCACTGGCATGCTTATTGGTACTTCTGCTCTGTTAGTCTATCCTCAACTGCTTATCACTATATACTTTGCAACCTCCATTTCATCTTACCCTCTTCTACATGCTCACATGTTTACATAAATTCTCCCACTCTTGCTTCAGCATGACTCTTTCTCAAGAATACTTTTCCTCTGTACTTCTCTTGAGTACAAAATTTAGTAGGGGAGAGTTAAATCTTCAAATATTTTCTTTGTCATTTTTAGAGCTTTCACTCCACTATTACGCACTTTTCACTCATTCTTTTATGTATAAAGCATCCATCTTGACTATTCCTATGCATTCTTGTCCACATCATCTACTGACTTCCTGAGTACTCACATTTAGTCAAGTTCTAAACATCTATCTCAGCATCATTCCAACATCCCAGAGATCACTGTCACCTTCGAATTTCAACTGGACCCATTCTACACCTGTAGTTGCTTGATGTCAATGGCTGTCATTCATTGCCCATTTTAGGAAGCCTGATCCCACTTTTGACCTAGTTATCATCTGAGATTGTTTCCCATCTAAAACTCTCAGGCTCTACTATAATCTCCTGTCCTTCCTCTTCCCTGTTTCCTGTATGTGCTGTGCTTAGTCGCTGAGTCACGTCTGACTCTTTGTGACCCCATGCATTGAAGTCTGCCAGGCTCCTCTTCCATGGGGATTCTCCAGGCAAGAATATTGGGATGGATTGCCATGCCCTTCTCCAGGGCATCTTCTCAATCCTGGGATCGAACCCATTTCTCCTGCCTTGGCAGGCGGATTCTTTACCAGTTGAGCTACCAGGGAAGTCTGTTTCCTGTATAACTACTCTCTTAAAGTTGTTATATGCAGGAGGATAACCTCCACTCTTGTCTACTACTATCATCCCTGTTTTAGGTTTACTTCTTCTGTATCTATACCTCAGACTTTCATGATTCCTCTCAGAAGCTATCCCAAATATTCCAGTTTTTTAAGCTTTCTACCTCCTTGTTACATAATTCAGTCATAGAAAACTTATTTAATGAAGGAAATTGGGGCCATAAAGAAGACTTTTTGTTTTTCCATCTACAGATTTAGCTGTATTTGCATCCCACCCAGTCCCTTTTCCCATCGTTGCAAAGGAACAAGTGTCTTCTTCCCATCAAAGATGAACACATCCAACAGTTCTTAATGAATTACCCATTGCCATCACTTCTGAAACATGTGGCTAGCAGTTATCCCTATTTCTGGAGTGGTTTTTGCTTCTACATGGAATCATGGTAAAGTAATTCACAATTTAAAAAAAAAAATCTTCCAGCTATCTGTTGCTTTCTCTTTGTTCCTTCACAGCTGAAATTTCAAAATCAGCCAGTATGCACCATATCAAATTACTCACTTAAAGTTATTGCTTAAACCAATTCAAATCAGATTCTAAAATCACTCTCAGTTGCTGTTGTAGTCCAGTTCATCTGAAAACCTTGATTGTCCAAATAAGTGGACTGGGCTTGAAGCTAAAAACTAGTATAAGATACAGATCCAAAGTGATATGGAGAGGAAAAAGTCAGAAAGTACAACTCCAAGATGAGACCACAGACAACCAAGGTCACATACCAACAGACCAATTCTGAACACCAAGAAGGTCAATGAAAGGATTGTAAGTCAATTACAGAGCCAAAAGTTTTGCATCAGATCAGATACCAGAGTATTTGCCCCCCAAACTGCCTTAGGAGAGCTGCAGCAAGATTATAGGATTTTATCCATTGATGGACACTCTCCATTAGTGTTCCCTCCTACTCTGTTATTTCTCTTGCTATTTCTATTTCATGCCCCTCTCTTATCTCATCTCCTCTCAATGACAAATAGTAGATAGACAGATGGATAGGTAGACAGACAGATAGATAGGAAGGAAAAGAGAAGGGGAGGGAGGCAGGAAAGAGACAAGGAAGAAAAAAGAAAGAGAGAAAGAATTAGGGTTCTCCAAAGAAATAAACCAATATATCTATATCTATGCCTTTATTTTATATATCTATTCAGAGAGATTTTTAGAAAATGTCTTATACAGTTGTGGATACTGGCAAGTTTGAAATCTGTAGGACTGATTAGCAGTCTGGAAATCTTGGGAGGAACTGTTGCAACCTTGAGTTGGTTCCAAAGCGTCCGGAGGCAGAATACCTTCCTCAGGAGACTTCAGTCTTTTCTTAAGGCTTTTGACTAACTGCATGAATTGTATCCATGTTAAGAAAGGTAATTTTCTTAACTCAAAGTTTATTAATTTAGATACTAATTACATTAAAATTACATGTTACCTTCATGACAACATCTTGACTGGTGTTTGACCAAGCAGTTGGGCACTATAGACTAGGTAAGATAACATGTAAAAATAACCAATCCAAATAGCTAGACATAGTAAAATGAGATAAAAATATTTTCACATAAGCTACAAAATTATTTTCCATCTTGCTCCTGCTTAACCTCTTCTGATATTCTCCCCTATGAAACCTAAACTCAAATTATGATGAAAGAGAAATCATTGTGTGCTCTCCTGCTTTTGTCTCTAATTAATAGTTGTAACTACTAAGTCTCATTCTGATTATTGCTTCCTCTGTGACATCTTTTTGGAATTTCCCAGGATTTTTAAGATATTCCACCCTCTAGCCCTTCATTTGATTTTACAAACATTTCCAATTATCACATGATTTTGTATTTCTGTTTTTCTGTTTCCCTTCTTATAGCCACACACAGGACAAGATTAACCATAGGCTTTAGTTCGGTTCAGTTCAATAGCTCAGTCATGTCTGATCTTTGCAATCCCATGGACTACAGCATGCCAGACTTCCCTGTCCATCACCAACTCCTGGAGCTTGCTCAAACTCATCCACTGAGTCAGTGATATCATCCAAGCATCTCATTCTCTGCCTTCTCCCGTCTCCTCCTGCATTCAATCTTTCCCAAAATCAGGGTCTTTTCCAATGAGTCAGTTCTTCAAATCAGGTGGCAAAAGGACTGAAGTTTCAGCTTCAGCATCAGTCCTTTCAGCGAATATTCAGGACTGATTTCCTTTAGGATTGACTGGTTTCATCACCTTGCAGTTCAAAGGACTCTAAAGAGTCTTCTCCAACACCACAGTTCAAAAGCATCAATTCTTTGATGCTCAGCTTTCTTCGTAGTCCAACTGTCACATCCATACATGACTACTGGAAAAACCATAGCCTTGGCTAGACAGACCTTTGTTAGCAATATAACACCTCTGCTTTTTAATATGCTGTCTAAGTTGGTCATAGCTTTTCTTCCAAAGAGCAAGCATCTTTTAATTTCATGGTTGCACTCACCATCTGCAGTGATTTTGAAGCCCCCAAAATAAAGTCTGTCACTGTTTCCACTGTTTCCCCTTCTGTTTGCCATGAAGTGATGGGACTGGATGCCATGATCTTCATTTTCTGAATGTTGAGTTTTAAGCCAACTTATTCACTCTCCTCTTTCACTTTCATTGTGAAGCTCTTTAGTTCTTCTTCGCTCTCTTCCATAAGAGTGGTGTCATCTCCATATCTGAGGCTACTGATATTTGTCCCAGCAATCCCCTGGAAACACGATGATAGCTCACTCACCTAGAGCCAGACATCTTGGAATGAGAAGTCAAGCGGGCCTGAGGAAGCATCACCATGAACAAAGTTTGTGGTGTTGATGGAATTTCAGTTGAGCTCTTTCAAGTCCTAAAAGATAGTGCTGTGAAAGTGCTGCACTTTAATATGCCAATAAATTTGGAAATCTCAGCAGTGGCAACAGGACTGGAAAAGGTCAGTTTTCATTCCAATCCCAAAGAAAGGCAATGCCAAAGAGTATTCAAACTACTGCACAATTGTACTCATCTCACACACTAGTGAAGTAATGCTTGAAATTCTCCAAGCGAGGCTTTAACAGTACTTGAAACATGAACTTCCAGATGTTCAAGATGTAGTTAGAAAAGACAGAGGAACCAGAGGTCAAATTGCCAACATCTGTTGGATCACTGAAAAAGTAAAGGAGTTCCAGAAAAACATCTACTTCTGCTTTACTGACTATGCCAAAGCCTTTGACTTTGTGGATCATAACAAACTGTTGAAAATTCTTAAAGAGATGGGAATACCAGACTACCTTACCTGCCTCCTGAGAAATCTACATGCAGCTCAAGAAGCAACACTTAGAACTGGACAGAGAACAGCAGACCTGTTCCAAATCGGGAAAGGATACGTCAAGACTGTATATTGTCACTCTGCTTATTTAATCATAGCCTCTAATTGTGTCTTAACTGTAGGACTGGGCTTCCCTGGTGGCTCAGCTGGTAAAGAATCAGCTTGCAATGGGTTCAATCGCTCGGTTGGGAAGGTCCCCTGGAGAAGGGAATGGCTACCCACTCCAGTATTCTGGCTTGGAGAATCCCATGGACTATGTATTACATGGGGTTGCAAAGAATTGGACATGACTGAGCAACTTTCACTTTCACTTTGACTGTAGGGTCAGAGTCTCAGCCTTGTTATTCAAAACAGGACTTCATTGAGGATATACATAAAATATTCATTGATTAAAAAAATAAATGATGGAAATTTTTTTAAATTGGTGCTTTTTATTTAAAATAAACTTGCCATACAAATAGAAAATGTGGAATCAAGTGTTTGCCTATAAAATTATTCAAAACACTGAGTTTATGTGTGAAGTTGCTACTTGGTATTAAGATAGTTAATAATGTAATTCCATAACACTGTTACCTTTGACATTTTCAACTCAAAATGTATACACTAATGAATAATAAGACCTTTTAAATTTGTTTATTACTCTAATGTTTCTGCTTTTTATGCATATTAAATATGAGCTTTCGTCCTTGTGATTTTAATTACCATACAAATAGCAATGATACTTAAACTGAATGATGTTTCATTATTAACCCCTGTTACAAACTGCTACATTAAAGCTTAAGAATTTATAGTACCTGTAATAATTTTCATAGAGGCAATGACAACAAATAATACTAATAACTTTGTCTTTATATTTTTAAATATATTAATTATTAACATAATTTGGATTTCTCCAATCTGAGAAAAGCTGCAAATATTACTGTGTTTCTCCCTTTATATACTCTAAAATTAGAATATCATTGTTACATTATTATTATTGAATGGTCAAAATCAGAATATTTGCATATGGGGAAGGCATAGCTTACTTGAAATGATACCATAACTCAATGGCTCTTTATTAAACATGCTATAATAATATAGATTTAGCTCTTGTAATTTTAAAACTATGGAATTGGCACAGAAATATCCATGTTAGAAAGACTATCACTGAGTGAGCTTTCAATAAAAGCTAGCACTTTTCCAGTGATTTATATTTTTATCGAAAACTGTTAGGACAAACTTGGAGAAGAAAAGTAACTGCCTTCTTTTTATTAATAGAGGTGAGTACAGTGATGCTAAACTTATTCAAAGGCACATGATATAAAAAATCAAGTTATTGTTAAAGGCAAAACTTAAGCTCTTTCCTTCCTGTCATCATAGAAGAAATAAAACTGATTGAACCAGAAAAGAACTACCAATTCTAGTAGTTAATTTAGTGTGTTATGAAGCCTATTTTCAATGATAATTAAGACATATCACAGATGTTCAAACACCATGTCACTGGAAAAAAACAGTGGTTTCACATATGAGGCCCAAATCATTTATACTCATAAGTCTAACCTCATTCAAGTCAATGTTTAAAACTTGCCATTTACCACTCTTGCTAAGTTCTAAATCGGAAAGGTGAGAAAAATATATATATTCTGTTCTAGTAAAGGTCATGTAGGAACCAATTACTGAGCATTGGGGTCACTGACATTTTTTCTAATTGGGCAACATTCAGAAACCAGACTTATACAAAACTACTTTTCCAAGCCATCTCACTATCTATGTGTTCTCAACATGCACATTCTTTTAACTACACACATTTCAGTTGCAAAATAAAGATGGATCTTATCAGGCATGATTATCTTTATAGCCTAGAATGCATATTTTTAACAGAATCTCTGCATGCCTAATGTTTACATACCAAGGCAAAATTATAATCTACATGCAAGTAAAGCATGAGAGTTACCTGTTGTATCACGATATGCTGTAGATAAGAGAGGACAATATTGTCTACTTCAAACTCTCACATCCCTGCTCTAAGCTTTGGGACTATACTGCATTAAATTTCCATTGTCCTTTCAAAGATTATTAAAATACTTTCCATTAAGCCTAATGTCCTTATTCTCCTCAGTTACTCTATAGAATCTCAGGCTATGCAGCCAACTTTTATCTTGGCATTCTCCTTCCCTTACTTTTTTTAGATTAACCCTAATTTCCCTTACCTCTTTTTCAGAAAACTTTAACTCTGGTTTCCTCCAGAATTTTCACCTTGTAGATTGTACATGTCTATATACTCAAGTTGTTCTCAAAAATGTTATTCTTTTCTTGCCTTATTTGACATAAGATTCCCTGTTTTATTCTTGATAGCCTTCTCAATTGGCAGGATTGCTTTCCTTTCTCATCATAAAACACCTCCCGTTCAAGAGATATTCTGGGTATCCTCTATACTTCCTTTTGTTTATCCCATGTTTTCTCCACCTGTCTTCTGAAAAATATCCTTTTCTTTGATGTTTAAGTTATTTGGCTATATCAGTTGCTCCTCTTCTTATCACTTTGGGATAAATTTTCATTTATTGAATACTTAGCTTCTGGTCTACCAATTTCCAATCCTTCTCCACTTTGTTATTTTCCGTGCTAACTTGAGCATCTAAAATGTATCTTCTTCCAATACTCAAGCTACTATGTTTCTTGACCTCATCAGTAACAAAATGTTTTCTCCACTTCAGAGAGACAATTCCTTTGTCACATATTGGAATTTCTAATGGCTTCTGAGATCATTAATTTAGTCATCTTTCCATCTAAACACCATCTCTCTCCATCACTCTTTCTGATTTTATACATTAGTTGTCTTAGACTATTCAGCCAGTTAATACCTCTACTTTCCCTAATGAACCAACCCTTTATTCTTCACCTTTTTTTTCCCTTAAAATTCATGGTCCATTAATTGATAAATTATTTTAATAATAACATAAAATCCCTGGCCCTTTCGGCTTCTTTGCCCATTCCACAAGGGAAAACTACAACCGGACTAGATTTTCTGCAAACCGTCACCCAAGAGGCCAAAACACCTTTCACTAATTACAGATCCCAAATGGGTACAAAAAGCATTATCACAATTATTCAAAATATATAGCATGGCTGTCAATCACTGGATGTGTTCTCATTCTCAGCAGATGATCTAATCTTTTATTTCGACCTCTGACTGCATCTTTTCATCTTGTACTCATTTTAAGTCCTTTTACGATCATAAACAAAAAAGCTTTCCACCTTTCTTCTGACATATCTTTTCACTTATGTATCAGGCCCTGTTCTTTCCTATAGTTAAAAAAGCTTTTATGCTACTTCCCAATAATCAACCTCTAATACATTCCCCATAACTTTTAAACATGTTCAACTTCCTCTCTCTCAAAAAATAAGACAAAAGCAAACAAACCAGTAGCAATTTGATATCAGGTTTTCCTACCTATGTGTTGACAAATGTGTTGACTTTCACAAAGAAATAACTTGTAAGAAATAATCAACATCCTGTTTCCTCCTCTCCCTGTTTCCTCATCTTATACTCATTAAAAGGCCTATGGCAATGAGGCTTCAGCTCCCATAATCCCTCCAGTATAGCTCCTGCTGCTATGTTCACAGCCATCTCATCAGATTTTCATCCCGATATATCTTGAACTCTCAATAGAGAGTTGATCTTTCTTCCCTGAATTTTTTTATTCCTAAAGTTTCCCTGGGAATGCAAGTTGGATATTTTCCTTCAGACTTACTTATGGCTTGTCATTGTTCTATTCTACAGACTCAACTGCCTTTGTACCTGTTTTTCCCCTCTTCTTGGAATTTCTTGGCCAATCTCTCTACTACTTCTCCTCCTCCTACTCCTACACACACACACACACACACACACACACACACACATTCCTTTTTGGTTGTCAGACATTCCTTTTGAAATTCACATCATTTATCAGGAAATACATGTTTTGTTCTTAATATCTGACCAAATAGCTTTGATACTCCCCTCAGCTTAACTAACCTTTGGACTGATTTCTTTCTGAAATAAGCCCCTGACCTCCCTTTTCTTGGAGCATTTGCTTTAGACAACTTACAATTGTAGATTCTTTCTTTGCCCCTTTGAAATGTAAATCTCCTAGGCTCCTGTCAACTTTAAAACCCAGAAATGTCTGTCTCAAGAACCTAGGAGCCTTCTCTTTGAAATGCAATTAGCAAGAAAAATAGTGCCCCATCTCCCAGGCTCTGTGGGAGGGTAGAAGCTTAACTTCCCAAAAATGACAATTGGCTAAGAACAGGGTAATCACACTGACCAAACTTTCACTTAACATCTTCCAAGACTTTTCCACTTGTTCACTGCAGTTCTTAAAAACTTCCCTGTTTTTTGTTTCACAGGTGTTGAATTCTATTTCTCCCCGCTATTGCAATAGTCTTGAATAATGACTCCCTTGCTTGTTTAATTCTGTCCAGTTCATTTTTTCATTTTTTTTCCTTAGACACTCCCTATGCAGATCAAATTTCCCCACTATAATGTTTTCAGTGTATCACAAAACCCTCCTGTTTAATTTAGGTGTCTTTTTGGTTGGTGTGTTTGTATACTTCTCAGATCACCATCTGCTTAGAATGTAGGCTCCAAAGGTAGTTTTTTTTTTTTTTCTTTTTCTCCTTTCCCTATTTTCTGGAAGTGAAAGTGTTAGTCTTTCAGTTGTGTCTGATGCTTTGTGACCCCATGGACCAACCAGGCTCCTCTGTCCATGGAATTCTCCAGGCAGGAATACTGAAGTGGGTAGACATTCCCTTCTCCAGGGGATCTTCCCAACTCAGCGATTGAACTCAGGTCTCCTACACTGCAGGTAGATTCTTTGCCATCAGAGCCACCCATAATAAAAGTTCAATAAATGTTAGTTGAATGAGTGAAGGAATTGGTCACATCTATTTCTCAGTATCTGTCCACTTTTATCCTATCTTCCTTCAGATTTATTTTAAATTCAGTGCTCTGCAAAACCTTCTTCCTTAAAAATATTCTTAATTTTTTGGCTTGTCTGTCCTCCCAGCACATGCATCTAGCCAGACACTGAGCCCAATTCATTCCAACCATTTTTCTCTCTGTGTTAGAACCTGAGCATATGAACATTGTTGAAGAAACTCATACAACTATGACTTAATCGCAGAAAGTGATGAAACAACTTGTTAGTTTGTACTGGTTGATGGTTTGTTCTCTGTAAATACTAGGGTTGTCAAGACTTATTTTTGAAATATCCTTTCTTCTGTCTAATACTCTCACTAGACTGCTATATAAAAACTTAACATTTCAAGCGGCATTTATATTCTTAGGCTCTCACATTTAGATAAAATAATTATTCACCTTTTTTTATACTGCTGATATGTTTTTGGTTTTTAAGTTTCTTGTTTGTTAGGTTTTCTTCCCCTTTAATTATTTAACATCTACAATACAGATATGTTGTAATTTTGGTATGTGAGTAATTTTATCCCAAGAATTTAAACTATTGTACCATCATGAATTAGTAAATATTGGTAATTATCCACGAGAGGTAGATTTTTAACTTACTTGTACCCAGATGAACAATTTTCCCTTATAATGCAATTTATTGCTTCCTGTGTAATGAAATAATCTGAAATAATTTCTACATTTCTAAATTATGTCCTATTTTTGTCTTTTTCCTTGACTGCATTGACAATATATTGTCAAAATTATTACCCTAAAAAATTCAGCTCCTGGATTTATTTACCAACTCTATTTTGTAAAGATATTTATTAGCTTATGCTTCATATAAGTTTCATAATTTCTGGGTATCCTCAGGGATATTTTTTTTGTTTTATATATTACAATTTTTGATTTAAACACTTCATTTGGTAATTTTTATTCTTTGTTTTTCTACAAATACTTGAAACTATTGAATTGCCTTAAAATATCTACTAAGTTAAACATTAGAAAAGTTTTAGTCAAAGTCCTTAAGATTTGAGAATTGTGCCTCTTCTTGAAAAAATGTAAAAACTCACAATTACGTTTAAAAGCATTTCAAAATGAATTAAATACTGTGACTAAATACAAATAAAAATAATAAAGTGAAATGATCATTATTTGTAAGGCAAGTTATTTCTTTAAATGTTGACCATACGATAATAAGGAGTCTTCATATTACTGTGACCCAGTTTTCTCTGCTATTTTCATAATAAGTGGGTCGATTTCTGTGTTAACTTTCTAGGTCTGCTTTGATTTCAAAGTGAAAAATCCATTAAAAGTTTTCATTATTTCATGTTGCCATAAACAAAGTATGGGGGGAATAACAGCCAAAACAAACAAAAGTAAGCCATGTGCATGTATTGAAGATAAAAGGAATATATTTTATGGTGCAAAGTGATATATATATATAGATAGATATGTAGGTACAGATAGATGGATGGATATTGTGATATTGTCAATTTTATTCTTTTTAAAATTTATTTATTTTTAATTGGAGGATAATTACTTTACAATATTGCGCTGGTTTCCACCATACTTCAACGTGAATCAAAGTGATATGTTCTGCAACTTAAATTTGACAACTGAGCAACATTTGAGTTCCTAAATTCCTGAGGGGAATCTTTCGGTAAATATCACAGAATAAAAGATTTCTTCCAAACTTCCAAGGATACTTTCAAATACAAGGTCAAAATAAAGTTTGAATTCATATACTACACCAGAATATAATACTTGATTTGCCTTGTGAAATCAATTAAAAAGAAAATACTTTTTCTTAAGAGCATAAGTGAGTAAAGATTAGATAATTATCTTTAGCTACAATTCATAATATCTGTAACAAGACTTGTGCTCAAACTATTTAGAATATAAGAAATATTAGAACTTGCCTTTTGAAACCTTGGATTTTTTTACAGGTGTTGAAAAATATGCAGGGTTTAGCATAAAGTTAAGGTTATTTAATTTTTGTAGTATTTTCTATTTTTATTTTACATAGAGCAACAGTAGTCCTCACCTTTTAAATATAGCCAAGCATTTCCCTCTCCTCACAAAGCCATCAAATTTCAACAGCAACAAAAAAACCACTTTACTTGAGCAACACTATCCTAGTCTTCAAAATATTTAAATATATTTTTTTCAAACCTAATAAACAGTATGAAACCAAAGAATCAGATGTGAGAAGAAAGGAAACTATGACTCAGTTCACAAAAACAACAGATGAACACACATATAACCTTTCAGCTACTAACATTATTAGACATGACTATAAATTAACTACTGTACATACTTCCTTGTTGAGATCCTGAGATTCCTCACTACCCTGCATATAATCTGCACAGGGCATGCGAGAAGCCTTTTTGACACTGAACAGCCAAGAGATAGATAAAGAAGCTCCATGAAAAGACTGTTTCCCTTTCTGCCAACCCATCCTCGCCCCCTCCCCCAACCAAAAAAAAAAAAAACTGGAGAAGACCAGCTACAGTGCTTTGAAATTCCAAAGGGAAAACTGCAGATACACATACATACACACACAGAGAGACACATTCTGCCACGGTTCATGGTTACATTAGGGCCAAAGAATCACCTGCTGAGTGGTGTGTAGGTTTTGAGTATGGAGTTAATCTTTCAGGAAATAGGTTTATAAAATAACTCTCTGATGATGAGACTATGTCAGTGGTACACAGAGGAAAACTGGTAGAGCTCCCAACAAAGATAGAATAATCTGAGCAACAAAATACAGTAGTAGCCTAGAGGGAATTCTAGAACAAAAAATGATGTTAAATAACAAGAAACTTTGGATGAGGCATGGCATATAGTTAATAATAATGTATCAATATTGGTTCATGAATTGATACAGTTCTTATGTACCACACTAATGTATGTTTAAATTAGGAGAAACTGAATGTGGGGTATATAGGACTCTTTGTGCTAGTTTCACAATTTTTTTTTCTATAAATCTAACTCCATTCTAAAATACAAAGTATAATTGGAATTATAGAACTGAGAAATGTAATAACATAAATGACTGAATTGGCTCGAGTCAAGTGGAGATGAGAAATACAGAATTAGTAAACTTGAAGAGAGATTAATATATTATCTATCCAGCCTGAAAAAGAGAAATAGTAGACTGGAAAAAAGGAAATGGAATTCCCTAGACAAATTTAGTATTATATTAAAAATAGTTAAGAGAAAATTAACAAACTGGGAAATGGATCATAAACTATTTACAAGGAAATTCAGAAAGATTAAAAGTTAATAATTAGAAAGAGAGGATAGCAGAAAGTGAAAAAAATAAAGGTATCTAACATCTCTTTATGGCAGAAAGTGAAGAACTAAAGAGCCTCTTGATGAAAGTGAAAGAGGAGAGTGAAAAAGTTGGCTTAAAGCTCAACATTCAGGAAACTAAGATCATGGCATCTAGTCCCATCACTTCACGGCAAATAGATTGGGAAACAGTGGAAACAGTGGCTGACTATTTTTCTGGGCTCCAAAATCACTGCAGATGGTGATTGCAGCCATGAAATTAAAAGACGTTTACTCTTTGGAAGGAAAGTTATGACCAACCTAGACAGCATTTTGAAAAGCAGAGACATTACTTTGCCAACAAAGGTCCATCTAGTCAAGGGTATGGTTTTTCCAGTAGTCATGTGTGGATGCGAGAGTTGGACTATAAAGAAAGCTGAGTGCCGAAGAACTGATGCTTTTGAATTGCGGTGTTGGAGAAGACTCTTGAGAGTCCCTTGGACTGCAAGGAGATCCAACCAGTTCATCCTAAAGGATATCAGTCCTGTGTGTTCATTGGAAGGACTGAATCAACATCAAAGCCAATACTTTGGCTACCTGATGCTAAGAGCTGACTCACTGGAAAAAAACCCTGATGCTGGGAAAGATTGAGGGCAGGAGGAGAAGGGGACGCCAGAGAATGAGATGGTTGGATGGCATCATGGACTCAATGGACATACATGAGTTTGGGTAAACCCCGGGAGTTGGTGATGGACAGGGAGGCCTGGCATGCTGCAGTTTATGGGGTCACAAAGAGTTGGACACATCTGAGCTACTGAACTGAACTGAACATCTCTTTAATTGAGGATGAAGAAAGAAGAAATGAAGCAAAGGAATGGTGGAAGAGGTAATTAACGTCTTAGGAATTATCAAAACAAACGAAATACTTTAGCACACACAAATGAGTTAGTTAAATATGAATCCATCCCTACAAACACCATGGGAGAGTTATAAAGAAGGAAGAGACAAAAATAAAAAAGAGAGAGAAAATCAAAACAGTGAAAGGCTGATAGCCATCTTGTGAATCATAATATTGGAAGGTGGTAGTAGTTAGTGGAATGACACTGTAAATGACTTGAAAGAAAGTAACACTCAATCGTAATTCTAAAAGTCTCAAAAGAGTTTTTAGAGAATAAAGGTAATAAATGCCATAAAACTGGGAGAATTTCCAATCAGCAGATATACACTAAAAGAAATGATAAAATGTGCACTTTAGGCTAAAGGTAATATGATATCAGATGGAAGGGTAAAGAAGCAAGAAGGGAAGAACAAATTAATGGTAAATACATAGCAAATATAAATATTTATTGTAGAAAACGAAAGACACATGTGTACCCCAATGTTCATCACTGCATTGTTTACAATAGCCAGGACATGGAAGCAACCTAGATGCCCATCAACTGACGAATGGATAAGAAAGCTGTGGTACATATACACAATGGAATATTACTCAGCATTAAAAAAAAAATTCATTTGAAGCAGTTCTACTCAGGTGGACAGAACTGGAGCCTATTATCCAGAGTGAAGTAACGCAGAAGGAAAAACAACAATACAGTATACTAACCCATATATATGGAATTTAGAAAGATGGCAGTGAGAACCCTGCATGCGAGACAGCAAAAGGAATGCAGATGTATAGAACAGACTCATGGACTCTGTGGATGAGGGCAAGGGTGGGATGATATGGGAGAATGGCATTGAAACATGTTAATTATCATATGTGAAATCAATCCCCAGCCCAGGATTGATGCTCGGGGTTGGTGCACCGAGATTTCCCAGGGGGAGGAAATCGGGAGGAAGGAGGGAGGGGGGTTCTGGAGGGGGAGCATATGTAAACCCATGGCTATTTCATGTCATTGTATGGCAAAAACAATAAAAAAAAAATAAAAACCAAAAAAAACACACAACGATGTTTTTGGGTAAATATGTATACTCACATGTACATTTACATATACAAATACAGAAAAACAAAATCATATAGGTCAGCAGGAGGTTAAAATAAGGAAGGTTAGGTAATAATCAATGACATTGGATTTTGATACATCAAAGCTGCATATTGTAAGAGCCATTCAGTATGGACACTAGAGGAAAATAAACAGTGTATGGCTTCAAAACTAGTAACAAGGGGAAACAATCAGTGAGAATGAAAGCACAATCTGTTTAAATAAAGACAAATAAAAATAAAAACTGAAGAAAAGTAAAACACATGTAGGGGAAAATAAACTTAAACAAATTATAGAAAGTCATATATATATATATATATCAATAATTACAATAAATGAAATGAAGTAAATGCTTCATTTAAAATTCAAGTCATATTTACCACATAAAGATGCAAAATATCTGAGAGTAAAGCAATGGAAAAAAGGTACAGAAAGAAATAGTAACTGAAAGTTGGTTTGACAGATAAAGTGTAAAGGGGGAGAATTATGCTATATTAATAACAGATAAAATAGATGCTAAGGAAAAAATAATTATAAGAGATAAAAGAAGGTAACTCAGAATAATCAACATTTTGATTCACTATAAATATAGAAGTATAATTGCTAATGTAAGTATATAAAACATGATCTCAAAATATATAAAGCAAAATTGAAAGCAAACCAAGGAAAATATTAAAAATTATAAAATAATAAAAATACTACATATTAGAAGTGTGGGATCATGAAAACAGTAATTCAAACTAAATTTATTTCAGATTAAAGATAAAATATTAAAGTCAACCATCTGAGCATCCAATTAAAATATGGGCTAGGGCCTTGAGTAGATATTTCTTCAAAGAATATATACAAATAGCCAACAGCTCAACACCAATGATTAGGGAACTTGAAAACTACTGTGAAGTATCACCTCACACCTGTCAGGATGAGTATTATTAAAAAATAAAAGATAACAAATGCTGATGAGGATGTGGAAAATTTAGAACACTTGCACATTATGGTAGGAATGCAAACTGGTATAGGTGCAAAGGAAAACTGCATGAAGGTCCTCAAGAAATTAAGACTAGAACAACTATATGATCCAGCAATCCTACATCTCAGTATTTATCTAAAAGTACTGAAATCAAGATCTCAAAGAGGTATTCCCACAGTCATGTTCACTGCAGCACTGTTCACAATAGACAGAATGTGGAAATGACCTAAAAGTCCACAGATAGATGAATAGAGAAAATGTGGTATATAGATAAAGTGGAATATTATTCAACCTTACAAAAAGAAGAAAATTCGGCAATATGTTACAGCGTGGATGAACCTTGACGACGTCATACTAAGTGAAATAAACTGTCACAAAAAGACAAATACTGCAAGATTCCACTTACATGAGGTATCTGAAACAGTCAGATTCATAGAATCAAAGAGTTGTATGCCTGCTTTGGGGGCTGTGGAGGAGGAGTAAATGGGGAGTTAAGAATCATCAGGCATAAGGTTTAAGTTAAGCAAGATAAGCAAGTTTTAGAGGTCTGCTGTACAACTTAGAACATACATTCAACAGTGTTGTATTGTACATGTAAACATTTGTTAATAGGGTAGATCTCACATCGTCTTTTACCACAATAAAATAAACTTTTCAAAAAGTTAATAAAAATCCTGGATAGTTCTATAGTCACTAGAATTTTTGAAAAAAATAGTTAAAACATTTTATCTTAAAAAAGAAAAGACTCTAGTCCTAGACAGTTTGTCAATTTTAACAAACATGGAGGAAATAACTCTAATATTAAATAGCTATTTTACATTTGACTGATGTCAAACCCACTGAAGGATGACATGGGAAAGGAAAATTATAGAGAATAATCTCACACATAAATGTATACACAAACAATTAGAAAATCAAATCCATTAATGCACTTTTTCTGAAATAAATAAATTGACTTTCACAACAGGAATGCAAGTTTGACTTACATTAAAATTTGATAACTGTGAATCACTGCATTAACACATTAAGAGATTAATATATGATCATTGCAATATATGCTGGAAAGCATTGTCCAAAATTCAATATTTAATCATAATGAAAATTCTTAGCAAATTAGGAATAAAAGGGAATCTAGCCTGATATAAGTAGTTATATTAATTCAAGCTTCATGGCAAAATGGTGAAAACAATTCTGTATAGTGTAAGAAAAAGGCAGGTAGCCAATATTAACACTTCATTTAACATCATATTCGATGCCATACTATTGTATTGTGTCTGTTCAGTCGCTTAATGGTATTTGATTCTTTGTGACCCCATGGACTATAGCCTGCCAGGCCACTCTCCATGGGATTTCCCAGGCAAGAATACTGGAGTGGGTTGCCATTTCTTCCTCCAGAGGATCTTCCTGACTCAGGGATCAAAATGGTATCTACTGCATTGCAAGTGGATTCTTTACCACTGAGCCACTAGGGAAGCCATTATATTAAGAATAATAGTTAAAGGTGTAAAAACTGTGAAGAGAAAAGAGTTGCATGTGTGTTTTTGAGGAGCACAGGAGTGGATGTGATTATGTATATCAAAGATTAGCAAACACTTTACATAAAGGGCAAGCAAGCCCGTAAATATTTCAGATTTTGCTGGCCCTTGTGGTCTCTGCTGCTGCTGCTGCTAAGTCGCTTCAGTCATGTCCGACTCTGTGCGACCCCATAGACGGCAGCCCACCAGGCTCCCCCGTCCCTGGGATTCTCCAGGCAAGAACACTGGAGTGGGGTGCCATTTCCTTCTCCAATGCATGAAAGTGAAAAGGGAAAGTGAAGTCGCTCAGTCGTGTCTGACTCTTGGCGACCCCATGAACTGCAGCCTAACAGGCTCCTCCATCCATGGGATTTTCCAGGCAAGAGGACTGGAGTGGGTTTCCATTGCCTTCTCCGTGGTCTCTGCTACAACTATTCAAATCTGTATCCTGGAAGCAGCCATACATAGTACTTAAACAAATAAGCATGGCTGGGTTTCAATAACACTTAATTAACAAAATAAAGCACAGGCCAGATTTGGTCCAGAGGCTAGAGTCTGTAACCCTTGCCCTACACAGCCGGATCCCCCAAATTTTATAAATGCATTATTAGAATTAGTAAAAGAAATTTAAAATTTTTGAATACAAAACCAAAACACAAGATTAATTGCATTTCTCTACACTAGGAACAAATAGATAGAAAAGATAAGTTTAGTGACCAAAATGAAACATATCTAACAATAAATCTGGAAAAAAAATGTACAAAAGGACTTTATAGGTCAAATGATTAAAATCCATTGAAAACCATTAAAGAACACCCAAATCAATACATCTAGGCATTTTATTTCTGGATTAGAAGCTTTGAGATTACAAAGATAACACTCCTCGAAAACTGATCTACAGATTAGTGATAATTATAATTTTTTTTAAAAAAATCACTTTTGGGGGAGGAATTCTAAAAGTTGTTTGTATAATTACTTTGGGAAAACAATTACCCTAAAGGAGCCTGAGTATTTATTAATAACAGGAAGCAAAGCAAGTAGGGTAGTTGTCTTATCAGACATCAATTATTCTTATTACCCTGTATTAACTTAGTATAGTATTGATGCAAGGATTGACCAAAGGAAAAGAATAATTCTGAAACCAGCCCACAGATATATGAAAAACATAATTTGTAACTAATCTAACATTGTATGTGGTGAATTCAATGATGCACTGTTACTGTATGACAGTATTTAGATTTAACATTAACAAATACAAGATAGTAGTATAGTAAAAGAGCTCTTCCTCTGTTTTTCCCTCAAGATGAATATTTATGGGAAGCTACATAAAACTGCATCTGAACTAAACACAAGTGATGAATTATGGGAAAAATCAGACTTTTCATAGAAAAACATGTCTGTTATAACAGGCATCACAAATGACATTTGCTGAATATATTGATAATATATCCAAAATTAAGATGGATCATTTGTGAAAACCAGCAAATGTGCTCTAAAATCAATCAACTCTACATCACATCTCATTAATCAAATGGTGCCCCTCCTGTCAAGGACTCTAGGCCATGTGCTTTGTGCTTTATCATCCCTTCAAAATGCTTGGACAGAAGAGCTTTGTGTCAAAATAATAGACACCTCCATGTCTGACTAACATTCCCATATCTCTGCAGGATCTCATCCCACTTCAAGGCTGGGGTTTTTGTTTTGCTCTATCTACTTCTCTGTCCAAACAAATTAATCACAATACATTAAGATACCTAGTAGACAACCAGGGCCATTCTATTAGAAAGGTGACCTACTAATAGTTACCTGGGGATGACAAACAACATTAGTTGGAAAAATATCTTCCCTAATCCACCACTAAAATCATTCAGAAATCAAATGTAGATAGTATATTTTCGGCAACTCTGCCTTGTTTACTTTAGTGATACAAATATTTAAAAATTTACCACTCAATTGTAAATATGCTTGCTGCATTGCTTTACAATTTTAATGTTAGAATTACCACTGCTATTTTTATTAGTGCCTAATAAAGTTTTATAGACTTTTCTATTTCTTGAATTTTATCTCTGTAGCTTAACCTCCACATGCAAGTACTTTTACTATTGTTTAATCATTGCTAGAGGTGTGTGGCATTTTTTAAATTTAACTATAAAGTTTGAGAGCCTCTACTGGATAAGGAGAGTTTTATATAAAAATTGTGACTAGATTTACAAACCAAGATGGTCTGGCATGTTTGCTTTACATACACATTTTTTTGTTTGTTTCTTGTTTAGTTGTTAAGTCTTGTCTGACTCTTTTGCCGCTCCATAGACTGTAGCTTGCCAGGGTCCTCTGTCCATTAGACTTCCCAGGCAAGAATACTGGAGTGGGCTTCCATTTCTTTCTCCAGGGAATCTTCCCAACCCAGGTACCAAAGCCATATCTTCTATGTTGGCAGGCAGATTCTTTACCACTGAGCCACCAGGGAGTGCACTTATGAGCACTCCTATCATTGAGGATTTAGTAAGATTGTATGCAAAAGAAAACCTAAATAACATCAAATTAGCATATGCGAATGCTTTTCACTCTTAAATAACAGCCCAAAAATGAGTATTCTGGAATGAGAGCTGGCTACACAGTTTCCAGGCGTCTTGCAGTTCACCACTCTCCCTGTCATCAGCAGGTGGCCTAAAACTCAGGGTCCAAGGTGCTGCCAGAATTAGGAAGCAGGATAGAAGGTAAAGGAAAAGGGGCAAAGGACTGAGTTAAACACTAAACATACAATAGACATTCAATATTCACAGACAGAATGAGGATAACCCATGAAATTAGAAAAAAGTACAGTTAGTCCATGATTCCCCTCCTCTCTTCCTCCCTTTTCCCACTCCATGCCATACTACTTCTTCCCTCTGGCTCTCTCTACCCCCACCCCTCTTGTCTGGAAAAGTGAAACTCCAAAGCTTCCCACAGTGGTCACCAACACTGTGCTTCGGTAAACCAGTAATTAAGCAGCTAACTTCTTCTTCGTGAGACAAATGATGAATGACTTATCTTCCCTTTGACTCTGACTCTGGTAGCTGTTTTTGGCATAAGCTTTACATGTGGGGAGACAGTCATGTTCCCTCTGCTCAAAGACTTTGAATCAGATTTGATTCTAGCAGTCAGTAGGATCATTTCTGAACATAAAGAAACATGCCTGACAATTCTTAGGGGGCAATCCCAACTATAAGTATGCATTATTTAACTGAGATATAGACATAAATTTTAAATAAGCCAAAGCAATGCCCTATTTTGGAGCTGGTATTGACCATACTGATGATTACATTCATTGATTACAAATTAGGGAAGTTGATCACAATCATCTGTGGGGTGTTTAAAATTCAGGAACCACCCACATATACTCCTCCATAGACATAGATCCAAAATAAACTGCAGGTATGCAGGTCTGGAAAAGTAAGGAGGTGTAATTCTGTCATGTGTACTTTGATAAAAATCCCAAATTATGCTTAAATATTCCTATTTCCCCTACTTGAGAATCACTGATCTGGTCAAACTCCTCCTTTGAGAAATACAAGTATAACAGAAAAAAATAGCCCGTTATATCAAGGACTATAAATACCATGAAGTAATACATATTTTAATAAATATCATATTCTTAGCATTCAGCACAATGCCTTTCAAAAGTAGATAGTCAATTAAAACAATTATGTTAAAACATAATAATTATGTCCAGGTGGCTGAGAGAAGCAGAAATTTCTCTCAAAAATTTGGCTGAACACCAAACTGAGCTCCTCTGAGCAGGAAGCAAACTGGGTGATTTCTTAAGTGTTTAAATGTGTTAATCTCTATATAAAACTTCATTGAGGGCAGGAAGAGAAGGGGGCGACAGAGAATGAGATGGTTGGATGGCTTCGCCAATTCAATGGACATGAGTTTGAGCAAACTCCAGGAGATAGTGAAGGACAGGGAAGCCTGGCGTGGCGTAGTCTGTGGGGTCACGAAGAGTTGGACATGACTGAGTGACTGAACAACAGCAAAACTTTACTCATTCATTTTCTTATCCATTGTTCACTCTTTAAATCTTTTACTAGAATATTAGTTTCTAAATAAGGATGCAGTAGCACTACACAGAACACTTCCTGGTACAGGGTGATTGGGTCCTGAAAATTTGCTAAATGGACATTAAAGAAATATATGAAAAGGTTCCCCATTTGTGGATTTAGATTAAGAAAATGTCCTTTAAAAAATAAAAGCGTTTCACTAGAAGGATAAGACATGCTCCTTGAAAATGAAAAATAAAAACATGATGTAGGAAAATAAATGTAAAAACCATGTGGTATTTCATTAAAATTGCTTTTAATAATTTGGTGAACAATCTTTCAGCTTTTTCTATGTGCATATGTCTTTCTGCATATAATTTTATAGAAAAAGGCTTATACTTAAATAATGTTTTATTTATTCAGAGCTTTACTAAGTAACATGCCATACACATTTTGCTTCTTTATGGTCATTTTAAATTATGCATGATAAAACATCAGCAGCATAAATATTTCCATAATAAAACAGAAACAATTTCTAACTTTTGACATCTTATACTATTCAAGTTGAAATTATTTTTTAAAACACAAAGAAATCTGCAGAAAATAATGTATTGATTCACTTCATTTTTTCAACGTGTACAAAATATACTACATTAAATAAATGCACCATGAGTTGTGCAAGTGTATTGATGGATATTTGAATAGCTCAAATGTTTTGCTCTTAATTATGTTCCCTTTAATGTTTGTATTCATATGTACATGTATATTCAGAGGTCATGTTATTAGAAGCAAAACTGCTTTAAAAAAAGCATATTCATTTAATATTATGATGGATATTACCAAATTGTCTTTCAATGAAGTCTTAACAATTAGGTTTCTACAGAGGAATGTGTGTGTATATTTATACCCTGACCCCTGCAATCTACTTCCAGAATTTTAAACTTTGTTGGTCTCTTGGATGTAAGGAAAAGTAACTCATTATCTTAATATATATTAACTATAAATGAAGTTGAGATTTATTAATGAAGCTTATATATGTTTGTAAGACTTGTATTACTGTTTGTGTGGACTGTGTTTTCTTATTCTTTGCATGTTTCTTCCTTTTGAATAATTAATGCTTGACTGATATGTAAGAATTCTCCATACATTAGAAAAATATATAATTTATTACACCAGTATTCTCATGGATTGTATTAAGGCCCCATCTCTTCACCCTTTATCCATGGCCTTCATTCTATACCTCTGTAACTCCTATATTATTTCCTCATTTCCTAATCCAAGCAGCCTTTGTGACTTGCGTTGGCTATTAGTGCATGGCAGAAGTTGTGGTGTGCAAGTTCTGTGTCTTGGCCTCATGAGGACTTTCTTGTTTCTGTTTTCCTGTTGTGTTGTGCTCTGTCATTGTACCAGTGGGACAAGCCCAGGCTAGCCCATCAGTCCCAGCAGAGGATGAGTATCAGGTGGAATACACTCAAACCACCCAGTTGTCTCAAATGAGATTAGATAACTCTAGCCACTTTAGACAGACCGGCTGAGATGAGCCCATTATCATGATTTAAGAGTCATAATGAATGACTGTGGTTTTAAGCCTCTGAATCTTAGGGTGGTTTATGAGAAACTAAGCAAGTGTCAAATAAGTCAATGTTTAAGCTCTTTTGTTACTTTCCTTCCTTACATTCTCAACCTTCCTTCCTTTCCTTCTCTTTCTTTCCTATACTTACATGTGGCAAAATTATCACCCTCTAATTATTCTTCATTTAAAAAAAAAACTTAGTTTATGTCATATTTTTACTTTTGTTTGCATTTTTGGTTGGAAATCTTATTAAATTTATTCATCAATGTAGATAAAATATTTAGCACCTTTCTATTCTAGTAAATATTGAACCATGTCATCATTTAACTGTATCATTAGTATTTTATTGCATGGGTTATTTTCAGTTCTTCATGCTTATAAGCTATGCTTTGCTGAACCTCTTCATCATATTTTTTATATTCATTTTCTAATTACCACTCCAGGAGTCTCTGGGAGTTAATCTGTGTGTCACACATGTTAGGGGAAGCACACTTACTGAAACCACCCATGCTGGCCAGGCAACATAGTAACTATTTGCATGAGGTGTTTTAAGACAAGAGGTCCCAGTAAGGAATGCTGAACTAATAAGCCACCACCAACCAGAAGAGTTCAGGAAAGGTCAAAAGTAGATGTCATGTGTCTGACCACCTCTCAGAATCCTTGCTGGCATCCACTTTGGTTGAGCAATGCATGCACCACCAGGAAGGACTTTTGAGTCAGAACTGTTGGCCAAAGACAACCCGGAAACTAATACCATGCAAGCCATGTGGGAGAGCAGTTCTCCTGGGTTCCCTTACCCTACTGCTCTCTGCCTGGGCATCCTTTCCCAATAAGATCTCTTGCTTTGTAAGCATGTATGTCTCCAGGGACAATTCATTTCTAAGTGTTAGACAAGAGCTCACTTTCAGGCCCTGAAGGGAGTCCCCATTCCTGCAACATGTATTTTAAAACATTTATAAGTATCAAAATTATTCCCAGGAAAATTTGCATAAAGTTACAATAACACTAGCAATTTATAATGATGCATGTTTCCTGTACCCCTAGAACACTTGGATTATTAGCAGCATTTTACGTATTTATTCACATTAGTAAGGAATGATAGAAGTAGGTAGTATAAATTCACTGTGTATATCCATACTTACGGACTACAAAGAAAGAAATCATATCATCTGCGATTAATTATACTCCAAGGAATGTTTGTTCCTCTGGACTTTCATGTAATCTTTGCAAAATGTTCTATTTTAGGAATTCTGTGCTCTATATGGTAACAGCACATTCATATCTCCCTCAGAATTATTATGGTCTCTGATATTGTTGCCAGAAGACATCCTTTTTTCACATTTTATCCCCTGTTCTCTATGTGTTGCAGAGTCTTACATAGGCTCAAGTACTATAATTTTAATAGTTTTCCACAAATTTTAATTAATTTGCTTTTAAATGGCCCCAAAGATTTATTACCAGCACACCCACAACACGAAAGCTCAAAAGTGCAAAAAAATTTTAAAAGACCTTATTTTTCAAGGCAAGATAAAATAAAATCCAAAACTACAATGAGAACGTTATGCCACTTTAGTAGTAGGATAGGTTTGCTGTAAATCAAATTCTTTTGGCACCTCCCACTGCTATTCCCTGAGGAACAAGAATACGGGTTTCTAAAAATTTCCAAAGTTTCAGTCCATATGTGATTTCCTTTAAATTTTCTCTTACTTTATTAACAGCTGCAGTCCATGGGGTCGCAAAGAGTCGGACATGACTGAGAGACTGAACTGAACTATTAACAGCAAAATGTGTATTTTTGGTGTTATGATATTACTCTTCTACCGGAAGGCCACACAAACTGTGTACCTTTAAAATTTATAAAGTTAGTGATGTTTAGGAGATAGCAGAGTAACCTGGAGGCTCTGTATAGTTTAGGATTTATGCTAAAATTTTGTGTGCATGTGAGTGTCTGACTCTTTGTAACCCAACAACTCTATCCCACCAGGCTCCTCTGTCCATGGGATTTTTTCAGGCAAGAATACTGGAGTGGGTTGCCATTTCCTTCTCCAGGGGATCTTTCCACCCCAAGGATTGAACCCACATCTCCTGCATTGCAGGCCAGTTCTTTACCCCTGCACCACCTGGGAACTAAAATTATTTTCAACATTACGGGCAGAAGTTTAGCAATGCCATTATAAGAACAGAATGCATCATATTCAGGACTAGCAAGATAGAGAAGCACTTGTTTGATAGTTTGCTTATATTCTTGATAGTCTACTCAGCCCAGTCACTCTTTCACCATTTGAGAATTGACTACCCAGAAGTCAAGGTGACCCAATTACTCCTCTTAACAGTTACTGTTTTAGGGATGGATAATAAATCAGAGCCTATATTCATTGTAGTTTCTTAATTTGGCCCAACATGGGTAGTTTGGATGAAAGAACTCCCCTTTCTCTCCCAGTGAATATAATCATGAAATCCTATTGCCCTTAAACTAGAAGCAGCCATCTAGATACTTGGAGAGAAGCACTCCATAGAACAAAGCCAGCACCCCCAGAGGAAAAAGGATAAAGAAATTGAGTCCCAGGCTTGCAAACGTGTTTATTTAAATCCAATGAATTATCTCTGAATGGTTCAGTTATGTGAGCCAATAAAATAGTTATTGCTTATGGCACCTTGGGTAGTTTCTTTTTTTAATTTACAAGATAAAGAATCATATTTTCAGAATATTCCTTAGTAGGACAGTAAATCAAATTCTTGATATTTGGTACACCAAAGGAAATTCATCTGGTACCACAGCTGCAGGAAAGATTTAACATTGTGATACAGAAAGACAATCATTCTAGAGGAAAATATGTATTTGAAAGTGCTTGGTTGATGGGTTATTCATGCTCTACCCCCAAACATACCGGGTGAAGCAGATTTTTCTAAACTCTGTGTTTGATGTTAAATTTGCTGAATGGAATGTCTTTGACTTTGAAGGTTTTAAAAACACTGCTTGGAATATAGGTCACAGTTATTCTGTCAAATAAAATATTTCAATGACTTATGAATACTTTTAAAGAAAGATCCCTTTAACAACCAAAAGAAAAGCTCCAAACAAAAATGAACAAAACTCATTTGGAAACATTTCACCATAATGGCTAGGGTAAAGACAAAATATCAGCTAGAATCCTAGTAGGGACAAAATTAAATTCATGAATTACACTGTGTTTACACTTCAAACATGAATTAAAACTGTTTATTTAGCTAATAGACTCAGTCTTGATTACATATCATTAGTGTCCATTATAACTTCAACTGTGCTTGAATTTCATAAGCCTGATAGAAAATTGCATTCTTATATTTCAGAGCTAGAAATAAATTTAATGTGATATTTTAGCTATTAATGCCTTAATCAAGTTAATCATTGCTTGAAAAATCTAAATTTTTAATTTTCTAGGAATAAAACAGAAATTGAAAATAATTCTTCAAATTGATAATCAATGCTTACCTTTCAGGTGGCATCAGTACTAGCCTGCTCCTCACCAGCTGGCTATGCCTCTCCTGAAACGTAATTATAATTTTCTCTGTAAAGTGCTGGCCCTGACTACTATAGGATTGATGCACTTAATCCACAGTTTATTTCCTTCTTCATTGTTTGAAGCACTTTATGGCACTTAGATGAACACATACTCATTTATTTTTAGGATCATTTCATAGTTGAATGTCAACAGAACTATTACCAATGTTTTGCTCATGCTATTTCTTTTAAAATGAGTAACACGTTTTATTTAGAAGTGAATAGAATAGGGCACTAAAGATTTACAGTATCAAAAAAGCCACAGGGAAGCCCAACCTAAACAGGATTTAACATTCTGACCAAGACAGAATGTTAGAGGAGGAATGAAAAGATTTCTATTCATTCAGGGATTAATGTTTTCGCTCCCTGGAGACGTGAGTGAGGGCTCATATGATTTTTTCCATCCTATGAAATTGGTAGAAAATCTAGAGACACAACTTAGACCCTGCTGTTGCTGGATCTGTGGCTCACAGAAGGTTCTAAGTGGAGGTGCCATTAGGACTGGGAGTGGTAATGAGGAAAGTATTGCCTATAAAGAGAAGTGAATGTGTATGTGTGTGAAATCTCTTCAGCATTAATTCTTAGTACATTGTAGAACATATATTTTTGAAAAAATGAATGAGCACCTCACATGTAGTATCACTGGACAGATTGTCACTTTCTCAGAGACAGAGATAAAAGAGCGTTCCTGAAGATTTCCGAACCTCAGTTTAGAATACATTTCAAGGAACTATGAAAGGTTGAACAGAGATGCAAACTCTTCTCCACACCTGCTCAGATTATGGAAGAAGCGAAGTATCAGAGGACTACAAGTTATGAGACATTAGAACTGAGGTTCTATGGGTGTTTTACAGATGAAAAATCCAGGATTTCTCCATGCCCATAGACACTTTGGAAGATAAATTTTTGATCTTTATTTTAGATATTATTTTCTGTTAATAAAACCTATTAAATTAACAATGGGGTAAAAGGACTGTGGCAGAGAAAGGAATTTGTGTTGAGTTGTGTTAAACCACAGAAATTTGGAGTTGTTTGAAGAAAATATCATTTTTCTCAAGTCATTTAGCCACCCTGACTAACAAGTACTGCACTTGGTTATTGCCACCAAAACTAGAAAAATTAGAGCCCAGTCAAGAGACGAGATGAATCTCTTAACAACATCCTGGGAAACAACCACCAGAAAGATATCAAAAGCAGTTGGTGTCACTGGTAAGTAAAATAGGCACCGATTTGCTTATATTTCACTGTTATTTCTATTTTTGTAAATATCTTGGAGATAGGTCCTTATTCTATTCTGTGATTCCCCAAAATTATCCAGTGTGGCATTAAGCTTTCAGGAGTAATTAATGAATGTTTGATGAATAAATGAATTATTTTTATGCCAACTTTACAATATAACTGAAAGATGTTACACAGTAAAAAGCATGGATTCTGGAAGCAAAAAATTCTATCAGGCCTCACCTATTACAGCTGGGCAGAAAAGGGAATTTTTGATTTTCTTACCTTTAAAGGAAATATTATAAGTACTCATTTAACAATGGTAATGGAATAATACACATTTAGTTCAATGTATAGTAACTCACAGAAGTTGGTGGTTAATGCATGCTTAATTGATAGTTAAATGAAAAAATTAGTATTCTTCTCAAGTCATTTACAAGCTAAAAATAAATTATGCAGAGTGGTCTTTTTCTTTGATTTTGTGTTTGTTTTATATTTCTAAAAACATAAGTATAAAGAGATCGTCTTTATGCAGTGATAGAAGAGTACAGTTAACAGAACTCTTTCCTTCAGATTACTGCTATTTCATTTTCTTCCTTTCAAATACATTCTAGCAAAATTTTTTTCTGTATTTTCACTTTATTTTATGGCAAAATGACAGAATTAGAGTAAAAATTATACATATGGTGGTGTTTTAGTCACTAAGTCATGTCCGACTCTTGCGACACCAAGGACTGTAGCCCACCAGGCTCCTCTGTCCATGGGATTCTCCAGGTAAGAATACTGGAGTGGGTTACCATTTCCTCCTCCAAAAATTATATATATAAATATAAATTATGTGATCATAATGCCCCCATGTTTATTCATTATCAAATCATGACAAAAGATTAATATAAAGCAGACTGTTTGGTGGTAACAAGCATACTTTCCAGGTGGCTCAGTGGTAAAGAATCTGCCTGACAATGCAGAAGACACAAGAGATGAGAGTTTGATCCCTGGGTCCGGAAAATGCCTTGGACTAGGAAATGGCAACCTAATTGCCCCAGTATTCTTGCCTGGAAAATTCTATGGACAGAGGAGGCTGGTGGGCTACAGTCCATGGCATCTCAAAGAGTCGGAAATGACTGAGTGACTGAGTACACACACATCTGGACCTGCCTGCCAATGCAGGAGACATGGATTCAATCCCTGGTTTGGGAAGATCCCCTGGAGAAGGAAATGGCAACCCACTCTAGTATTCTTGCCTGGGAAATCCCATGGACAGAGGAGCCTGGAAGGTTACAGTCCATGGGGTCGCAAAGAATTGGACACAACTTGGTAAATAAACAACAACAAACTGCATATTTAGACTATCTTTTATGAGATAAAATCTTTTCATGAAAATTTGATAATACTTCAGCAGAAACAAAATATGTGCCTTAAAACATTCTCTCAAGTTACTGATTCATTTCCTACTTTCCAACTAAAATTTTAAAGGTTAAAACTTAATTTGGATTGTTTGTCTTACAGAAATATATAAAACTCTCTAAATGTTCACTATTGTATTTTGCAGTGAAATACCTCAGTATGGTAAATGAGCAGAAAAATAACACATAGAATTGCCCAGGGACAAGAGCCAAAAGACCATAGTTCCTTCACTACAAAGTTTAGTTGATGAATTTGCAAAACTGGTGTGCTTTATGAATGTGAGACTCCCAGGAATTTCAATGCCAAGTTGCCCATGCTTTTCCCCCTTTTTTTCATTATGTTTGACATTTCTAAGGCAGGTTTTTGGTTTTTTTTTTTAATACAGACAAACAATCTATGGCAGTAAACTGGGGAAATGAGACTTAGCAGTAGAAGTAGAGGAAGTGGAAGAGGGCAACGGAAATGAGAAAGTGAACTGGAATAGGGCTTTGGAGGTCCACCACAGCTTGTGATGTTCTCTGTGAAATATTAGAGACTCCCAGAGAAGGCTCTTAAGATTCAAAAGCAAACTCATCTGTTTTGTTACTCGGGATCAATAAGTTGGCTCAGGAGCTAATACAAGAAGGCAATGACAAAACTGATAACATTTGCGACTTTTTACTGCATTATATATCCTTCAGTGCTCATGTACAGCTACAAAGAGAAAATAGGGCAAGCTTTGTCTAAACAATGATTAGGAAAAAATCTTGCAGCTCAGTCAGTAAAGAATCTACCTGCAGTGTAAGAGAATTAGGTTTGACTCCTGGATTGGGAAGATCCCCTGGAGAAGGAAATGGCAACCCACTCCAGTACTCTTGCCTGGAGAATCCCATGGACAGAGAACCCTGGCAGGTTACAGTCCATGGGGTTGCAAGAGTTGGACACAACTTAGCGACTAAACCACCACGACATCATCATCATCATCATCATTATCATAACTGCTCAAATAATAGAAATCTTTTTTTTTTCCAATTACTTTTTCCTCAAATTTCTTCATCTTATTGTGCTTTTCAGGGAACTCAAGGGGCAGTGAGATACTTAGGAGAGGGTGGCAGGCAAAGGATTAAGATATGGTGAGAGGTGGAAATTTCTCCTCATCTTATGACTGAGGAGGAAAAAATTCAACATCTACTCCAAAGTGTCATTTTTTCTTTTGCTGGATTTGTTGTCAATGGGGTTAGGGTCTGATTGTGCAGCGTTCTATTGTTGACAGGCCTAGAGGTGATGAATGAAGCCAATCAAGTTTATTAAATTATAATAGATAATATGACTTTAACTAAAAGTACTAAATCATAGTGCTTGTGTGACAAGCAGGATGAAACTTTCCTATTATATGACAATTTAGTATACTGAATTAGTCAATTGAAGGCTTTAATAAAAACAAGGAGAGGTGAGTTCTCTGGCAACTTGATTGATTATTCCCAACCTACAGAGATTATGATTTTCTTGTTAACTGTATCCATGTTTACTGGATTCATGTTCTCTTCTCCAGTTACTGATAGAATAATGCTGCTCATTTCTGGCTGTTTGGGCTTTCACACTCTACATCAATGGCTCCAAATGTACATTCATTAAGAAGGCACAAGCCTGGCTACATAAGGATCCATCAAGGATCTGGTTAAAAATATAAATTTGAGTGACTCATTCCCAAACTTACTAAAATATTATCTTCTTTCTTTCTCCAAAGAAACTGGTAAAAAAAATTGGATATTCTCCCATATAGTACATTTAAATGGTATGCTAGTGTGTCCTCACTGAGGTTATCGCTAGGTCATTTCAGCTTCGTAATGGTGGTAATAAAAAGTATTGATAATTTCTAGACACTTTGATAACTCATTTAAATTTTCCTATTTCCCTCTCACATATGGTTGATAACATCACTTTGTAGACAAATTTTAATAGCTGAACTTCAGAATTACTCTTTCCAAATTTGGAGTGGAAAAGATTAGATAGAATCCTCCATAATAGGATTAATAATGCACCTTCTATTCTTTTAGTTGGAAATTATCATAAACTTACACTTTTCAGGGTTTGGAGTATTGATGATGATGCTAAAATCCCCCTTTTGTAGAAGGACAGGGCAAATCAATTATGTTGAATAGACATCATTTCTGAAGTTAACAGTTTCTTCCTGAGAGAATGCTAATGTTTCACTTTCTGTGAGTTCATTTTTTGACAGTTGAGAATGCCAACTCTTGTGTAAATTTCCATAAACATTAGGGTATAATATATGTTATGTTTCATAAGCTAAGTTTCTATTATGGTTCACAATTCACGAAACAGAAATATAGAACAAATCAGTAAAAAAAAGTGATTTGGAAACTATTCTTCTTGTATTGTGATTTAGAAGAAGAAAAACATTTTCCCAGGTACATCCTGGTATATTGATCCTGCAGAATGCTCTTTTAAAAAAGAAAATGACTCTGAAGTAAAACACACTGTTCTACTCTGGCCTGGAGACTCATCTTGCACATTAGCAAATTAAAGATTTGAAAAACTTTGGAAATAGAAGCCTAGCTAACTCAGCACTTGCTAGATGTATTTGATGACAAAATATTTCCATATGCTATCTATTAACATCTAAGCCCCATAGAACACATTAATATTTAAGATATAAAATCTGATTGTAAATGATTAATAATTTTGGATGGATTTAGTGTGGGTATATGGAGGAGAAATTCTTAATTGAATAACAGAAACAAAATATGTCTTTTCATATCTTGTGGATATGAATTAACCATTGTATATATGAAACTATTTATAATTTCCTTAATAATAGCTTTTGAGAACCTCATAACCAATGATGTCAAAGAATTCATTTATAGATAAAAATATTAGAAAGTTTTAAAGTGTTGTACTCATTATCATGAAATTCCACCTCACTGATAATGAAAAATATATGTTTTTGCTTTCATTACCAAGTACAGTCATGGAAATTTAAAGCCTATACAGTTTGGATGAATTAGAAAAGGCAATAGTCATTGAGACTGTAAAGTCTCTCTAGAAAATACAACTGAAATACAAATACAAACTGAAGAATATAAGCCTAATAGTTTTGGGCAAATTGAGCTCTTCAGATAATAGCAAGACAATATACCAATATTTATAGCATATGAATTATGAAATACTAATAGACATTTTGTGATAACTGATTTATAGCTCTATATAGATGTGTACCTATTTTTTGAAATAAAGTGTTTATTTCTATATTAATGGCTTATTAAGTCATTAACAATGCCAATGTCTATCCTTTGTCCATAAGTGAATTCACAAATGAGGAAATAATTATTTGATGAGCCACATTTCCAGATAACTGTTTCTAAAAAAAATGATCACTGTAACTATACCCAGTCTTCCTAGGTATAATAATATTAACTGGTTATATATTTTTTCTTATAGACTTCATTCTTTTAGAGCAGTTTTAGGTTCCCAGAAAAACTGAGCAGAGAGTACAGAGAGTTTCACTCTATTTCCCTGATCCCACATGTGTACTCCACCCCTTCCCCACTATACACATAACCCACAAGAAAGATACACCTGCTACAACTGGTGAACCTACTCTGATGCATCATTATCTCTCAAAATCCACAGTTTATTCAGATTCCCTCAGTGTACATTCTATAGCTCTGGACAAAAGTATAATGACAGAAATCCTCCACTCTCATATCATGTAGAATGGATTCACTGCTCTAAAAATACTCTGTGCTTTATTCATCTGTTGCTCCTTTGGACCTCTGGCAATCTCTCATCATTTTACTGTCTGCAGAGTTTTACCCTTTTCAGAACATCCTATCTTTGGAACCACACAGAATGTACCCATTGAGGATTGGCTTCTTTCATTTAATAATATGCATTTAAGATTTCTTCATGTCTTTTCAGCTCATTTTTTAAGTGCTAAATAATATTCCATTTTCTGGAAGTAACACAGTTTGTCTCTCCATTCATCTATTGAAAGACATCTTGGTTTCTTAATGAGTTACACTTTAATCTTGTTATAATCCTAATAGGCAGATAGAGCAGAAAAAAGTGGGCATCTTTAGGTTACTAAGAGGAGCCATTATATTATTTTTCACTTCTTTGGAAATTACTGTTCCTATCCCACAAACATAAGTATGAAAAGAACAGAGATTGCAAAAAAAAAAAAAGAGAGAGGGAGAAGAAGAACAAAGGATCCTGTAAATAGGCTCAATTAGAGCCTTAAATGTAACTGAGTAATACAGAGCATGAACACAGACATACACAAACATTACCTCTTTGGCACAATACAAGTAGTAAATTTAGACAATGCGGTTTTAATCTGTTAAAATTGTTAATGCCACAAGAAAATTTATTCTACTTCTCAACCTTGTTTTTTCCTTATTTTGCTTCTTAATAAGCAATGTGTTTTTTTGTGATTAAAGAGACACTAGAAAATTTCTTCAATAATTTAATCAAGTGATTAAGGAGTAAGCTTTATCTGACACTTCTAGGATTCTGAGATTTGATCAAAGTCAAATCAGTCTTTGTTTACAGATTATAAATAAAATTATAGAATGAAAACGAAAAACTTGAGTTCTTGTAACCTAAATCATAATCTATGTATACCATTTTTAAAGTCAATTAATGTATAGAATAGACTCGTGGACTTTGTGGATGAGGGTAAGGGTGGGATGATATGGGAGAAGGGCATTGAAGCATGTTAATTTTCATATGTCTAATCAATCGCCAGCCCAGGACTGATGCTCGGGGCTGGTGCAGTGAGATTTCCCGGGGTGGGGGAGGGAAGAGGGAGGGGGGTTCCGGAGGGGAAGCATATGTAAACCCATGGTGATATCATGACAATGTATGGCAAAAACAATTAAAAATAAATAAATAAAAAAAAATTAAAAAAAATAAAGTCAATTAATGAAAAAAATGATTTAGACTAAATTTCTGTCAGTACTTGATAAATAATTTATCTGTTTATATAAATGATAGTCATTAGATTTGAAATAGGCATATATTTTTATAGTGTTACTTTCAGGCAAATTTTCACTTGTCTAAAGTCTAAGATCCAATCAATTTGGTCTGACTGGTTTATAACCTAATTTTGAGAAATATTTTCTAATGCATAAATTAGATTCATCAAAATGGAAGGAATCTGACAGGAGTATACAACAATATGTACTTCTGAAAAATCACAAGAAAATAGTTTACCATTTGACCTTTTGTCAAAACAGCCAAGACATGAAACATCATTGAGATAGCATCTTTTTTCTAAAGCAATTTCAGTCCTAAAAAAAATATCAAAAGATTCAGTGAAAGACTTCTCTTGATTTCCTTTGTATCTATGAAAACAAGTAAGATTGAGGGTAAGTTTAGGTAAGGTAGCTTTGGGGGGGCCTACATGCATAGTGAGATTTTGATAAAATAGCCTATTTATTTGAGGCAAGGTTAGTGAAAATAATCGGAGTAATTTATGAAAGGAAATTAAAAAATTTTTATTACTTCAGCCTTTATACTCTCTCCTAACCATTTCTTCCAGTGAGATGGAGAGGGAATAAAGTTACTTGGGGAATAATTTATTGTTTAATGGAAAATTATTTGGGGTGAGGGAATAATTATAATATATAATTATTATTTTAATAATAAAAGAAATAAGACACATTAACAATAGTCCATCATGACATTCTCATGCATTTTTCTCTTGATTAGCTTTGATGTTGACTTTTATTTTGCTTTCATCCTAAATTCATGAAATACTTTTTCTTCTCTTTCATTTTATTTATAGTTTTATTCACATTGTGAGTTGATGAAAGTGATGTTTTACTATAAAATCTATTTAGTCTGGGAGACATGTGGTTACCAGATCTCTGACTACAACTCCAGATAATTGGGAGAGAAGGGCCTGACCACTAAAATCCACTTGATGAAGAGTATAACAGGAGTCTGGAAGGGAAAAGAGATTGAGCTGCAGCAAATGAAACAGAAGAGCTAGACTAACATAGCAAAACGGAAATAAAGACCAAGGCAGGCAGATAAATCTAAGCCATCAATCTAAAGTGGCAAGCAATCACAAAGAGTTTTCATCTTACATGCTAATGCCTATCACTTGTTAGAAGCAATTGATAAAGAATGTGAGGTGGTAAAGAATGAGAGGTGAGATAGTACAACTGATTAGCTATCACTCTCGTGGATACAAGAAGAGAGCTATGATAGATGTACCAAATGCTTGTGATCTCTCACCTAAATAAGGAGGGAGTAAGTGGTGGAGCCCAGGAAACCTTCAGCTGTCTGTGCGTGTGAATAGTACTTGTGCCTGTATTAAAAAGAGAGAGAGAGTCTCTATTTGGTTGCAGAGCATCACAGTGAAAAGTCATGGATGTACGTCATCTTACCCAGTAGTTCACACTTTGTCTCTTCTTTGCACAATGGAAATAACTTCTGACCAAGCAATAGTTTCCCATATACTAACAGATTGAAGAGGTATCAATTCAGGGATACCAGGAATAAAAGCTTGAATTTCTTTAAAAGGAAGTTTCTTGAATAGAGGCACAGTGAGAAATAATGAATAAACCTTACTATAGCAACTCCAAGCTATTACCCCAAGCCTATTCATCATCAAGTACCCAATTGGTACACTTTCCATCATTAATCACTGATAATGGGTTCAGCATGCCAAAAGCAGAATAACTGAAGTTAAATGTCTGATATCTTGATAGCATGTGGTAAGATAACCTCTTACTAATAAATGGAATAACAGAGTTTGGTAGGTCAACACAGAAGATACAGTGCACTATATTCAATGAAGTGCCAAACATCACTAGGGCAGTCTTGCCAATATTCGAACCAGATATCTTGGAGATTAGGATGAACAACTTTCTAGGAACACATAAAGGATGAAAGGGTGGGAAACAGCTTCTCAAGTTAACCTGCAACTGTGACTAAGAATCAACACCATAGGAGATGGTTTACCATCACCAGAAATCACTGCCGGTAGTCTTCAATGTTTTAAAGACAAGCTTTTCCACGTGAGCTCTTTTTCTGCATGCCATGTTAGGGGAGGCCGCCTCAGCTCGTTCTGGTGTACAGAATCACACAGTGGCCAGGAACTTGGCCTCTGAAGTCAGACAACCCTTAGATCAAATACCAATTCTATCAGATTATACTTAGATATATTTTTAATTGGTTGTGTGACATTTCTAAGCCCGAATCTCCTCATAGGCAAAGAGGATAAAACAAACATAGCTATTTAACTGTAAAAGTCAAATACACGCCAAGTGACTAAGCCAGAACCTGGCACAGTAAGTGCTCAGTTAAATGCTAGATTTAAAACAAATGGAAACTGCCCTCAGGTACTCTGAATTTTTATTATGGGCACTGATGTACCTGCTGACCTCATGAAGAGCTTCTGTTGGTGTTAGCCTAGTGGCACCTGGAGTGGGCTGAGCTTTTGGCTCACTACAATTATTCTAGGCCAGCTCGCATTGGATGTGATAGTAAGAATCCCCTTCTCCACTGTTGCTTCCAGAGCAAACTTCCAAGTAGATGTGACTTTGAGGGCCGCCAAGTTCACACATTTGAACAGGAGCACCCTAAATTCCTGCTCCTAGCTCTACATTTGGCCTGGGGCAGGGTGAGACAGTAAACTAAGACTTTAGCAACTAGAAAACAGAGGCTACCTACAACATTTAGAAACAGTTCTCTCCTTTAAAGCGAATGTTTATTGGGAAGGTCAAGTCCAGTGAATTTATAATCATTTGCTATTAAATCATGATGAAGCTTAAAATCCCAGAGGTCATAATCATCTTTTCATCATACACATTGCTTATCATTTTCAGGAGGCCTAAACTGGCTCTGAAAAGTGGTTCATTTTGCTGGGTTTCATATCACTAGGGCCAGGAATGAGACCTAAAACTTCTGATAGAGCTCTACATAAAAAGGTGATCATTCTAAGATCAAAGTTAGTGCTTTATTTCTTGAACTTTGTCCATTACTTGAAGACAAGCAAAAGTTCCAAAGTCTATAGAGGTCAGATTGTCTCCAATTCCTTCTCTCAGACTAATAGGAATCAGAGGTAAAGAAGTTCTAGCCTGGGGGATTCTAGGAGTTGTAATGAACAAACTGATTTAGGTAGATCGAATGCCAAAAATTTAAAAGTCTAGGCACAATATTCAAATGAATCACCAATTCAAAGAAGTCAGACTGAGAGCAAGAGCTCATGTATGATTTAAAGGGTGGAAATCAGAAAAGAATGAAGGTTTCAAAGCATGATAAAGAAAGGAGTTGTTAAACAGCTGAGCAGCATGAACATGATGTTTCACACATCATAAAACTAAGTGAGAGTTTAATTTCCAACATGGAATAACATAGGCAGGAAATAATAGTCAGAGAATTAAGAACGTAGAATTGTGCTAAAGAGTTATGTGAAAAATTCCTTTTAATGAGGGGGTTCAATCCTCACATCCATGTTCTCTAGTCAGTCTTAACCATGTCCCTGATGACTTTATTTCACACTAAAGAAGCTTAGTGTGAAAGTCAAAACCTGCCCAAAGTTTCCGTTCTCCAAAAGGTCCCTGCATCTCCTTAGCATTCATGGCAAATTTGAATTGCAGAAAATAATTTCCATTAGCACTACATTATAACAAGTGGAACTTAGCAGTGAACCAATTGCTGCAAAATGTCACAAGATGTGTGAGAAAACCACATGATTGGGAATTCAATACCACATCATCATTCTTGATGATGAACCAACTCATTTTTGTCACTGTAGCACATATACTGGAGTACAATCACAGTACTCTGTTAAGACATGGGAATAGAGTAGACGAAATGCCAATTTAGCTAGAGATCAGTACTGACAACAAGCGCTGATTCAGCACACAAGAAGCTGTTCTACAATTAATTCAGGAAAAGAGAGAACTCCTCTTTTCTGTAGTAAATGTATTTCTAGTCTATTAAACTATAACATAATGCTGGATAAAGCTGCATCATAATGGTTCTACTGCTGGATTGACTTAAAATACCAAAATCATCCACTTAGACAGGTGCAAATTTCCCTATTTCTACAACAGAAAGGTAACTGAAAGCCCCAAACACTATTCACGGTTAACATTGAGCTCTTAGAGAATGCTTTTTGTTGAAAGTTCAAAACAAGATAAAATATTAGAAGCATTCAAAAGCATTTTATCTTTTAAATATCAGTCTCCAGAACCAAAAGTCAGAGAATTCCTGAAATATTTTTCAGCAAAAAAATGGACTAGAATTTGCAATACAAATTGAAATGCTTTAATGTATGATACAGTACTCACAAAGATGGGAATTATGCCTAATAAACACCTGCGGGAATTTTTTGAAAGTACATATAAAGGGATATATTTTCATAATCAGAAGTATATCTCTATATTCAAAGAAATTCAGAATAAGTAGACTGGACATGAATTTCTGACTTAGTATTTTCCAATTTGGGGAATGTAATATAAATATCAGCTATTTTTGGTAAAAATGAATGTCCATCCATTTCAGTAATATCTATTGTCCATTTAATAGCATATGACAAGCAGGCTGGGAAAACACTGGAAGGAGCAGAGCAAATAAAAACAAATTGCTATAAAAATGTATTTCTCATAATTAAATGTTCATTTTAAATACCTGAGGATACTAAAATCCAGATTCTGATTTTGTAGGTCTGAGATTCTACATCTCTAGAGGCTACCATGTAGTATCTATGCTGTTAGTCTGGGGAACAGTCCTTGAAGAACAGTTACAAAGAAATACAAAAGTAAATCTGCATCATACAGAGAGGAGCTTGCTTTTTCAGATTTCTCTGTAAAAGTCCCTCTTAATCTGCTGTGCGATATCAATGGTTTTTAACTTGGCTGCACATTAGAATTACCTGGCGAGTTTTCAAAAATCCTGGTGTCCAGGTCACATCCCAAATCAACTAAACCAGAATCTTCAGGGCTAGTGCCCAGCATCAGTGGGTGTTGAGGGTCCCCAGGGGATTCGAATGAATAACAAGAGTGAGAACCAATCACTTAGATTGACTTTTAGCGATATTAACAAACAAAGCTCAGCTCTTCTTAACTTTAGCCTAGTAACCAGGTCGGAGAAGGCAATGGAAAATCCCATGGACGGAAGAGCCTGGTGGGCTGCAGTCCATGGGGTCCCTAGGAATCAGACACGATTGAGAGACTTCCCTTTCACTTTTCACTTTCATGCATTGAAGAAGGAAGTGGCAACCCACTCCAGTGTTCTTGCCTGGAGAATCCCGGGGATGGGGGAGCCTGGTAGGCTGCCGTCTGGGGTCGCACAGAGTCGGACACGACTGAGGTGACTTAGCAGCAGCAGCAGCAGCAGTAACCAAATTCTTGAACAGATGTCATGACTGCTACAAATATCAACACAGTAAAATCAAGCAAAATCCTTAGCTGTTTTGATCCTTTCCCACTCTAGTTCTTTAGGCAACTTTGTGAGGACTTCTTAGAGTAAGGTTCATAGATGTCCTCTCATCTATTAGTTGGATGCACATTTTGCTAGTCTTATTTCACTACGGTTTTAAGGAAAGAAAAGTACAACTTTCTGAATATATGCTGTCTTTAATTCACAGTGGCAAAAATTGATGATAATTCTTTGTGAATCCCAACTTCAGCTTCATACTAAATATGGAAGCAGCGTCAATCTCCTCACTACTGCAGAAAAGTAGTACTTTGTATATGGGGATTTCCAAGTGGTTCAATGTTAAAGATTCTGTCTGCTAATGCAGGAGATGTGGGTTTTATCCCCGGGTCTGAAAGATCTCTTGGAGAAGAAAATGACAAACTACTCTAGTATTCTTACCTGGGAAATCCCATGGACAGAGGAGTCTTGGAAGGCTACAGTCCTTGGGGTTGCAAAAGAGTCAAACATGACTTAGTGACTAAACAACAGCAATACTTTATATAACATTTGTAAAGAAAAAAGATGCTAATAGCAGCCACAGCAAATGAAAATAAGATTAACTTCCAGTTATGACACTGGTTGTCAATATCTTGATCTCAAGTAACACAGAACCATGGAAATAAACTTCGGTTAGGCTTACATTCTCTATACCACAGAACATTATACAATAAAAATTCATTATGGATCTGAAAAATTTTACATATCAATGCACGTTTCTCTATAAATGTGCAAGATAATTAAAAAGCAAAGATAATCTTGACTAATGGTGTCTCCAACACAAATTTCTAAATGTTTACATAGCAACCACAGGTCAAAATCCTTTCTAATATTGATTGCACCAAAGAAATCCTCCCATATCCTCAGTATCTGGTCTCTTATTTCTTTCAAATGAAAATTGTAATCGTGTCTTTATTCTTTCATTCAATATTCCTTAATTCAACTAATTAAATGCTAGTGTACTGTGCTACATTCTGGATATAAGGTGTAGTGAGCAAAACCAGATAAAGTCCCTGGTTTTGTTAGAGTTTATAAACCAGAAGGGCAGATATACATCCCTTAAGAAATTACAGTTTCACAAATTACTATGTATAAAATAGATAAGCAATGTGGATTTTGTAAGAACCTAAAATGGACTATAATCTGAAAGAATACTGAATAACTAGTCTACATGTTAAACTAGCACAATATTGCAAAGCAACTATACCTCATTTTTAAAAAAGAAATGTATGAATCATATCCCCTTTATGGGTCACTGCCTTGTCGTGCTGAAGGGGCTTGTGTAACTCAATGAAGCTAAGAGCCATGCTGTGTGGGACCATCCAAAATGGACAGGCCATAGTGAAGAGTTCTGACAAAAAGTGATGCACTGGAGGAAGGAATGGCAAACTACGCCAGTATACTTGCCCTGAGAACCTCATGAACTGTATAAAAAGACAAAAAGATATGACATTGAAAGATAAGTCCTCCAGGTCTTGACACTACTATTCAAGATTATCTTTGCTTTTTAATTATCCTGCACATTTATAGAGAAATGTGCATTAGTATGTAACATGTTTCAGAACCATATGAGTTTTTATTGTGATAATGTTCTATGGTGTGGAGAATTTATATGGGAATGGGTAAATTTAATTCAGATGACCAATATATCTATTACTGTGGGCAAAAAGCCCATAGAAAAAATGGAGAAGGCCACATAATCAACAAAAGAGTCAGAAATTCAGTACTTGAGTGCAACCTAAAAAATGACAGATTGATCTCAGTTTATTTCCAAGGCTCCACTCTACATCACAGTAACTGAAGTCCATGCCCCTACCACTGATGCCAAAGAAGCTGAACTTGGTCAATTCTCTGAAGACCTGGAAGACCTCTTAGAACTAACACCAAAAAAAGATGTTCTATTCATTGTTGGGGGTTGGAATGCAAATGTAGGAAGCCAAGAGATACCTGGAGTAACAGACAAGTTTGGGCTTTGAGGACAAAAAGCAGCAGAGCAAGGGCTAACTGAATTCTGCCAAGAACATGCACTGGTCATAGCAAACACCCTTTTCAACAACACAAGAGACAACTTTACACATGGACATCACCAGATGGTCAATACCAAAATCAAATTGATTATCTTTTTTGTAGCCATAGAGCAAAAACAAGACATGATGCTGACTGTGGCTCATATCATCAGCTTCTCATAGCAAAATTCAGGCTTAAACTAAAGAGACAGGGAAAACCACCAGGCCAGCCAGGTATGACTTAAATAAAATCTGCTATGAAAATGCAGTGGAAGTGATGAACAGCTTCAGGGAATTAGATCTAGTAAACAGTTTGCCTAAAGAACTATTGTCGGAGGTCTGTAATATTGTGCAGGAGGCAGTGAACAAACCACCTCAAATAAAAAGAAAAGCAAAAAGGCAAAGTGGTTATCTGAGGAGGCTTTACAAATAGTTGAAGAAAGAAGAGAAGTGAAAAGCAAGGGAGAAAGGGAAAGGTACACCCAACTAAACACAGAGTTACAAAGAATGGCAAGGAGAGACAAGAAGGCCTTCTTCAATGAACACTGCATAAAAATAGAGGAAAACAACAGAAGGGGAAAGATTAGCGATCTCTTCAGGAAAGTTGGAAATATCAAAGAACATTTTTCCCCCAAATGGGCACAATAAAAGACAGAAACAGCAGAGATATAGTAGGTGCTGAAGAGATCAAGAGGAGATGAAAAGAATACATGGAAGAACTATACAAAAAAGATCTTAATGAATTGAATGACCATGATGGTGTGGTCAGTCACTCAGAGCCAGACATTCTGGAGTGTGAAACCAAGTGGGCCTTAGGAAGCACTGCTATTAATAAAGCTAGTGAATGTGATAGAATTCCAGTAGAGCTATTCAAAATCCTAAAGGATGATGCTATCAAAGTGTTGCACTTAATATGTCAGGAAATCTGGAAGACCCAGCAGTGGCCACAGGACTGGAAAAAGTCAGTCCTCATCCATATTCCCAAGAAGAGTAACATTAAGAAAGTCTGATCAAAAGACAATTGCATTTATCTCCCATGCTAGTAAGATTATGCTTAAATTTTGCATGCTAGGCTCCAGCATTATGTGAACCAAGAAATTCCAGGTGGCCAAGCTGGGTACAGAAAAGATAGAGGAATCAGAGATCAAATTGCCAACATTTGCTGGATCATAGAGAAAGGAAGGGAATTTCAGAAAAAAAAAAATCTATCTCTGTTTCATCAACTATGTTAAAGCGTTTGACTCTGTGAATCATAAAAACCTGTGGAAAGTTCTTAAAGAAATGGGACTATCAGACCATCTTACTTGTCTCCTGAGAAACCTGTATGCAGGTCAAGAAACAAGAGTTAGAACACTGTCTGGGAAAGCTGATTGGTTCAAGATTGAGAGAGGAGTACAGCAGCACTGTCTGCTGTCACTCTGTTTATTTAAACTATATGCTGAGCACATTATGAGAAATGACAGGCTGGGTGAGTTATAAGCTCAAATCAAAATAGGCAAGAGAAACATCAACACCCTCAAATATGCAGATGATACCACTCTAATGGCAGAAAGAGAAGAGGTACTAAAGAGCCTCTTGATGAGGGTGAAGGATGAGAGAGAGTGAAAGAGCCAGCTTAAAACTAAATATTAAAAAAACTAAGATCATGGCATCAGTCCCCATTACTTCATAGCAAATATAAGGGTAAAAGGTGGAAATAGTGACATATTTCTTATTCTTGGGGTCTAACATCACTGTGGATAGTAACTGTAGCCATGAAATCAGAAGATGATTGTTTCTTGATAGGAAAGCAAGATAGTATGTTGAAAAGCAGAGACAACTCTGCTGACAAAGTCAATGCTTATAGTCAATGATATAGTCTTCCCTGTGGTCATGTATAGTTGTGAGAGCTGGACAATAAAGAAGGCAAAATGCCAAAGAATTGACACCTTTGAACTCTGGTGCTGAAGACTCCTGAGAGTCCTTTGGACAGCAAGGAGATGAAACTAGTCAATCTTACAAGAAACCTACCCTGAATACTCATTGAAAGGACTAATGTTGAAGCTGAAGCTCCAGTATTTTGGTCACTAGATGTGAAAGGCTAACTCATTGGAAAAGCCCCTGATGCTAGAAAAGATTGAGGGCAGAAGAGGGTGTCAGAGGATGAGATGGCTGGATGGCAACACCAATGCAATGGACATGAAGTTGGGCAAATTTTGGGAGATGCTGAGGGGTAGGGAGGCCTGGTGTGCTACTTTCCATAGGATTGCAAAGAGTCAGATATGGCTGGGAAACTGAAAAACATCAACGACAATGAATCATACAGGCTCATGTAAGAGAAAAAAACTACAGACTCAAGTAGAAAAAAATCATAAAACTGCAGCTACAACAAATGCTTTTCAAAAAAAGTAAGAAATACTGACAAGGACTCTAAAATAGAGTTTGATCTGCTTAGGGAGGTCAAGGAAGAATATCCCGAAGAAGCAACATTTGAACTGTAATCTGAAAGATGGTCAGTTTTTGTCTGTTTTTTAAAAAGCGATATTGAGGTGTAATTGGTATAAAAAGAACCACACAATTTAATGTATACAATTTGATGCATTTGAACACAGGCAAACATTTACAACACCATCACCTCCATCAGTGTATTAGACATATCCAACAACTCCCAGAGTTTCCTTTGTCCCTTTGTTTTCTTTTGGTCAGTCAGGTCAAATGCTCAGTTGTGTGCAACTCTTTGTGACCCCATGGACTGCAGCACTCAAGGCTTCTTTGTCCATCACTAACTCCTGGAGTGTACTCAAACTTATGTCCATTGAGTTGGTGATGCCATCTGACCATCTCACCCTCTGTCATCCCCTTCTCCTGCCTTCAATTTTTCCCAGCATAAGGGTCTTTTCAAATGAGTCAGTTCTTCACATCAGGTGGCCAAAGTATTGCAGTTTCAGCTTCAACATCAGTCCTCCCAATGAACACCCAGGACAGATCTCCTTTAGGATGGACTGGTTGGATTTTCTTGAAGTCCAAGGCACTTTCAAGAATCTTCCCCAATACCACAGTTCAAAACCATCAATTCTTCTACACTCAGCTCTTTATAGGCCAATTCTCACATCCTTACATGACTACTGGAAAAACCATAGCTTGGACTAGACAGACCTTTGTTGACAAAGTAATGTCTCTGCTTTTTAACATGCTTCTAGTTTGGTCAAAACTTTCCTTCCAAGGAGTAAGCATCTTTTAATTTCATGGCTGCAATCACCATCTGCAGTGATTTTGGAGTCCCCCAAAATAAAGTCTCGCACTGTTTCCATTGTTTCCCCATCTATTTGCCATGAAGTGATGGGACCAGATGCCACGATCTTGATTTTCTGAATGTTGAGCTTTAAGTCAACTTTTTCACTCTCCTTGCACTTTCATCAAGAGGTTCTTTAGTTCTTCTTAGGTTTCTGCCATAAGGGTGATGTCATCTGCTTATCTGAAGTTATTGATATTTCTTCCATCAATCTTGATTCCAGCTTGTGCTTCATCCAGCCTGGCATTTCTCATGATGTACTGTGCATATAAGTTAAATAAGCAGGGTGACAATATACAGCCTTGACATACACCTTTCCCGATTTGGAACCAGTCTGTTCTTCCATGTCTGGTTCTAACTGTTGCTTCTTGACCTGCATGCAGATTTCTCAGGTGGCAGGTCAAGTGGTCTGGTATTTCCATCTCTTTAAGAATTTTCCACAGTTTGTTTTGAGCCATACAGTCAAAGGCTTTGGCGTAGTCAATAAAGAAGTAGATGATTTTCTGAAATTCTCTTGCTTTCTTGATGACCCAACAGATGTTGGCAATTTGATCTCTGCTTCCTTTGCCTTTTCTAAACACAGCCTGAACTGTTCACAGTTCATGTACTGTTGAAGCCTGGCTTGGAGAATTTTGAGCATTACTTTACTAGTGTGTGAGGTGAGTGCAATTGTGTGGTAGTTTGAACATTCTTTGGCACTGGGATGAAAAGTGACCTTTTGCAGTACTGTGGCCACTGCTGAGTTTTCCACATTTGCTGGCATATTGAATGCAACACTTTAACAGCACCATCCTTTAGGATTTGAAATAACTCAATTGGAATTCCATCACCTTCACTAGCATTGTTTGTAGTGTAGCTTCCTAAGGCCCACTTGACTTTTTATTCCAAGATGTCTGGCTTGAGGTGAGTGATCACACCATCGTGATTATCTGGGTCATGAAGTTCTTATAGTTCTTCTGTGTATTGTTGTCACCTCTTCTTACTATCTTCTGCTTCTGTTAGGACCATACCATTTCTGTTCTTTATTTTTCCCATCTTTACATGAAATATTCACATGGTATCTCTAATTTTCTTGAAGAAATCTCTACTCTTTCCCATTCTATTTTTTTCTGCTATTTCTTTGCATTGATTACTGAAGAAGGCTTTCTCATCTCTCCTTGCTATTCTTTGGACCTCTGCATTCAAATGAGTATACCTCTCATTTTCTCCCTTGCCTTTTGTGTCTTTTCTTTTCTCAGCTATTTGTAAGGCCTCCTCAGACAACCATTTTGCCTTTTTTTTCCCCCATGGGGATGGTCTTGATCACTGCCTCTTGTACAAAGTCATGAACCTCCATCCATAGTTCATCAGGCACTCTGTCTATCAGATCTAATCCCTTGAATCTATTTGTCACTTCCACTGTGTAATCATAAGGGGTTTGGTTTAGGTCATACCTGAATGGTCTAGTGGTTTTCCCTACTTTTTTCAATTTAAGTCTCAATTTGGCAATAAGGAGTTCATGATATGAGCCACAGTCAGCTCCCAGTCCTGTTTTTGCTGACTGCATAGAGCTTCTTCATCTTTATCTGCAAAGAATGTAATCAATCTGATTTTGTTTTTGACCATCTGGTGATGTCCATGTTTAGAGTCTTCTATTGTATTGTTGGAAGAGGGTGTCTGCTACGACCAGTGTGTTCTCTTGGCAAAACTGTTAACCTTTGCCCTGCTTCATTTTGTACTCCAAGGCCAAATTTGCCTGTTACTCCAGGTCTCTTGACTTCCTAATTTTGCATTCCAGTCCCCTATAATGAAAATGACAGCTTTATGGGGTATGTTAGTTACAGAAAGTCTTATAGGTCTTCATAGCACAGTTAAACTTCAGCATCTTCATCATTACTGGTTGGGGGAATAGACTTGGATTACTCTGATATTGAATGGTTTGCCTTGGAAATGAATAGAGATCAGTCTGTAGTTTTTGAGATTGTTCCCAAAAACTGCATTTCAGACTCTTTTGTTGACTATGATGGCTACTCCATTTCTTCTAAGGGGTTAGTGCCTGTAGTAGTAGAAATAATGATCAATACAATATTGCATAAGAACCTGGAATGTTATGTCTGTGAATCAAGATAAATTGGACATGGTCAAAAGGAGATGGCAAGAGGGAACATCAACATTTTAGTAATCAGTGCATTAAAATGTACTGAAATGGGTGAATTTAACTCAGATGAACACTATATCTACTACTGTGGGCAAGAGTCACCATATGGTCAATATAAATATCATATTGGTTATATTTTTTGCACCCAAATATGGAGAAACTCTATATAGTCAGCAAAAATAAAACCTGGAGGTGACTTGGCTCAAATCAGCTTCTTATTGCAAAGTTCAGATTTAAATTCAAGAAAATAGGGAAAACTTCTACACCATTAAGGTATAACTTAAATCAAATACCTTATGATTATATATTAGAGGTGATAAATTGATTCAAGAGATTAGATCTGGTAGACAAAGTGTCTGAAAACCTATGGATATAGGTTTATAACACTGACAGGAGGTGGTGACCAAAACCATCCCAAAGAAAAAGAAATGAAAGAAAGCAAACTGCTTGTCTGAGGAGGCTTTACAAATAGCAGAGAAAAGAAGTGTAAAGCAAAGAAGAAAAGGAAAGATATTCCTATCTGAATGCAGAGTTCCAAAGAATAGCAAGGAGAGATAAAAAAAGCCTTCCTCACCGATCAATGCAAAGAAATAGAGGAAAACCATAGAATGGGAAAGACTAGAGATCGCTTCAAGAAAATTAGAGATATCAAGGGAACATTTCATGCAAAGATGGGCTTGATAAAGGACAGAAATGGTATGGACCTAACAGAAGCAGAAGGTTTTAAGAAAAAGTGGCAAGAATACACAGAAGAACTGTACAAAAAAGATCTTCATGACCTAGATAATCACAATGGTGTGATCACTCACCTAGAGCCAGACATCCTGGAATGTGAAGTCAAATGGGCCTTAGAAAGCATCACAAAAAACAAACCTAGTGGAGGTGATGAAATTCCTGTTAAACTATTTCAAATCCTGAAAGATGATGCTTTGAAAGCACTGCAGTCAATATGCCAGCAAATTTGGAAAACTCAGCAATGGCCACAGGACTGGAATGGGTCAGTTTTCATTCCAATCCCAAAGAAAGGCAATGCCAAAGAATGCTCAAACTACCGCACAACTGCACTCATCTCACATGCTAGTAAAGTAATGCTTAAAATTCTCCAAGCCAGGCTTCAGCAATACATGAACTGTGAACTTCCAGATGTGCAAGCTGGTTTTAGAAAAGGCAGAGGAACCAGAGATCAAATTGCCAACATCCGCTGGATTATCAAGCAAGCAAGAGACTTCCAGAAAAACATCTATTTCTGCTTTATTGACTATGCCAAAGCCTTTGACTGTGTGGATCACAATAAACTTTAAAAAATTCTGAAAGAGATGGGAGTACAAGACCACCTGACCTGTCTCTTGAGAAACCTGTATGCAGGTCAGGAAGCAACAGTTAGAACTGGACATGGAACAACAGACTGGTTCCAAATAGGAAAAGGAGTATGTCATGGCTGTATATTGTCACTCTGCTTATTTAACTTATATGCACAGTACATCATGAGAAATGCTGGGCTAGAAGAAGCACAAGCTAGAATCAAGATTGCCAGGAGAAATATCAATAACCTCAGATATGCAGACCACACCACCCTTATGGCAGAAAGTGAAGAGGAACTAAAAAGCCTCTTGATGAAAGTGAAAGAGGAGAGTGAAAGAGTTGGCTTAAAGCTCAACATTCAGAAAACTAAGATCATGGCATCTGGTCCCATCACTTCATGGGAAATAGATGCGGAAACAGTGGAAAAAAGTGTCAGAGTTTATTTTTGGGGGCTCCAAAGTCACTGCAGATGGTGATTGCAGCCATGAAATTAAAAGATTACTCCTTGGAAGGAAATTTATGGCCAACCTAGATAGTATGTTAAAAAGCAAAGACATTACTTTGCCATCAAAGGTCCATCTAGTCAAGGCTATGGTTTTTCCAGTAGTCATGTATGGATGTGAGAGTTGGATGGTGAAGAAAGCTGAGCACCGAAGAATTAATGCTTTTGAACTGTGGTGTTGGAGAAGACTCTTGAGAGTCCCTTGGACTGCAAGGAGATCCAACCAGTCCATCCAAAAGGAGATCAATCCTGGGTGTTCACTGGAAGGACTGATGTTGAAGCTGAAACTCCAATACTTGAGCCACCTCATGCAAACAGTTGAATTATTGGAAAAGACCCTAATGCTTCTAGGATTGGGGGCAGGAGGAGAAGGGGACAACAGAGGATGAGAAGGCTGGATGGCACCACCAAGTCGATGCATGTGGGTTTGGGTAGACCCTTGGATTGGTGATGGACAAGAAGGCCTGACATGCTGTGATTTTGGGGGTCACAAAGAGTTGGACACAACTGAGTGACTGAACTGAATTGAGAAAAGACAAGTAAAAGGGAAGGGAGAAAGGGAAAGATTCACCCAACTGAATGCAGAGTTCTAGAGAATAGCAAGAAGAATCAGAAAGTCTTCTTAACTGAACAATGTAAAGAAAAACAGGGGAAAACAATAGAATTGGAAAGACTAGAGATCTCTTCAAGAAAATTGGAGATATCAAGCAAATATTTCATGCAAAGATGGGCATAATAATGGGAAGAAATGGTAAGGACCTAACAGAAGCAGAGCATATTAAGAAGAGATGGCCAGAAGTTGCATAAGAAGTATACAAAATAGTTTTTAATAACCCAGATAACTACAATGATGTGGTCATTAATCTAGAGCCAGACATATTGGAGAGTGAAGTCAAATGGGTCTTAGGAAACATTACTACAAACAGCTAGTAGAGGTGATTAATTCCAACTGATCTATTTCAAATCCTAAAATGATGCTGTTAAAGTGCTGCACTCAATATGTCAACAAATCTGGAAAACTCAGCAGTGGAAGTGACAAATAGATTCAAGGAATTAGATCTGATAGACAGAGTGCCTGATGAACTATGGATGGAGGTTCGTGACACTGTACAGGAGGCAGGGATCAAGACCATCTCCAAGGGAAAGAATTTCCAAAAGGCAAAATGGTTGTCTGAGCAGGCCTCACAAATAACTGTGAATAGAAGAGAAGCGAAAGGCAAAGGAGAAAAGGAAAGATATACCCATTTAAATGCAGAGTTCCAAAGAATAGCAAGGAGACATAAGAAAGCCTTCCTCAGGGATCAATGCAAAGAAATAGACGAAAACAATAGAATGGGAAAGACTAGAGCTCTTCAAGAAAATTAAAGATACCAAGGGAACATTTCCTGCAACAAAGATGTGCACAATAAAGGACAGAAATGGTATGGACCTCACAGAAGCAGAAGATATTAAGAAGAGGTGGCAAGAATATAAACTTTATGAATTTTCAAGGTACACAGTTTGTGTGGCCTTCTGGTTGAAGAGTATATCCTAACACCGAAAATACACATTTTGCTGTACACAGAAGAACTCTACAAAAAAGATCTTCATGACCCAGATAATCACAGTGGTATGATCACTCACTTAGAGCCAGACATCCTGGAAGGCAAAGTCAAATGGAACTTAGGAAGCATCACTACAAACAAAGCTCATCGAGGTGATGGAATTCCAGTTGAGGTATTTCAAATCCTAAAAGATGATGCTGTGAAAGTGTTGCACTCAATATGTCAACAAATCTGGAAAACTCAGCAGTGGCTACTGGACTGGAAAAGGTCAGTTTTCATTCCAATTCCAAAGAAGAACAATGCCAATAAATGTTCATACTACTATACAACTGTGCTCATTTGACATGATAGCAAAGTAATGCTCAAAATTCTTTAAGCTAGGCTTCAGCAGTACTTGAAGAGAGAACTTCCAGATGTATAAGCTAGATTTAGAAAAGGTAGAGGAACCAGAGATCAGGTTGCCAACATTCATTATATCATGGAGAAAGCAAAGGAATTCTAGAAAAATCATCTGCTTCACTGACTTTGTTAAAGCCTTTGACAGTGTGGATCACAATAAACTGTGGAAAACTCTTAACGATTTGGGAATACCAGACCACTTTTACCTGTCTCCTCAGAAACCTGTATGCAGGTCAAGAAGCAACAATTAGAACTGGACATGACAGAATGAACTGGTTCCAGATTGGGAAAGGAGTACAATAAGGCTGTAAATTGTCACCCTGCTTATTTTGCTTATAGGCAGAATCCATCATGAGAAATGTCAGCTAGATGAATCTCAAGCTGTAAATAAGATTGCTGGGAAAAATATCCACATCCTCAGATATGCAGATGGTACCATGTTAATGGCAGAAAGTGAAGTGGAACTAAAGAGCCTCTTGATGAGGGTGAAAGAGGAGAATGAGAAAGCTGGCTGAAAAGTCAACATTCAAAAAAATAAAAATCATGACATCCAGTCCAATCACTTCATGGCAAATAGAAGGGGCAAAAGTGGACGTAGTGACAGATTTTATTTTTTAGTGTTTCAAAGCCACTGCACACAGTGACTATAGTCATGAAATTAAAAGACTCTTACTCCTTTGAAGGAAAGCTATGAGAAACCTCCACAGCATAAAAGTAGAGACATCATTTTGCCTGCAAAGGTCTGTATAGTCAATGCTATGATTTCACCAGTAATCACGTACAATGTGAGCATTGGTCCATAAAGAAGGCTGAGTGCAGAAGAATTGATGATTTCCAATTGTGGTACTGGAGAAGGCTCTTGAGAGTCCCTTGAAGTGTAAGGAGATCAAGCCAGTTGGTCCTAAAAGAAATCAACCCTGAATATTTATTGGAAGGACTGATGCTGAAGCTGAAGCTCCAATCTTTGGCTACCTGTTGCTAAGAATTGACTCACTGTAAAAGACACTGATGTTGGGAAAGATTGAAGTCAGAAGGAGAAGAGGGCAGCAGAGGATGAAGTAGATAGTATAACTAACTCAATGGACATGAATTTGAGCCAACTCCAGGAAGTAGTGAACGACAGAGGAGCTTGTTGTGCTGCAATCAGGGGTCGTAGAGCTGGACACAACCTGACAAGTGAACAACATAAACAACCCCTGTATCATCATAGGGATTATTTGAGGTTGAATGAAGGTGAAAATATTTCTTCCTTCATTCAAAAAAGCAGGTAGTAAACGATCTGGATTTGGGTAGAGGAAAGATGCATGGGAGGTTCTGTACAACTGAATGGAACTCCCAACTCTGAGCTAAGGAGAATGAGGAAGAATGATATCTCAAATTGAGCACCATGACCTATGTCTAAGGAGATTATTGTGTCAGCAAAGGCATACTTACTAAAAATTTTGATATACCAAAGTTAAAAACTTTCCTCTAAATAAGAAAGTAACAGGAGCATCTAAACCAGAGAAGGCATGGCCCATGACTAATGAAATAGAATCCTGCTTGAAATTTTACTTCTGTTAGTTCTATAATTCTTCATATTATGCACAAGCTCTCAATATAAAATTTAACTTTTTGTTAAATTGTTATATATGTGTATCTTATAAACTGTGAAACTGAGTGAATTCTCACTAACCAAACATACCTATATAGCCAACACTCAGATTGGGAAAGAGAAATTACCTGCCATCACTGTTCATTCTGCATACACCATCCTAACTTGGCTTCATGTATCTTTGTTAAGTATCACTATTTGGTCTTAGCCATATATCTGGTTCTTATTTCTGGGGATCAGGCTTCCAATGGGGTGAAGTCCTTGGGATAACTGCTCAGTTCTAGAAGATCTGGTGAGGGGAAACCTCAGAGACAAAGCAGAGGTGGCCTGGGTCCATTATATAGACCATAGTTCAGCAAAATATTTCTTATAACGGACCAAATAAGAAACATCATTGGCTTTCAGGGTTATAACATCTTTGCTAAAATTTGAAATGAGTATCAGTGTCTCTGTTCTCATAAAACTTTACTTAGAAAAAAAACAATGTTTTTGTACTTTGTTGATATGTGGTATAGAGAAGCAAAATCAGTGGAATGTGGGTTATTACATGAAAACATCAGAAATCTTCAGGAGGGGAACCTTGTAAAATCCTGGACCTCACTCTAAATAAAAGGCAGTTAACTCAGACAATTATCTTCTGGACTCCTCAAGGCAGGAAAATTTCAGCCTTGTAGTTTATTTTTACTTGTTTCTACTGTTAGTCTTGTTCCTAACTTTCAAAATAATGCAGTCGTCAGCAGCCAGAGAATGTAAATGTCTAGAAGCAAGACTATTTCTGTTATATTTAGCAATACTGCTTAAGGAAAAGTACTCTGGATTTCACACTATTTTTTAAATTTCAAATTCACTAAAAGCAAAGTTTTGTTTCAGTAAAATATTCCATGAACAATGGAATTTGTGTAAATCTTGAAGGTTTTTATATTTGTCAGGTTAACTATTAATTAAAAGTTCACTATATTATAAATTGAAAAAGAGGCATAGTTACACGTAATAGCATATTTTTTTTCCATTTTTTAAAAACCACTGGAGGGTAAATCAACAGGGTAAATCAACTGTATTTCAATAAGAAAACAGCAAAAATAAAACAAAAAATGAACAAAAAAACACTAGTCATTTTAAGATACTTCTATTCAATTCTGTTTCCAGAAGCTATTGTTTGGGAACATGATGAAATGAATCCCATCATTTTCAGCTCAATGTATTAACTCCTTTATGATTTTGGCAGAGGATAGTCTAATATCTACTAGAGAAATACCAAACATGAGAGAGAACAGTAGAATTTGTACAAAGCTCTTGCTTAATCTGCTTTCTATTTTTCCTTCAGAGAACTATGATAATATATAGGGAAATGTGAAAACTAATGTTATTTGATAAAAATCATACAATCATTGGACATCACCTGATATCTATCACTTAAACATTGAATTAATTTTTGTGAATAAATTTTATAGCTGGGAAATTACCCATAGTCTTTCCTTAATCTACACAGTAGATATAGCATCAGATTTAGCATCAGACATAGCATTAGATTGGGTTTTGTTGTTGTCTTCCCTTACACTGAAAATCATATCACCTCATCAACATATAGGCCTTCTTTGACTCATTTTGTCTTCTCCGATATCCAAAATATACTATTATACGTATTGTTCTCATTAACACTAATTCCTACCCTCTAGTCCAAAACAGCCTCATATTTTAATTAGATTACTGCCATAGCTTCCTAGAAGTCATCTTTCTTCCACAATTACTCCTCTATAGTCTATGTTCCATATAGCAGCTACAGTGATACCTTTCAAACAAAGACTAGATGCTATTAACTGGCTCAAAATCCTCCCACAGCTGTCACCCTTTTCCTAAATTTATCCATATATTTATATTCATGTTATATATTTTAATGATCTTTTCTATTAACTAGAATAAACTCAATAAGAATAAGGAATGTTGGGGTGCAGGAAAGGGAAGGGCAATATGGTAGAAAAATAGTCTTGAATTTATTAGATGTATACACATAAGACCACACAGCAGAATATCTTTATTACTTGCAATGTTCGGTTCAGTTCAGTTCAGTCGCTCAGTTGTGTCCGACTCTTTGTGACCACATGAACGGCAGCAACTCAAAGCCTTCTAAATTAAAGCTAGAAAGAAAGCATAGTGGTATTTGTAATGCTTTTTTACCACCCCAAATCTTTTTATTTTATTGGATATTATCAGTTAGTCAGTTCAGTAGCTCAGCCATGTCTGACTCTGAGACTCCATGAGCCGCAGCATGCCAGACCTCCCTGTCCATCACCAACTCCCAGAACCTACACAAACTCATGCCCATTGAGTCAGTGATGCCATTCAGCCATCTCATCCTCTGTTGGCCCCTTCCTCTTCTGCTTTCAATCTTTCCCAGCATCAGGGTCTTTTCACATGAGTTAGCTCTTTGCATCAGGTGGCCAAAGTACTGGAGTTTCAGCTTCAACATCAGTCCTTCCAATGAACACCCAGGATTGATCTCCTTTAGGATGGACTGGTTGGATCTCCTTGCAGTCCAAGGGACTCTCAAGAGTCTTCTCCGACACCACAGTTCAAAAGCATCAATTTTTCGGCACTCAGCTTTCTTCACCATCCAACTCTCACATCCATACATGATTCCTGGAAAAACCATAGCCTTGACTAGATGGACCTTTGTTGACAAAGTAATGTCTCTGCTTTTCAATATGCTGTCTATGATGGTCAAAACTTTCCTTCCAAGGAGTAAGCATCTTTTAATTTCATGGCTGAAATCACCATCTGCAGTGGTTTTGGAGCCCCCCAAAATAAAGTCAGCCACTTTTTCCCCATCTATTTGCCATTAAGTCATGGGAATGGATGCCATGATCTTAGTTTTCTTTATGTTGAGGTGAGTAAATTATGTTAAAATATTCTAATATGCCTCAACTCTAATCCAAATACTATGGATGAAGTTAAGGTGCTTTTAAAGAGGAAGTAGAATAAATGTTGTGTAAAGTTTTTTTCCTGTGGCCATTTTGACGTTATTATCAATAAATATTGAACTTCGTGGAAAGCACATTTTTTCTTATTACTGTGGGAGCTGTATCACATAAAGAAGTTTATCTCTTGCTTAAGTAGTTTACAAATCATCAACAGAAGAAAAAAATGACAATACATACATAGCGAAAAACATGTTTTTTTTCCTTTTTTTTTTTATTAGTTTTGCCATACAATGACATGATATCACCATGGGTTTACATATGCTCCCCCTCCAGAACCCCCCTCCCTCCTCCCTCCCCCCAGGAAATCTCGTTGCACCAGCCCCGAGCATCAATCCTGGGCTGGCGATGAATAGACATATGGTAACTAACATGTTTCAATGCCATTCTCCCATATCATCCCACCCTTTCCCTCATCCACAGAGTCCACGAGTCTGTTCTATATAGCTGCGTTCCTTTTGCTGTCTCGCATGCTGGGTTCTCGTTACCATCTTTCTAAATTTCATATATATGCGTTAATATACTGTATTGTTGTTTTTGCTTCTGGCTTACTTCACTCTGGATAATGGGCTCCAGTTTCGTCCATCTGAGTAGAACTGATTCAAATGAATTTTTTTTAAACAATTCCATTCACCATCGAAACAAAAAGAATAAAATACTTAGGAGTATTTCTACCTAAAGAAACAAAAGACTTGTATATAGAAAACTATAAAACATTGATGAAAGAAATCAAAGAGGACACAAACAGATGGAGAAATGTGCCGTATTCATGGATTGGAAGAATCAATATAGTGAAAATGATTATACTACCCAAAGTAATCTATAGATTCAGTGCAATTCCTATCAAGCTACCAGAGGTCTTTTTCAGAGAATTAGAACAAATAATTTCACAATTTGTATGGAAATACAAAAAACCTGGAATAGCCAAAGCAATCTTGAGAAAGAAGAATGGAACTAGAGGAATCAACCTACCTGACTTTAGGCTATACTACAAATCCACAGTCATTAAGACAGTATGGTACTGGCACAAAGACAGAAATATAGATCAATGGAACAAAATAGAAAGCCCAGAGATAAATCCACGCATCTATGGACACCTTATCTTTGACAAAGGAGGCAAGAATATACAATGGAGAAAAGACAACCTCTTTAACAAGTGGTGCTGGGAAAACTGGACAGCAGCTTGTAAAAGAATGAAACTAGAACACTTTCTAACACCATACACAAAGATAAACTCAAAATGGATCAAAGATCTAAGCATAAGACCAGAAACTATAAAACTCCTAGAGGGTAACATTGGCAAAACACTCTCTGACATTAACCAAAGCGGGACCCTCCATGACCCACCTCCCAGAATATTGGAAATAAAAGCAAGAATAAACAAATGGGACCTAATTAAAATTAAAAGCTTCTGCACAGCAAAGGAAACTATAAGCAAGATGAAAAAACATGTTTTTAAGATAATAAAAATAACAGAGAGCAAAGAAATCAGATACAGATTTTGGTGGGTGGTAGACAAATATTTTAGAGAGGCTAGAGGAAGCTCTAAGATGGTCACATTTGAGTTAAGACCTGAGTAATGTGAAGAAGTAAAACTCAGAAAGATATAGGAAGAAGGTGGTCCTCCTACACATAAAAAGACAATGAGTACAAAATAAGCTTGGCATTTACAAACCCACAAATCAGTGTGGGTTAAGGCAAGGAATGAAGCCATGGCATTGAAAACTGAGGTAGGCAGAGTAAGCATGACTTCTTCACCTCAGATACTTTTATTATATATATCTAAGAGTGAAAAGTCATATGAAATGCTTAATAGTATCATTTTATAGTATGATAGTTCAGCTCAACATCATGTATTATTTGCTTCTTTAATTGTGAAATTTGACAGAGTTTTTATTTTTGATGCCATGGAGAATAGAATTTATAAAAACCTCTCTAGATGGAATCAAAATTTTAATTGTCTAAGTAACATTAACATAATAGTTAAAAATTAAATCAGCATGATTTGGCAATGTGAAGAACATTCCTTGTTTTCAGAATTTATTTCACTGAGATTAGTGTTTCAGATAAGGCAACAGCAGGAAAGAGAAGATACATTAGACTGAATAATTTAAGGAGCGTTTACTAAAGGAACTGTTTATAAAAATATGGGCAAGGTTAAAGGGGACCTCCAGAGACTGCAGGATCCCAGCCCAGTCATAATAGGAAGCTGGATGCTATCACCACCTTTAGCCCTGCTCAGGAGCAGGAGAGACCTGCTGTCGGAACCTGGGCAATGGAAGAGGAATGAGGAGTGTCAGAATAAGCTCTTTGTGTCGATGGCTACCTAACAGAGCTGTGATCTTCACTTGAGGATTCAACTAATGACAGAGCCACCAGACAGAGCTGGGGTCGTATTGTCCTGACCTGACCCTCCTCTCTTCTTCCTTCAGATCTCTTACCAGAGTTACTCAGAGACAAAAGTAGATGTAGTCCACAGAGCTTAACCTCCTGGAGCACAGCACAGAGAGGAGGAAGGTGGAGACTGAGTTTGGGAGAACCAAATGGAATAGCTGTATCACACAGAGGCAAACAAATACAATTAGAACTTGTGTTATATGTTTATGTTATTGAGCAAATAAATACTCAAGTGTAAAATCACTGTTAACTTACCAAACAAACTTACAAGTTTGTAAAATGCAAGCTTCTTCATAAGTCACTGAAAAATCAGTTCATAACCTTTACTTTCAGGGTGATTACTTGTACCAACAAGACAATCATTCAGTTAACAGAAGACTTACACAATATGGTCAGTAGTGACAGAGAGACATATTGATAATTTTACTTTATCTATGATATATCCATATATATATAAATATATAATACATACAATTTTAGTCACTGATACATTACCTGTATTAATGATTCTATAATTTTTGTACCAGAACATACACATAGGATGGTAATTATAATACACTTTTTCTCATATGCTTACCCAGCATTATGACCAATTTCTTGTATTTGTGCTGCTATTTCAATATTATATTTCCCGCTCAAAAATTGGTATCTGAACACAAGGGAAAATGGAATAACTAGAAGAGTAACCTGATAAGTTTTTATAATTTGACTTGATTTTACATTTGTAATAGTATATATGTGATTTATTTTTTTGTAATACAGAATTGTGACAGTGATTCTCAGCTCCATTATTGAAAACAACTAATTTAAACTGTACTGTTCATCAACTGACGAATGGATAAGAAAGCTGTGGTACATATACACAATGGAATATTACTCAGCATTAAAAAAAAATTCACTTGAATCAGTTCTACTCAGATGGATGAAACTGGAGCCCATTATCCAGAGTGAAGTAAGCCAGAAGCAAAAACAACGATACAGTATACTAACGCATATATATGAAATTTAGAAAGACGGTAACGAGAACCCAGCATGCGAGACAGCAAAAGGAACGCAGATGTATAGAATAGACTTGTGGACTCTGTGGATGAGGGAAAGGGTGGGATGATATGGGAGAATGGCATTGAAACATGTTAGTTACCATATGTCTATTCATCGCCAGCCCAGGATTGATGCTCGGGGCTGGTGCAACGAGATTTCCTGGGGGGAGGGAGGAGGGAGGGGGGTTCTGGAGGGGGAGCATATGTAAACCCATGGTGATATCATGTCATTGTATGGCAAAACTAATAAAAAAATAAAAAATAAAAAAATAAACTGCACTGTTACCTACATTACAGTATGTTATAACCAGCAAAGTAGGCACAAACAGACTGTCAATCTTCCTGACATGCAAACAGCAACGAACAACACGTTCCTTTGGTTTCCAACTCATTTGCTAGCTGTCAAAACTAAAACATGAGTTAACATACTTATGAAAATTACTCAGAACCACGAAATGGCCCGTAAAGTGTTGGATCCAATACGAGGGAAAGCCAAGCAAAACATTAAAATAAAGGTTTTCTAGTTATTCAAAACATCTTAATGGTTGAAAACCTGCTAATGGGAAATATGTGTGCAAATATATTTGCTGGGTGAATAGAGTAACCCTCTCATCCACCTTACTAAAAGTTTCACTTTCATGTTCCATGATGTAATTAGAATTATTAAAATTAATACCATTACATTGACTCATGGATTAGAGCACATAAATTGTATTACATGGTTCAATGATTCACGTTATTAATATATTTCATTCTGTTTGCCTAATTATAGACCAAAAAAATATAAAAAGAAAACCCAGAAGATAACAAGGTGCTCTCCTTCTCTCTTCTCCTTTCAATTGTTATTTTTAGCTCCAAGCATTCTAATATTTGTTTAGTTTGTACATGAAGCGGTGTAGCAAAAATATGTTAACGTGCCCAAGTTGGTGGTAGAATAAAACTCAAAGAAATTGTGGTGCATATGCTTAGTGTATGTGTATGCAAGGGTGGGGTGTGTGTGGGGCGAGAGAGAGAGAGAGAGACATTACAACCAAAAACCTTCACCAAGTCATAAATGTGAGTTTTTGGCTTATGTGGACAGTATAATTTGAAACAGTGGGATATAATGAAATAAGGTGGCTGTCTGTCTTCACTGTCTTCCAGAGACATAGAGATCCCTTCCTGGTAGGATTTTTAAGATAGTAGCATCTTACAGTATTTGTTTTTCTCTGACTGACTTATTTCACTTTGCATGATGCCCTCCAAGTCCATCTACGTTGCTACAAATAGCAAATTTTCATTCTTTTTAAGGTTGTATAGTATTCCATCACACACACACGTGTGCTAAGTCACCTCAGTCATGTCTGACTCTGTGCAACCCTATGGATGGCAGCCACCTAGGCTCCTCTGTCCATAGGATTCTGCCGGGAAAGAATAGTGGAGTGGATTGTGGTGTTCTATTCCAGGGGATCCTTTGACCCAGGAATCTAACCTGCATCTCTTATATCTACCTGCATTGGCAGGGGGCTTGTTTACCACTAGCACTACCTGGAAAGCCTACACTTACACACTCAGACAAGTGTGTGTGTAAATATATATATATATATATGAATATATACATACGCATATTTATCCATTCACCTACTGATGAATAGTTAGGTTGCTTCCAAACCTTGCCAATTGTAAATAATTGTGGTATGAACATTATGGTACATGCATCTTTTCATATTAGTGTTTTTGTTTTTTTGGATATACTGTGTGCTATCACTTATATGTGGAATCCAAAAAACACAACAAACTTGGGAATAAAATAGAAAAGAAGCAGACTCACAGAAGTAGAGAACAAACTAGTAGTTATCAGTGGGAGAAGGGGTGATAGGAGATATAAAGGTAGAGAGAAAAAGATTTATTATGGGATTATATGAATCATGGGTGAGAAAATTTTGAAAATTGTAAAGTACTATAGAATTTAAAGATTCTTTCATTCAATTAAAAAAAAAACACCAAAAAACACATAAACATCTTTCATGGGTCATGTATTTGGTTCTACCTGCATCTTAGAACATTGTTGTCCCAAGTGGAATTTATTAGCTTAAAATAGAAATTTTGTGCCAAATTGCTTGCTTTCATGAGCAAGAAATACTGCTTTGTTTTGTCATAAATGCTAAAGGAGCAGTTAAACATCTGCCAATTCAGATGATGTTCAGAACAAGTGATCCAGAATAATCAGTAGCTCAGGGCACAGATAAATCCAAATTCAGATTATCTTTCCTAGAAATCAACATAAGCTAATCAAATGAAACAATGAACTTTAGTAAATATTTAATGAGTAATTAGGCTTTAATTACTTTTCAATTTTGTGATATATTATTAACTGCATGTGATTTTAAAGGTTGTAATTTTAGCCTGTTTTTATTTTTCATTAGAAACAATTAAATTGAATTTTTTTAATAAATTGTTTTTTAAGTTGGCATTTTTATTTTCATTTCATGAAATGAAATGAAATAGAGTATTCGACTTAGAAAGGACTGCAAAGGATCTCAAAAAGAAGTTTTATCCAACTATAAATGAACAAATTCTGGACTCTTACAATTATTTGTTCCTAGAAATCAAAACCAAGTCATTTTAATACTCAGCTAAAATTGCTGACAAGTGAATAGTGATGGCAAAAAAGTACATCTCACATCACAGAACACAAAGCAAAGAACATGGGCTAAAAGGACCTGTGCTGGTTTTCAGGTCCCTATTAGGGGCTTGCAGGAACAATCATTTAATTTGCATCTCGATTGTTTAAAGTCACTTTAGGAAATCCACCTCCACCCTGTCAGTCAAAACATTATATTGGGATTTTTTTCTTATTAGGTAGTATGTGTGAAAATTTAAATCACCAGTATCTTTCATAATAAAAATATGTTTTATGCTTTGAAGTTAATGATTCATTATTTTATATGTGCTGTCTTCAATGGAAACAACTCTATAAGTGAAAAAGTCTCCAATTTTTTAAAATAAAACAGACTTACAGAAAAAAAAAAGAAAGAAAAATAAACTTCTGAGAGTGTGTTGAGCTTTACAAAGGCATGTATTTTACTTCTAAGAACTAATCGATCTGTAAAGCTTTTTAAACAATCCCTTTGTATTATCCAACAGGATATAATGTTTTTATGTTTAAAATTCATTATATTCTTCTTTTTATAACTTGCTCCCTAATATACACAGTGAAAAAATGTTCCTCGTGTAAATTTAGTTTTAAGATATATTTTTCCTTGTTTTCAAAATAACTTTGATTTGAAACAGTTATAAGAAATTTGACCAAATCTTAACAGGCTCCCAAACAAAAATGTGCACTTTCTAATATGACAAATAAGAGTAATAAGACAAATGGCTGTAATTGTATTGACCTGTTCACCTAGGAGAACCATTTAAGCTTGGTTGCCATGGAAAACCATGCTGAGAATGAAATAGCAGGAGAAATCTAATTTAAAGCTAGCGCCAGTCAGTACCTCCAAGGCTACTTTCTAGTCTATTTTCCTCCGAATTTTTTCCCAGGGTCACTAGTTGTGCCCCAGAAAACTTGCAACATTTCAGAATATTTTGCACACAAATCTACTTTCCCTCTCTTTACCATTAAACAAGTGTGGAATAAAGCACTCTGACACTTTGACATGGACAATGGATCAGTTTAGCTGCTGACTTAACTCTACATACACTATCAGCAGGATAGTCTTTATTTTTCTTGACGTGTCAGTAGGATTCAATACTGCTAATCACTCTCACTTATAAGTTTCTCTTTTATTGATGTAGATGATGTTATGCTCTCCTTTATCATTTTTACAGATGTATCCCCTTGTACCCTCTGAGTAATTAAAAACTCAGATTTAGCCCCACTCTTTTACCATTCAAAACTTTTCTGTCCATGGAATCTCATCCCCACTGAAGGTTTTGATTACTGCTCATGTGCTGACAATTCTCAAAATTTTATCTCCAGGCTTGACTATTCTTCAGAACCCCAGAACTATATATTTCAATCTCTATATAAACTTTCTATAATGGTAAAAAATCTGCCTGCGATCCCTGGGTTGGGAAGTTCCTCTGGAGAAAGGAATGGCAATCCACTCCAGTATTCTTGCCTGGAGAATTTCATGGACAGAGAAGCCTGGTGGGCTACAGTCCATGGGGTCACAAAGAGTCGGGTACGACTGAGCAACTAACACACACATAACCTTTCTACTGGGCTATCTTAATGACCCATATCCAGCCAGGCCCCTGGAGCAACCCCACTTGCCTGGGGCCCCACTTGCCTGGGGCCACAGCAAGACCACCTGTACACCACTCTGACCTGGACCCTCCGAGCAGCCTGCCCTCGCTCTGCCCGGGGTGGCCGTGGGCAGGGGTCGGGTGGAATAAAACCTGTCTACCTGGAAAAAAAGAAAATGACCCATATCCATAACTGCTCTTCTCTTTAATGTTCTCTATGTTAGTGAACACTATCAACTTTAATCAACAAGTATCAATTGTATAAGTCAGAAACCCAGGAGGTATTTTGGAGTCCTTTCTCCCCTTCAAATCCAACTCAGTAGCCCATCCTACTGACTCTTGCTCCAGAACTTTTGTCATTTTCACTAATCTCTTTCCTCTCCCACTGTGTGTGTTAGTCACTCAGTCGGGTCTGACTCTGCAATATCATGGACTGGGGCCTGCCAGGCTCCTCTGTCCAAGGGATTTTCCAGACAAGAATACTGGAGTGGGTGCCTTTCCCTTCTCCAGGGGATCCTCCCGACCCAGGGATCAAACTTGGGTCTCCTGCATTGCAGGCAGCCTCTACTGTCTGAGCCACTCAGAAAGATTACCTCTTCCACTACTGCCACCCTACTGAAAGTCGACGCAATGCATCTCCTACCCTAGGGTAGAGTCTTTTAACTGGCCTCCCTGTGTCTGCTCTTATCCTCTTCCAGGACTGTTTCATCTACAATTATTTAAAAATTGTGAACCTAACTTTAGCAGATTTTACAATCATCTCTTTATTAAAATAAACCACTGGCTTCCTACTGAGTTTACAAGGAAGACCAAAATTCTATCCATGGCCTTCCAGATCTATAAGGTCTTGCTCCTACCATGACTCATCTTAACATCATGGTCCTCTCAATTCTCACATTCCAGTCACACTGGCTTCTTTAAGTTCTTGGATAACTGATGTCCCTACTCCCCAGAATATTTGTACAGGCTCTTGTCTTTTGTTCACTTTTTTCCCTAGAAGTCTCCTCCCTCCTTTCAACCCATGTTTTTCCTTCATATATCAACTCATTAATAATCCTATCAGAGTGGACTTTTTTTTTCATAAGGGAGAAACACCATCACACTCTTTGTTGAAACAAGGGTGAGAAATAAAGACTATAATACTTATATTCAACATGCTGCCGTTATGAGCTTAGACTTTCCAGGCTTGAAAATTAAGTTTAAGAAATGTTTGTTCCTGCACATGACTGCACATCTTATTAGATACAAATACTGTGCTTTGACTCTAGTGGTTGTTAATAAGTATTTTAATATAGATGAAAAGATTACATTTGTAATAATACAGTTACACACTGGCTGTGGATGAGTCAAGTGGTTTTTTTTTTTTCTCTAAGTGGACTTGGTGTTAGCATAAAAAGACAAGAATAAGATAAAATAAAATGGAATTGAAAAGATTCATGGTCTTACTTGAAAGAACAATATAATGGAAAGGATGGTGGAATTCTTTTGAAGTAGATGTGGTGACTTATACAGGAGGCTGTAAAACAATAATAGGCTAGAAGTCAGAAGATCATTTCTGTTTCTACTACTAACTTGGTAGAACTTTGGCTAAGTCACAGTCTTCATAAACTTGGTTTTCCACTTAAAATAGGGATATATATATATGTATATATAATATCTAAAATGACACATGTAAAAGCACCAATTAATTACTGAGCAGACTTGAATAGCAATTCCCTTCTCTTTTCTTACCTGGCTAGCAACTTTCATTAAAGCCCTGCCTCAGTCTGGCATGAGTGGCTCAAAAGGACACAGCAGTCTGAAGCAATATTTGCTAAAATTATTCCTAGGCACTATATTCATGCCTAAATGTGATACTCTGCTTTTCTTCTAGTGCCTCCATTCTTCATTTTTTAAATCTTGGTTTATTTATATATTCAGATAAAAAGTTGTCAACTTATTTCTCATTTTATGACTGTTTTTCTGACTAGCAATAGTGGGTCTACTTTGCTGACAATTCAGATATGATTTTCACATTATAATGGTATTGCCCCTATAGGATCCTGAACAGTAATGTTGGGTCTTCATAGAATCCAATCTCTTCTCCTCACCTTGGGTCTAGTGTCTCAGGGTTGGAGATTGAAAATCTTTCCACTTCTTACCATTATTTCAAGTAGTGCCCCTAAAAAACTTTGCACCTTTTCCCATTTACTTTTTTGCTTATTTTTTTTTCAATAAACAATACACTTTCAATGTCAATGCAGACTGATTGGACAGACTTATTTTCTATATGTTTATCTAGTGCTGAATACAACTGAAGTGATACTTTCGTGTAATTCTTTTCTGATGCTAGAAATGTTAGTTTAATAACAAGGCAAGTTAATGGTCAAATTTAAGATACTTGTAGTAGGTTTGAGCTTAGATTCCATGAGTCTTCTGTGAATTAGTTTTCTATTTACACTATCTCTAACTACTGGAATTTAATCTTTCAAAAATCACAGATTTGATATTTTTGTACTATACTTTCCAGAAACATGAACAGAATCTGAGACATAGTAAGCATTTAATAAATATTTGTCAATGAATGAACACCACTGCAAATCAAGGTATATTTTTTAGAAGAATTCAAGAAAGTGCTACCATTGTATAAATAACTTGATAGAAACTCAAGATACATTAACACAATTAATTTATTAGTTTATAGAAGAAATTTTTAAACAGATATGTACCACTAATTAAACACTAAACACAGTGTAAAGAATCCTCCTGCAATGTGGGAGACCAGGGTTTGATAGCCAGGTTGGGAAGATCCCCTGGAGAAGGGAAAAACTACCCATTTCAGTGTCCTGTCCTAGAGAATTCCATGGACTATACAGTCCATTGCGTCAAAAAGAGTTAGACACAACTGAGTGACTTTCACTTTCACAGTGTCACCTGGCAACCTGTCATGCAAAGAGGTTACTGAAAAGCAAGAGAACTATGATGCTAATAATCCTTTTAATAAAACGTCACCCAAGAAAGTAAAACACTTAGTGTATGACTTCTGTGCACTAAAACTGAGCATGCACACACACACACACACACACACACACACACACACACACACCCCTCTTCAATAAAGTCTGCACAAAGTGTTGCCTATATTCTTATTTAATACATTAGGGGAAATAATGCTTATGATGTTAAATATTTTTCAAAACTTAGGAAATACCTAAAATAATACCCCATAAGCCAGGGCTTATGGATTCATTTTCAGTGTTTTTAACTTTGATTTTAAACTTGAGCTTGGAAAAGTCATATAAAATTCAGAGATAAATGAAGAAGGTCAGGTTAACACAAATACTTGATAATCATTTGAATCAAGCAAATTTGTTGAACTCTCTTTATACATAAATGGGATTTGTCTTAAGGCTTTAGATATAATTGGCATATTAAATTCTCCAAACTTTGTTATGAAATAAAATACTTGATTTCTGTAAACAAGTTTATACCATTAACATTCAAGACTTTATGATCAACAAAGCAAAACATCTAAGTATTCAGACGAGATCGGGCGCGTTCAGGGTGGTGTGGCCGTAGACAACATCTAAGTATTCAAAAAACATCTTCTCCCAGATGGCATCTATAGAAAGTCTGATTTACTATACCTGGGTTTGGGGTCAGAATTGTTGATTTCAAGGATAAGCAAGGATTTGTTGACAAAATGAGAAGAGAAACATGCTGAAGAGAAACATGTGATATCAACACAACTTGTGAAAATGCGAAAGATCATGTAAGGTACCAAGAAACACCTGTATTTCATGAGGCACTTTTGGATTTTTAAAATTATCTTTACAATTTCTTTCTGCTTTCAGTTGATCAGTGATACCTCTACTTAAAACTATAGTTTGAGCAAACTCTTTCCATTTTCCAAACTTTGCATCCATTACTCACTTTTCCAAAATTATCCCTATATATTTCTCAAAATCTCAACATATAAAATGTTAACAGTTCTATTTTAATCACTATAAAAGAGCAGTGTGGCATAGAAAACAGACCTGCCTAGACGTATCTATTTCCAGTAACCAATTAGACAACTGTTAATTTTTCCTTGTATACCTCCTCTTTCTCTGCCATTTTTCTCTGTAATGTCTTTTTAAATCAGTTAATTCATAACATCATAAGTTCTTTCTCCTTGTGTCAGCAGGATTCTTAGCTGCAAACAACAGAAGACACTCTAAATAGTTTAAGTAGAAATTAAACATATTCATATTTGATCATTCTCAGAATCTGTAGGATATCCAGAGAATTAGGCTTAAAATACCCAGAGAGTAAAGAGGTCAAATTTTATAATGGAACATCTCTAAATTAATGCCACAGTATCATGCAACCACACATCCACTGGAATGGCTAACATGAAAAAAGACTGACAACTATACACACTGCTGAAGATGTAGAGCAACCAGGCATTTCATCCATTGCTAGTAGAACAGTGAATTCAATAACTGGGAGGAAATGCTGAGGCTCCTTGAGTATTTGCAATATTCATTTTACTGTCAACACAGTGGTGACCACACAAGCATTTTCACATGACAGTTTATTGAGCTGTACACATATTGTGTATTGTTACTTGTATATATTCAGAAAACTAAGATCACGGCATCCCGTCCCATCACTTCATGGCAAATAGATGGAGAAACAGTGGCTGATTTAATTTTTTTTGGCTCTAAATCACTGTAGATGGTGATTGCAGCCGTGAAATTAATAGATGCTTCCTCCTTGGAAGGAAAGTTATCAACAACCTAGACAACATATTAGAAAGTAGAGACATTACTTTGTCAACAAAGGTCTGTCTATTCAGTTCAGTTCATTTCAGTCGCTCAGTCATGTCCGACTCTCTGCGACCCCATAACTGCAGAATGCCAGGCCTCCCTGTCCATCACCAACTCCCAGAGTTTACCCAAATTCATGTCCATTGAGTCGGTGATACCATCAAATATCTCATCCTCTGTCGTCCCCTTCTCCTTTTGCCCTTAATCTTTCCCAGCATCAGGGTCTTTTCAAATGAGTCAGCTCTTCGCATCAGGTGGCCAAAGGGTTGGAGTTTCAGCTTTAACATCAGTCCTTCCAATGAACACCCAGGACTGATCTCCTTTATGATGGGCTGGTTGGATCTCCTTGCAGTCCCAGGAACTCTCAAGAGTCTTCTTCAACACCACAGTTCAAAAGCATCAATCCTTTGTTGCTTAGCTTTCTTTATAGTCCAACTCTCAAATCCATACATGACTACTGGAAAAACTATAGCCTTGACTAGATGGATCTTTGTTGGCAAAGTAATGTCTCTGCTTTTCAATATGCCATCTAGATTGGTTATAACTTTCCTTCCAAGGAGTAAGCATCTTTTAATTTCATGGCTGTAGTCACCATCTGCAGTGATTTTGGAGCCCCCCAAAATGTCTGTCACTGTTTCTACTGTTTCCCCATCTATTTGCCATGAAGTGATGGGACCAGATGCCATGATCTTAGTTTTCTGAATGCTGAGCCTTAAGCCAACTTTTTTTATACTCCTCTTCAACTTTCATCAAGAGGATCTTTAGTTCTTCATCACTTTCTGCCATAAGGGCTTGAAAAGCTAGTCTAGTTAAGGTAGTCATGTATGGATGTGAGAGTTGGATATAAAGAAAGCTATGCACCGGAGAATTGATGCTTTTGAACTGTGGTGTTGGAGAAGATTCTTGAGAGTCCTTAGGACTGCAAGGAGATCCAACCAGTCCATCCTAAAGGAGATCATTCCTGGGTATTCGTTGGAAGGACTGATGTTGAAGCTGAAACTCCAATCCTTTGGCCACCTGATGTGAAGAGCTGACTCATTTGAAAGACCTTGATGCTGGGAAAGATTGAGGGCAAAAGGAGAAGGGGACGACAGAGGATGAGATGTTTGATAGCATCACCAACTCAATGGACATGAGTTTGGGTAGGCTCCTGGAGTTGGTGATGAACAGGGAGGCTGAGTCAGACATGACTGAGCTACTGAACTGACTAACTTATAATATCCAATAAAATAAAAAGATTTTGGGTGGTGAAAAGCATGACAAATGCCACTATACTTTCTTTCCATCTTTAATTTAGAAGGCTTTGAGTTGGGGCAGCAAGGTAATTTATATGGACTTAATGACAGTCTACAGGTAATGCTATGAGGAAAAGCTGTGACAAACCTAGACAGTGTATTAAAAAGCAGAGACATCACTTTGTTGACAAAGGTCTGTCATGTCAAAGCTATAGTTTTTCCAGTAGTTATGTATGGATTAAAGGCTGGGAGCTGCAGAATTGATGCTTTCAAACTGTGGTGCTGGAGAAGACTCTTGAAAGTCCCTTGGATAGCAAGGAGATCAAACCAGTCAATCTTAAAGAAAATCAACCCTGAATATTCATTGGAAGGATTGATGCTGTACTGAAGCTCCAGTATTTTGGCCACTTAATGCAAAGAGCCGACTCACTAGAAAAGATGCTGATGCTGGGAAAGATTGAATACAGGAGGAGAAGGGGATGGCAGAGAATGAGATAGTTGGATAGCATCACTAACTCTATGGACATGAGTTTTAGCAAGCTCTGGGAAATAGTGAAGGACAGGAAAGCCTGGTGTGCTGCAGTCCATGGGGCCACAAAGAGTCAGACATGATTGAGTTACTGAACAACAGCAACAGCAGCAGGTAATGCTAGAGAATAAAGGCATATGCTGATCCATGGTCAAGCAATTTGAGCAATCCACTGCATTTGCCACGGCCAGTCTTGTATCAGTGTAATGAGGCCATTGCTGTATCAGTTCAGTCCAGTTGCTCAGTCATATCCGACTCTTTGCGACCCCATGGACTTCAGCATGCCAATACTACTTGGTTAATATTTTCACTTCTGTATATAGTTACTATGATTTAAAATGACCCCACAATGGACAAGAAGAGGAAACTATCACCCAAAAGGTGGCCAAAAGAAAAATTAAAAAGTCAAACCGTCTTAATACTGAGCCAAATTCATGAACATGCATCTAATCACATTATAAAAACAGGATTTTCAGCAATGATTCTCCAGAAAAAGTATTGCAGAGTGACTTTTGCAATGAGATATCCCTGTTTTCTCAATCTGATATCCATATTCTCCTTAAATGTTTAAAAATAAAATGACCTTTCAACATCAGACTTGAAATTGTATTTTATGATTCAAGTAGATATAAAGTATCATACTAATTATATTATTATTGATGTAATCAGTATTGATATGCCAAACCATTAACAAATAAATTCAAAAGCACTGGAGAGATTATATCCTGTGAACCAGATTTAAGGTCATTTTTTTCCTTAACTTAAATTGCAAATTTTAACTTCGAAAGCTCTCTATTTGACTGATGATAATTTTTAATTCTAGATCTTCTCATTTCGAATGGCCAAAAGACTTCAAAGGATTTCTAGGGCACTGATATTTCACATAAAGAGCCTACTCTTGGCCCTGCCTACTGGGGTAAAGGATGGTTGAAAAATCACCTTAAACTGACCTCCCTGATCTTGACACTTTACAACAATGTTGAATCAAGGTCACCACTACCATTTAGAAATTCAATACCTAGCAGCTGTGTAGGAGCTCAGCACCATGAATTTCCCCTCAGAAACCAAATAAACCAATTGAAAATTCTCAGGGAAAAAGGCTGCATCTATAATTGCAATACACATATCCAAAATCAGCTGTACTTTAAATCACTGGCTCTAGAGGGTCTTTGTAAAGTACACAGCCCAGTGAACCAAGACTGAGTCACTTTGGCAGTTGGCTCATACTGTTAGAACTCTGCCACTGAAGAACTAGTGACAACTGGAAGCAACTGGATTGCCTCTATGTCATTCTTGGTTATTCTGGTGGCTATCATTCTTATTAAACACGTGTTGTCCCAGGAGAACTTTCTGATCAGATGAGTTGGATCCTTTGGTGTGCTTAACTCTGCTGCAGGGAAATCAATATATACATATTTTTAATTTGGTAAAACAGACAGTATAGTATTGATGCAAAGATACATAGACACATGGAAAATAATAGAAAGCTTATATACACAAATGATGAATTTATGAAGAAGGTACAACTAACATATGGCAAATATGTTTCTGGGCAACTGGACAGTAGATATGGGGGTGGGTGGGCATGTAAAATGAAGCATAACTTCACACCATACCAAAAATTATATTCTAAGTCAACAATAATAAATGTGAAAGTCAAAACAATAATGATTTTTAGAAGATAACACAGGAGAATAAATCCATGAAACTGAATTAGGGAAGGAGCAGTTTGGTATACTAAAAATGCCCCATTTGGCAAAAATAGATAAATAAGGCTACCGTTAGAGTCCATGAAAATATACCACAGGATAAGTGAAGAGGTAAGACACACAACAGAAGAGGATAATTGCAGTAAATAACATGAAGAATTTATAAAGAATATGTAACTTTGAAAGACTCATAAATTCAAAGGAAAATACAGAAAACTCAATATAAAAATGGGCTGAAGACATGAACACAAACTTCCCAAAGATATATACAACTCTCCAATTAAACTATAGAAAACAAAACCATTAGAGAAATGTAAGTTAAAAGTATATGAGCCTTTGCTACCTCATAGCAAAGAATTACCAGAAATAGAAAGATGGCCAAAAACAAGTCTTTGAACAATGTGGATCAATATATACAACTAAACACTGATTTGCAAGGTATAAATTGATATAATCACTTTGAAAAGCTCATTGGCATTATTTTGTAAAATTCAATTGCCTCGTAGTGTTTCAATCAGCAATTCCCCTCCAAGGTATTATCTCAGAGAAACTTTTATATGTGTGCACCAGAATACATGTACAAGCATGTTCACAACAGTGTGGCTCATTATATTATATATACACACATAGAAAACTGATCATTAATTCTGGAATTTCATTACAGTAATGAACATAAATGAACTACCTAACATTATAAGTGAAGGATGATAACATAATACTGAGAGATTAAAAACATGATCCAAAACACTGCATAGTACTCCTTATAAACCACTGGTGAAACACACTAAACAATATAGTGTTTACTCATATACAAATATGTGATAGAATAATCTTAAGCAGAGAGGAGTTGGCTTTATAGAATGTAGGACTAAGAATAATTCTAAAGAGAAGAAAGGGTCATTTAGGAGATAACCACAAAGGAAGATGAAATAAATGGTAATGTTTTAATCTCTGAGTTGGGTGCTGATTTACTGTTCATAATATTACTATGTTCTAGAATCTACACCATAAATATACATACTATATATGTATACATATATAATATATATACGCATACACATATATATTGCATATAATTTTGTATGTTCTAGATGTTATACTAGAAAGAGATAATGAAGAAAAAGAATAAAGAAAGAGCACTGTAGGCAGAAGGAATAAAATATAAAACAGCCCCCAAGGCAAGAATCAATATGAAGCGGTAAAAGAATTAAAAGAAAGCAACTGAACAACTGGGAGCAAAGAGAGGAGGGCACCAGAGTGGGCTGGAAAGGTCAGAAGACACTTTTCAAGTTGATTATTTTATTTCATGTGCATAATTCTCTTGGGAAGAAATCCAGTTGGCTGTTATTCTTCATGTATTACAGATGAAGAGACAGAAGCTAAAGAAGGGGAAAATGTGGATGGAATTTTGAGAAGAGCTGAAAAACATTTTAAATGCTTGTTAAGAAGGAGTCCAGCCAAAAGCAGGCTGCACCCAGATGCAGAATCTCTTGAGGATGAGCTTCTGAGCTTAAAAAATGCAGGGGTACAAAACTCATGCAAGAAGTTAAATCAGTCAGACTCTTCCTCTACATCTGTCTGTCAGGTGGACTTCCTTAAGAGACTATAAATGTCTTTGGAGAATTTAAAGACTTAAGACTGAGGCAGAGCAGGAAAGGGGACAATGAGGGCATATGTTCTATTAAAAATAGTTAGAATAAATGGAAGTCTGTGTACTGAATATGTAGGCTTCTTGCCCCTGTATGTAACTGACCCAAGAAAGTTGTCACTCAGGTATATATTCCCTTTGGCAGAAGAGCAGAAGATTCTTCTCTGGACAAATAAAGAAGTAACAGGAGAAAAAAAAAAACAAAACTTGTAAATGCTAATATTTGGGACTAAATGCCCAGATCCTAATGGGATCAGTCTACACAAAAAATTTGTCAGTTGATAACACTTCCACTTAGCTTTCAATGTCTCAGTCTGAAATAGGTAACATTTGAGAAGACACTGCACAGGGAAAAACAAAAGGAGGTGAGATTAAAATATATGTAACACAATACACATAAGAAATCTTTAAAATACAAATAACATTCTCAGAGAGGAGAAGATATCGTGCACATGAAATAAGAATAGAATATTAGCTAAATGCAACACTTACTGAAAGTGTTCTTGGAAACAATAGAACACTGTGACAGAAAGAAGAAATCCAAAGAAATATTGGGATCTAGAGGTTGAGAAATTAACCTATAACTAAGAGATAAAACAAAGAGAAAGATAATAGGAATGTTCCTCCTTGAGAAATACATATTAAGAAATTCAATACTTTACTTTTCCATGTCTTTATAAAATGGTACATGATTTGTCAGTCCTTTTCTGATGAATCTACTTAAAATTGCAATCCACCCTCTTCCCTCTGGCACAATGTATTATTCAAGCTACTTTTGCTCCCCCTCCCATAGATCTTACAGCCATAGATCTTTTGTAATTTATATATTTCCTGTATCCTTCCACTAGAATATAAACTCTATGACATGTTTGTTTTGCTTTGTTCACTGCTGTATTAATCCAACAACAAGAACACTGATATAGTAGGTGAAAGGATGAAGGCAAAAAAAAAGATCTAAAAATATAAACTATTAAAACTAGACTTGGAAGGAATGGAGGTGAGAAAAAGTGGATGATGCATCATTCATATCAGTCTTATGCTAGTATCAGAAACAGAAATGTTAATATATTTCACAAAGGAGTTACAATAAAGATAAGCAGAATAATAATTACAAAACCTTACAATTATCAGTAAGAAAACCCCCAAAATACAAATGGAACCATAATGGTTTTATTATGTTTAGTTTTATGCTGATAGGCAATAATCTCCAAGATGCACTTTAATTGAAAACAGCAAAATTTAGAGTGCATATAATATGCTATACTATGTTTTTAAAAATCCATATACATATACTTATTAGATACAAACAATATTTCTATGAATACACACAAGTATTGATAGGAAAAGATCCTTCTGAGTAGAAATCTTCATAATCTTTTGAATTTAGTACTATAGGCATGTGTTCCAATATGCACATGTTAGCTTTTTAAAATTTTTTAGGTTAATGAGAACTTATTTTGCTTTATAAAGTAGTCCTTTCCCTCTTAAAAACTTTAGTTCCATTCATGTCTTTGTTGATTTCTCTTCCAGGCTGTCTTTAGCCCTATCACGTGTCTGGTCCTCTATTACACTTGCAGGTTCTAAGAATACCTTGCATGGTCCCTTTTACAGCTCTTACCATGTTGTTTCATGGTTGTCAGTTAAAAGGCTTGTTCCCTTCAGTAAACCATGGGCTCCTTAAGGGTAGAAATTTATTTTGGAATCTCCAGTAGTTAACACATAGCTTTACTTTTATATCTATGCTGGCTCACATTTCACCATCCCTCCAAACCACAGGTACCCAATAAATGATCTGTTGCCTCAGTGTATGAATATTTTAGGGATTCTCATAGACCAGCTTTGCATTTGTCTTCAGAGATTTTCCCATTTTTTTAACCATAATTTTATTCAAGTGTAATACTATAGTAAAATTCACTCTTTTTGGTCTGCAATTCTATGAGTTTGGCAATCATACAGTCATATAACAGTTATATAAAGTCATATAATAATCATCAACAGCCATATAACACCACTATTACCAACAAAGAGGTGATGAATATCATCATCAATCCCCTGAAACCCTCTCCATGTCAGTGTAGGTAACCTCTTCCACAATCATGTGTGAAAGTGTCAATTGCTCAGTCCTAGCTGCCTCTTTGCAACCCCATGAATTGCAGCCTGCCAGGCTCCTCTGTCCATGGAATTTCCTGGCAAGAGTACTGGAGTGGGTTGCCATTTTCTTCTCCAGGGGACCTTCCCAACATCTGGAGTTTACATATTTCTTTCTCTTTAGTTTTGCCTTTCCCTTCTCAGAACACCATAAAAATAGTGAATACATGCAACCCTGTAGATGTGGCTTTTTTCATTTTTAAACACTCATGTTAGATTCACTAATGTTGTCTGTATGAATAGTTCCTTCTTTTTAATTGTTGAGTATTAATCATATGGATGTGTTACATTTTGCTTATCCATTCACCTGTTGAAGCAAATTTGGGCTGTTTCTAGTTTTTGGTAATTATAAATAAGGTCATATAGTCAGTCATATAATGATTTTTGTGTGAACATAAGTTTTCAAGTCACTTGGACAAACATCTACAAGTAGAACAACTGGACTGGAAGGTAAGTGCATGTTCAACTATAAAGGAAACAAAACCGGTTTTCAAAGCAGCCAAACCACATTTTAATTTTCATCAGGAGTGTCTGAGATTTCTAATTGCTCTGCTTTCTCAACACTTCACATTATCAGTTTTTAAAAGCCATTTTAATAGGTATATATCATTGTGACTGTTAGTTTATATTTACTAAAGATGTGGAGAATGTTCAGAATGATTTAATTCGGATTTTGTTACTCTATTCTTAGCATTTTCCTTATGCCTGAGGAACTTCCTTTAGCATTTGTTTTAGTATAGTTTTGCTGATGATGTATTGTTTCAAACTTTTTATGTCTGAAAAAGTCATTATTCCTGAAAAAAGATATCTTTACTGGAATAAAAGTTTATGTTGATGGTTTTTTCTCATTCAGTAATGTCATAAAAAAAGAGAAAGATCCCTTGAAGGAGAAATGACACCCCACACCAGTATTCTTGCTTAGAGAATCCCATGGACAGAGGAGCCTGGTGGGCTATATAGGTCATGGGGTTGCAGAGTTGGACGTGACTGAGTGAATACACACACACTATGTCACAATACTGGTCATTCTTGCTAACACTATTCCTTACGAGCTACCTTTCTTTTTTTCACTCTGCATTGTGTCCTTTTCCTCTGGGTGCATCTAACACACTCTCTTTACCACTGCATATGTCTTGGTGTAGTTTTTTTCACGTTTTTAGTTGTTGAAACTTCCTGAGCTGCTTAGGGTCTCTGGGCTTGTAGTTGCCATCAAACTGGAAAACTATCATATATAATTTGTTAAAACATTGTCCCTGCCCCCCTATTTCCTTCAGGAGATCCAGCAGCACATATAAAAGGGCACAGAGGAGTATCCACATGTCATTAGGGCTCCTTTTTGAAAATGACCCTGTTTTCCCTTAGTGTTTCATTTTAGAGTTTATATTGCTACATCTTTAAATTGACTAATATTTTTTTCTAAGTTGTCTAATGTGTCATTGGTCAAATTTAGTGTATTAAACCTTTTATACATTCTATTTCTCTTCTTTAGAAGCTTGATTTGGGTCATTTTTTTACATCTCCCATGTCTTTATTTTTAAATACATTTATAATAAATGTTTTAATGCGTCTGTCTTCTAATTCTGCTATCAGGGTCAGTCTAGTATTGTTTTCCAGCGGTTGACTTTTCTCTTCATTATTGGTCATATGTGCTGCTTCTTGTCATACTGATAACCTTTATGTCATACAATGACATTATAGAATTTGTTGTTTATGTATAGATATTTTGTATTCCTATACATATTCTTATGCTTTTATCTGAGATGCCATTAAGTTACTTACAGTGTGATCATTTGGGAGGAGGGTGTCTTACTTTTTAGTTTTGTTAAACAGGATGGGCAGAATGTATTAGTCAGAGTTCTTTAGAGAAATAGAACCAATAGGATATATGTGCATATATTACTCTTTTTAGTAACGCCTTAAAAATAAAAATGTAGAAGGAAATGGCAACCCACTCCCATATTCTTGCCTGAAGAATCACATGGACAAAGGAGCCTGGTAGGCTACAGTCCATGGGTCACAAAGAGTCGGACATGACTGAGCAACTTCACTTTTCACTATAAAAATAAAAAAGAATATCCCAAAGTAGAAAGTCATGCCCAGTTTCCATCATCTCTAGGAGTGGAAATGTGATGAAAGGGAAACTTTTGATTTTTCAGAGTAGCCAGTTACATTCCTAGCAAGATAGGGGAAAAAAAAATGCTGCAATTTAGCATTAACACTATAAAACTAAAGCTAATTACCTTTTAATGTTGATGGATTACACTTCATTTCACTTGGTCATCTAAAATCATGGTATACTATGCCTAGGAGTAATACTTCCTAACAAAGTAATTACACTGTAAGTTTAAAAGTCTTTGTAAGGGTAATACTGAAAAGTTACCTACAATTTTAGCACTATTAGTATCCTTCCTTCAAGTAACATATGAAATAAAGAGAAAAGGATGTTGGAAAGTACAAAAATGACATATACATTTAAGATGATAACTTTGCTGTTTCAAGTTCTAAATAACCCATACAAATGGTGCTTTAACATCATCCACATTAATTTCAAGTAACAGTGATTCAGACATGACTTAGCAGCTGAACAACAACTCCTCCTGTTAGGAAAACCCCCAGGATTACACAAAGTGAACTTCCACAAGGAAACTAAGTTTTGTTTTATTTTATATGTACTCTATATTGATCAAATTAGTTAGAAGATTACTAGATCTCTTTTTTACTAAAGTTAGGTGGAACTACATCAATAATTCATACTGAAAAATCACTTACTGAAGGAGAGGAGAATCATCCTCAAACAACATGCTTAACAGCATTAGTTCTCAAAATACTGCAGCAGATTATGAAGATGAAATGTATCACAGATGTTCATAAAACCTACCTAATCATACCAACATTACAGTTCAAAAGAGAGAACAATTGATTTTCCAAAGTAAAAAGCTTTTGAGAATAGGAAGAACCTACTGAAATGTAAAATCTGTTCTATTAATTAATAACCCAGAGGTTCTCAACTCAGCTAAAGACAAGAAGCAAATAAAGGTTAGTTTTAAACAGAGTATCTGTCAGCTGCCTCACAGTTACCCCCAAGAGTTAGCAAAAATCGATAAATACTGCTTTACTTGTAAAATGTAAAGAACTTGAGAGCATTTGAGATATGAGATTTTCTTCTTGCAGTGGCATTTTATTAAAAGTATAAAGCAGATAAAAATCAAAATATACCAAAGAAAATGTATTTCCTCATTTCCACATAGATATACAGCATTCCTTTGCAGCAGCAGTTTACATAATTTTCAATTAGGTGGCCTACTCTGACCATGAAGTCAATAACTAAACACAATGAAGTCAATAACTAAAAGTGAAGAAAATACTTCTACTTCACATTTTTTTAAGGGTGTATCTGCTTCCCTGTGGGCAACATGAAAATGTTTTGTGTTAAATTTGTATTAAGTACTGTTTATGCATTTGAAAAGACTCTGATGCTGGGAAAGATTGAGGGCAGGAGGAGAAGGGGACGACAGAGGATGAGATGGTTGGATGGTATCACTGACTCAATGGACATGAGTTTGGGTAAACTCTGGGAGTTGGTGATGGACAGTGAGGCCTGGCATGCTGCGGTTCATGAGGTTACAAAGAATCTGACACAACTGAGTGACTGAACTGAACTGATATATATAAAATGTACAAACACACACAAATACACACAGATATGTTACATAATATAGGCTAGACACTGGTCAACTTGCTTAGCTTAACAGCTAGAGTATTATAAATATTTTTGAAACTCCTGTGCACATTTTCTAGATTCAGTTCATCTACCTTCCCAGAGCCCAGTTTCCACTAGAGGCAATTGGTTTATACTTTTAAAGAAATATACCCTTAGGGTATTTATATGTAAACAATATATTCCTTTATCTTGCTGTTTTTGATGTTAACAGAAGTAGTAATACTGCATGTAGTAATCTGAAATCACTCATGTCATATATATTAATTTCAAAAATCCATTGTTGTTTTTTAGTTGCTAAATTGTGTCTGACTCTTGCAATCCCATGGACTGTAGCTCACCAGGCTCCTCTGTCCATGGGACTTCTCAGGCAAGAATACAAGAGTGGGTTGCCATTTCCTTCTCCAGGGGATCTTCTTGATCCAGGGATTGAACTCATGTCTCCTGCATTGATAGGCAGACTCTTTATTGCTGAGCCACCTGGGAATCCCTTAAAAAATGGACACACTGCTGTACGCACATTTAAAATGGATAATCAACAAGAACCTATCGTATAGTCATGGAACTCTGTTCAGTGTTATGTGGGAGCATGGATAGGAGGGAGTTTTAGGAAGGATGGATATATGTATGTAAGTGGCTGAATTCCTTCACTGTTCACCTGAAAAACTACTGCAGCATTGTTAATTGGCTATACCTGAATACAAAATTAAAAGTTCAAAGTGTGGAAATAATGGTACACATTTTAAAAAATCTTAGCATTTTATGTTTCTTCCCTTAAAGGCTAAATATCAAACTGATTGAAGACCACAGACTTTCAGACACATCTCCAGAGTTCAAATTCCATCTTCATTATACATTGTCCAAATGATCTTGAGTGATCTTTAGTAGATTACTTATCTATGGTTCACTTTCTATGATTTTTAGTAAATTACTAAATCTCTTTAAATTCAGTTTTCCCATCTATAAAATAAGATAATAGATAAACCATAGGATAAATTATGAAGCACAAAATGTAAGTAAAGCCCTCAAAACTTTGCCTGGTACATATACTCTGTGTTTGCTTTTATTCTCATCACTATTTAATTCCATTAAGTTGTACATTTTATTTATTTATTTTTTTGAGTTCATTTTCTTTGAGAATATTCATTCTCCCTTCAATTTATACTTAGCTTATTACTTTTATCTATTCTTCTCTTCAGGGATAAGCATTATAGGTTCCCCAGACTCCTATGTTTTCACTTTTATTTTCTCACAAGTATTTTTTTTTAATAAAGGTAAAAGTTACATATAGTGAGCTGTGCAGATCTTGAATGTGATATCAAAACACAGAACATTTTAATTGCTGTACAATATCTCCAACATGGTCCTTCTTAGTCACTAACTCTTCATGAAACAGTCACAAATTTCATATCTGTTACAATGCTCAGTGCGTGCTCAGTCATATCTATCTCTTTGTGACCCCATGGACTGTAGCCCACCAGGCTCCTCTGTCCATGGGGTTCTCCAGGCAAGAATACTTGAGTGGGTTGCCATTTCTTACTCCGGGATATCTTCCTGACTCAGGGATCAAAAGTGTAGCTCCTGAGTCTCCTGCATTGGCAGGTGGGTTCTTCACCATTGTGCCACCTGGATATTAGTCTAGATTTATTTATTAGTATTCCATGCAAATGGAATTCATAAAAAAAGCTAGAATAGCAATACTCATATCAGACAAAATAGACTTTAAAACAAAAAACTGTTAAAACAGAAAAAGGACACTAAATAATGATAAAGAGTTCAACCCAAGAAGAAGATATAACAATTATAAATGTATACACACTCAAATAGGAGCACCTAAATATTTAGGGCAAATACTAATAAACATAAAAAGAAAAACTGATAGTAACACAATGATAGTGGGGGAATTTAATACCCTGTTTTCATCAATGGACAGATCATCTGAACAGAAAATTATCAAGAAAACAGGCCTTAAATGACAGTTTAGATGACTTGAACTCAATTGATAATTATATAGCATTCCACTCAAGAGCAGCAGACTCCACATTCTTCTCAAGTGCACATGGAACATTCTCTAGGATGGGCCACTAAGTAAGCCTTGGTAAATTGTTGAAATTATATCAAGTGTCTTTTCTGATCACAATGCTATGCGATTTGAAATAAACTACAAGAAAAGAATTCTAGGAAACACCAATACATGGTACATAAACAGTATGCTACTCAACAACCATTAGATCACTGAAGAAATCAAAGAGGAAATAAAAAAATTCTTAGAGATTAATGAAAATGAAAGCGCAACAGTCCAAAACTTATGAGGTGTGGCAGCAGCAGGTCTAAGAGGGAAGATTATAGCAATATTACCTCAAGAAATAAGAAAAATCTCAAATAAACAACCTAACCTTACACCTAAAACAACAAGAGAAATAACAAAGTCTAAAAGTTAGTAGAAGGAAGGAAATTATAAAGATCAGAGCAGAAATAAATGAAATAGAGATAAAGAAAATAATTGCAAAGATCAATGAAACTAAAAGCTGGTTCTTTGAAAAGATAAACAAAATTGTTAAACTTTTAGCCAGACTCACCAAGAATAAACGGGAAAAGACTTAAATCAATAAAATTAGAAATGAAAAAGGAGAATTTACAACTGACTCCACTGAAATATCAAGGATCTTAAGAGGATACTATGAACAACTGTATGTTGATAAAATGGACAGCCTGGAAGAAATGGATAAATTATTAGAAAGATGCAGTCTCCCTAGACTAAATGAAGAATAAACAGAAAAATGAACAAACCATTAACAAATACTGAAATTAAGAAATTAAAATCACAAACACTGTGATTAAAAACCTCCCAACAAACAAAACTCCAGGACCTGATGGCTTCACAGGTGAATATTATCAAACATTTAGAAAAGAGTTAGCCTTCTGAAATTGTTCCAAAAATTTGCAGAGGAAGGAAAACTTCCAAACTCATTTTATGAGACCACCATCACCCTGATAACAAAACCAGACAAAAATACCATAAAAAAGAAAATTACAGGCCAATATCACTGATGAGCATAGAGGCAAAGATCCTCAACAAAATATTAGCAATTCACATACAATAATACATTAAAAAGATTATACACAATGATCAAATGGGATTCATCCCAGGGATGCATGGGCTTTTCAACATCTGAAAATAAATTACTGTAATATACCACTTCAACAAATTGCAGAATAAAAATCATATGATTATCTCAATAGATGCTGAAAAAGCTTTTGACAAAATTCAGCATGCATTTTTGATAGAAACTCTCCAGAAAGAGGGTGTAGAGGGTATACACCTCAGTATAATAAAGGCCAAATGCCACAGATCTACAACTAGCATCATACTCAATGGTGAAAAGCTGAAAACATTCTCTCTAAGATCGGGAACAAGACAAGAATGTCCACTCTTACCACTTTTATTCAACATAATTTTTGAAGTCCTAGTTACAGCAATCAGAGAAGAGAAAGAAGCAAAGGGAATCCAAATTAGAAAAGAAGGTAAACTATCACTGTTTGTAGATAACATGATATTACACATAGACGATCCTAAAGATGGTACCAGAAAACAATTAGAACTTTTTGATGAATTTGATAATGTTGCAGGTTACAAACTTAGTACACAGAAATCTGTTGCATTTTTATGTACTAAAAATGAAAAACCAAAAAGAGAAATTCAAGAAACAATACCATTTACTATCACACCAGAAAGAATAAAATACTTAGGAACAAACTTACCTAAGGAAACAAAAGACCTTTACTCCAAAAACTGTAACAGGCTGATGAAAGAAATAAAATAATATGCAAACAGAAAGATATACTATGTTCATGGATTATAAGAATCAATATTGTCAAAATGACTGTACTATTCAAGGCAATCTTCAGGTTCAATGAAATCCCTGTCAAATTATCAATGACATTTTTCACAGAACTAGAACAAAAAAAAATTTCAAAATTTGTATGGAAACACAAAAGACCCCAAATAGCCAAAGTAATCTTGAAGAAGAAATATGGAGCTGAAGGAATCAGATGGCTCCCTGACTCCAGACTAGACTACGAAGCTACAGGCATTAAAACAGTGTGATGCTGGCACAAAAATAGAAATATAAACCAATGGAAAAGGATAGGAAACTGAGAAATAAGCTCATGCACCTATAGTCAATTAATCTATGACAAAAGAAGCAAGACTACACAATGCTGGGAAGACAGTCTCATCAACAAATGATGGGAAAACTGGACAGCCACGTGTAAAAATAAATGGAATTATTCTTTAACTCCATACACAAAAATAAGCTCAAAATGGATTAAAGACTTAAATGTGAGACCAGACACTATAAAACTCCTAGAGAAAAACATAGATAGAAGACTCTCTGACATAAATCACAGGAATATCTTTTTTTATCCATCTCCCCAAATAATGGAAATAAAAATAAACAAATGAGACCTCCTTAAACTCAAAAGGTTTTGTACAGCAAGTGAAGTCACTCAGTCATGTTTGACTCTTTGTGACCCCACTAGTCCACATCATTCTTTAGGCTAGAATACTGGAGTAGGTATCCTTTCCCTTCTCTAGGGGATCTTCCCAATCCAGGGATCAAACCCAGGTCTCCTGCACTGCAGGCGAATTCTTTACCAGCTGAACCTCAAGGGAAGCCCAAGAATACTGGAGTGGGTATCCTATCCCTTCTAAAAGGGATCTTCCCAACCCAGGAATTGAACTGGGGTCTCTTGAATTGAAGGTGGATTCTTTACCAACTATCAGGGCTTCCCTGATAGCAAAGGAAACAATAAACAAAAGAGAAGATAACCACAAATTTGGAGAAAATATTTGCTAATGATATTACTGATAAGAGATTAGTCTCCAAATTTTACAAACAGCTTTTATGATGTTTAACTATCAAAGGAAATAGCCCACTCAAAAATATACAGAATATCTGAACAGATATTTCTCCAAAGAGGACATACAGATGGCCAAGAGACATATGAAAAGATACTCAACATCACTAGCTATTAGATAAATGAAAATCTAAACAATAATGAGGTATTACCTCACACCAGTCAGAAAGGATATAAAATCCATAAGCAACAAATGTTGGTGAGGGTGTGGAGAGAAGGGAACCTTCCCGCACTTTTGATGCAAATATAAACTGGTATAGCCACTATAGAGAACAGTCTGGATTTTTCTTTAAACTAAAAATAGAGCTACTATATGGCTCTGCCATCTCATTCCTAAGCATATATCCAGAGAAAAGTGAAGTCGCTCAGTCGTGTTTGACTCTTTGTGACCCCGTGGACTGTAGCCCACCAGGCTCCTCCATCCGTAAGATTCTCCAGGTAAGAATACTGGAGTGGGTTGCCATTTCCTTCTCCAGGGGATCTTCCCAACCCAGGTCTCCTGCATTGTGGGCAGACACTTTAACGTCTGAGCCACCAGGGAAGTCCTCCAGAGAAAAACATGCTCTGAAAGGATAAATGCACACCGAGATTCATTGCAGCATTGTTTCCAATAGCCAAGACATGAAAGCAACCTAAATGTCCATCCAAAGAGGAATGGATAAAGAAGATGTGGTACATATATACAATGGAATATTATTCAGCCATTAATATGAATTAAATAATGCCATTTGTAGCAACATGGATGAACCTAGACAGTGTCACATTGAGTGAAGTAAGCTAGACAGAGAAGGAGAAATATCATATGACACCACTTATATGTGGGATCAAAAAAGAAATGATACAAATTAACTTCATTACAAAACAGAAAGAGACTCACAGACTTAGAAAACAAACTTATGGTTGCCAGGGGAAAGGGATAGTTAGGAAGTCTGGGAAGGTCATGTACACACTGCTATATTTAAAATGGATAACCAACAAGGACCTATTATATAGCACATGGAACTCTACTCAATGCTGTGTGCCAGCCTGGATGGGAGGTGGTTTGGGGGGAGAATGGATACATGCTGAGTCCCTGTGCTGTTCACTTGAAACTACTACATACTTTTAATTGGCTATACTGAAAAAAAAAATAAGTTTATAGTTTGAAAAAAATTATTCTGTAATTTCATGTTAATGAAATTATATATCATGACTGAATCTGGCTGCTTTTATCAGCATACCACTGTTGGATCCATCCATGTACTAATACAGTGCATGTTTGCATTCTTATTCTCTAATGTCCAACTCTTTGCAATCCAATGGACTGTAGCTGCCAGGTTCTTCTATCTATGGGATTTTTCAGGCAAGAGTACTGGAGTGGGTTACCATTGCCTTCTCCAATTTATTGGCATAACATTGTTCATAATGGCCATGTTATCTTAATAATCTCTGTGGGATCTGTACTGTTATCCTTTTCTCTGATATTTTTATTTGTATTGTTTACTTCTTTTCTAAGTTTGACTTACCAGGGTCTTATTAATTGTACCAATATTTTCATAAAATTCTAGATTTGTTGATTTTTTCCATTGTTTCTTTCTTTTCTATTCGTTATTTTTTATAATTTCACTTATTCCACTGATCTGGTGTTCAGTGTCTTTATTTTTTAGCTCTAAAAGTGGAAATACACTTCATTGCTTCTGTTCTCCTTTTCTAATATATGCATTCAAACTATATATTTTTTCCTGTAAGATACATTTCTTTTGCTTCCATGTTTTTGCTATTGGGAAAGCTAGTTTCAATCTCATTGCTTTCCATTAAAACTATCTGTTTTTTCTTGGATGCTTTTAGAATGTTTTCTATATATTTTGACATTGTGTGGGATCATTATATACTATATCTTCTCCTATGTCTCTTGTTAGCCTGAAATATTCTCATCTGTCCTATTTCAACTTCTGGTATTAAGAATAAGCATGATTTAGACATTCTCATCCAGTCCTTTGGCTCTTAAAATGTCTAGTAATTTCTTCCCTCTACAATGAAAACTTCTTCTACCCCTCTCTCTAGTTTTCATGAGTGGAACCTTTATTAACATAGCATTCTGGTCTCTCTCTGTCTTCTTTCTCAGTCTCCTCAAGGGAAGGAGAAAATAATCTGACTGGTATTTTGGAGCAGGATCAGATACAGAGGTTCACCTCTTTATAGTCTCTCTTTTTAAGATTGTTCTGTCACCTCTGCTTTGCTCTGGACCACCCATAAAACTCAGGGATACTGATTCTTAAACTGCTAGGAAAGGCTTACATGGGTCCAGTGCTGCCTGTTCTGAGGTATGTGAAAGTTGCTCAGTCATGCCCAATTCTTTGCAACCCCATGGACTATACATGGGGAATTAGGTAGCGGTGATGGTTGCATGTGGATGTATTAATCCACAGTCCATCAGTCCATGAAATTCTCCAGGCAAGAATACTAAAGTAGGTAACCTTTCCCTTCTCCAGGGGATGTTCCCAACCCAGGGATCGAACCCATGTCTCCTGCATTGCAGGTGAATTCTTTACCAGCTGAGCCACCAGGGAAGCCCAAGAATACTGGGGTGAGTAGCCTATCCCTTTTCCAGAGGATCTTCAAGACCCATGAATAGAACCGGGCTCTTCTGCATTGCAGGCAGATTCTGTGCTGAGGTATATTAAGTCTTTAATTCTAGGCTTTGTTAAGTCACCCTCTAACCTGGACTTTGTTGACAATAAAGTTTATATTTTCATTTCTATGTGTTTCTTTTTATATCTCTTTGTTGTTTCATATATAAACAAAAATGAGAAAATTTATTATTTCCATAAAATCTGAACATCACCTTTCTGATGGCTGTTTAAATATTACCTCTTCGAAGAGTCCTTGCCACATCATTCATTTATTTAGCACCTACATATTATTTTTTCATTGTGTCCTATATGTTTTTATTATAGTGATTAATATAAGCTGTAATTATCTATTTCTTTCCTTATTTGTCTATTGCTCCTTTTCTCCATTTAATTTTTAAATCTAATAATAAAATAAAGTTAACATAGTTTAAAGATTACAATTTTAATATCTTAAAGTGTATAGTCAGTGGTTTTAGTATATCTACATGCAACCATAACCACTGCCTAATTCCAAAACATTTCAACACTCCAAAGACAAACTTTGGGCCCATTAAGTAAGCTCCTCATTCCCACTTCTCCATCTCCCATGTTTCTTGGCAACCAGTAATCTACTTTGTGGATTTGCCTGTTATGGACATTTCATACAAATGGAATTATGTGTGACCTTTTCTGACTTGTTTTCTATTAACATTATGTTTTCAAAGTTCATAAAGCCTGCAGCATGTAATAGGACTTTATTTTTATGGCTGAATGATATTGCATTATATGAATATATCAATTGATTTAAACCTTTTTGGCTATTATGAAAAACATTGCTATGAATATTTGGGTACAAATTTTTGTGTGAATTGATATTTTCACTTCACTTGGGTTAACTTTGTTTCACTTTTTGGGAAACCACCAAATTGTTTTTCCCAGCAATTGAGCTATTTTATATTTCCATCATCAATACATCTTCAACATATTTTAAACTTCATAAGGGTAAGAACTGTTTTGTGCACCACTATATACCTAGTACCTAGGGCAAAAAGCCTGATACACAGAATATTCTTGAATTAGATATGTGGCTAAATAAAAGAATAAATAAATGAAATGGTTTAGTTGCTTTCCAAAGCTATATTCCTAGTACATATACAAAGGTATGATAAATGTTAAAATAACAGTATTATTACTTTTGAATTTGCACTAATTTGAGTCCCTGTCTGCACCATAAAGTTAAAATTGGTTTGAGTTATTTAAGTGTCTGCTGATTTCAGGGGAAAATGCCTGATAAAATTGACTCTTACTGGCAACTACTCAGCCTGCAATAAGAAATATTGGAATATTGAATGATTTACCAGTCCTTGGAACTGTTTACAGCTACATGAAAAGAACAGCAACACAAAATTGTGGCTCGGAGGAAGTAACTCCAAACCTCAGCACCTCCAGAATAAACAACTGAGGTGAATGATCACCTTTCCTCAAAGTTCCCATCTAGTTAGGTAATGAATTTCTATCCATTCCAGTAAGACACTGTTGCTACTGCTGCTAAGTCGCTTCAGTCGTGTCCAACTCTGTGCGACCCCAGAGATGGCAGTCCATCAGGCTACCCCGTCCCTGGGATTCTCCAGGCAAGAACACTGGAGTGGGTTGCCATTTCTTTCTCCAATGCGTAAAAGTGAAAAGTGAAAGAGAAGTCACTCAGTCGTGTCCAACTCTTAGCGACCCCCTGGACTACAGCCCACTAGGCTCCTCGGTCCATGGGATTTTCCAGGCAAGAGTACTGGAGTGGGGTGCCATTGCCTTCTCCGAATAAGCCACTAGTCAGAGTCATTTTCCAATCCATCCTCCATCCCTTAGTCCAAATTAACTTTTATGCCATTTTGCTATTAATATTTCTAAGTATACATACCATAGCTTTAAGAATTAAGTTTAAAACCTAATATAGTCTGCAGGATAATTATGTAAAGGCATTTGTGATGTAGGTTATGCAGTCTATGGAGTTAGATGTTTCTGGTTCATATTTTGGTTCCATTCCTTTCAAGCTAAGTGAGTTTAGAAGATAGTTGTTATTTGGGTCTCAGATGTTTCATCAGAAACTGGGAAAACAGTAACAATATCTGCATTATGGATCTGTCCCCTGTTAATCTTTTCTCATGCCACTCACCTACCTCTTGCTATGTCCCAGTGATACCAGACTTCTCTTTGCTCCTCAAATATATCATGGTTTTTCTATTTCCTTTTCCTGAGGTATAGACTCTATCCAATAGTTGGTCAACATCTCACCACTAGTCTCATCTGATTCTTTCCCATGGAGGTTTTCTTCTTCATAGAATTTTCCAAAATTATAATTATTCAACTACTTACATAATTTTTTGATTTCTACCTGTATTATTTGCTTGACTGAAAACTCCCTTTTGACCACCACTGTATCCCTTCTGCTAAATGGGTGAATGCTTGAATGGAAGCTGTCACATGGATATGTTTTGAATGAATAAATACAACATTTTTAATGAATTACACTCTAACAAAATGTTTTAAAAAGCAAGTTTTGCCTATGGCATCATCTTACTGACCTCAGAACATGTCCTGAACCCCTGAAGATTATTCTTGCATTGATCCTCCAGGGTCTTATCCTATTCCTTTAGTCCTGGACTTCTATGACCATTTCATCTCATAGTTTACCCATTAAATTTAAATCATTATAGCATCCATTCTGACTTCTGTATTCTAGAACTTTTTTTTTCATCCTATTTGTTTGGTAAATCATTTAGAGAAACAGTTTTGATCTAATACAACTTAGTTGCTTACATCCTTGGCAAATCTTGGCACTGTGCTTTAGTTTGCACTCCTCATGTCTGTATCTAAATTCTTTCCCTAGGGAAGTCAGTTTCAGATGTATCAAGACATATCCTGACAGCAAAAGGAACATGGAAATAATTTCAGAGTTAGCAATCACAATCCAGTTACAAGATCTAAGACAGGTGACATAATTCTAAGCCCTGGAAGGCCAGCTCTGATTGACACTGGTTCTGAAATTGGATATAAACATGAGCGCCCAGTGGAACATATAAGGCAGAGTGAAAAATTTTGGAGGGACTCATGCAGGTCAGGCTATACCCTAGCAAACAACCCACAAGCAGATAGAACACAACCTTTTTCTACCTTACAAGTTGGTTTATAGTTGACCCTAAATGTATCAACTTGAAGCACTATAGTGAACAAGGGATCTATTTCTCTCACTGTCAGAAGCATAACTCAAACATGGCAGTAAACATAGTAAATGCATATAACCTGTGATATGATAAAGGATTTTTCCTAAAATCTTTCGATTTCTGGACATTTCTCATACTCAAGTTGTGAGGGGCTCTAGTCTCAAAAACCAGCCTGACAAGCTTTTCACAAGTGATTTTTGCTTTTGTTTTTAGTATTACAGTCCTTGACTAAGCCTTACTGGGATGATGTCCCTTGAGTGAAATAACCTGCTTAAGTTAAAACTCTGTTACACACATTTTGACTCTATGGCCTCAACAAGTCACCTGTTTGTTTGTTTTTTTTTCCTTTGGATCTCAGTTTGATTCCCCATTTTTTTTAAAAAAATAGTAAAATCAGTGGTCTTGCAGTATCATGGTGGAGGTTTATTGAAAAACATGTTTACAATTTCTGTTATAGGAACTGCGACACTAACCATAGTGGCGTGATATTCAGATAAATATTTGATTGTAGACTAGGAATATGATCTTGTGAGGATGATAAGGATGGTTGATCCATAAACTCTGTCCTATGGAACTTTCAGGACAATGACAGATGTAAGGCATATACAAAAACAATGAGAGTATTAACAACAGAGGTTATACCTAAGGGTAATACTGAACTGCCAGAGACATGCAAGGTGCTACTTGTCCCCTAGGGTGGTTAAAAAGAAGGGACATGTGTATGCCTGTGGCTGATTCATGTTGATATGTGGCAGAAACCATCACAATACTGTAATTATCCTCTGATTACTCAGCATTAAAAAAAAATTCATTTGAAGCAATTCTACTCAGATGGACGAAACTGGAGCCCATTATCCAGAGTGAAGTAAGCCAGAAGCAAAAACAACAATACAGTATATTAACACATATATATGGAATTTAGAAAGACAGTAATGAGAACCCAACATGGGAGACAACAAAAGGAACGCAGATGTATAGAATAGACTTGTGGACTTTGTGGATGAGGGTAAGGGTGGGATGAGATGGGAGAAGGGCATTGAAGCATGTTAATTGTCATGTGTCTAATCAATCGCCAGCCCAGGATTGATGCTCGGGACTGGTGCAGCGAGATTTCCCGGGGGGGAGGGAGGAGGGAGGGGGGACCCGGAGGGGAAGCATACGTAAACCCATGGTGATATCATAACAATGTATGGCTAAAACAATAATTAAAAAAATAAAAAATTAAAATAAAAAAAAAAATAAAAAAAAAATAAAAAAAAAAAGAAGGGGTTTTAACATGGCTTACAATTATGGTGGCAGGAAAAACAGAGACTAGGAAACAGCAAAAAATAAGACATAGAACATTGAAGAATATGTTAAATAAGCACTGAGTAGAACAGTCTGTAAATATAGCAGTTCAACTAAGGGAAAAATCTATATTTATGGAGACGAAGCAGGTTAGGGTCATATCATTGAAGATTTTGGATGCCAGGCTAAAATGTTTAGATTGTGTATGCAGGCAGTGGATGTCAATGATAGTTTTGGAAAAGCTGTTTTAAAGGATTATGCTTCTTATTGGAAGGAAAAGTTGGAAGAGGGAAATGTGGTGAGGTGTGTTGTTAGACAGCTGAGAGACATGGAGTCGACCTAATCCATAAATACCTACATTATAACTGAGATAACAGGAAGTTCAGTTCAGTTCAGTCGCTCAGTCATATCTGACTGTTTGCGACCCCATGAATTTCAGCACGCCAGGCCTTCCTGTCCATCACCAACCTCCAGAGTTTACCCAAACTCATGCCCATTGAGTTGGTGCTACCATCCAGCCATCTCATCCTCTGTCATCCCCTTCTCCTCCTGCCCCAAATTCTTCCCAGCATCAAGGTCTTTTCCAAAGAGTCAACTCTTCACATGAGGTGGCTAAAGGATTAGAGTTTCAGATTCAACATCAGTCCTTCCAATGAACACCCAGGACTGATCTCCTTTATGATGGGCTGGTTGGATCTCCTTGCAGTCCAAGGGACTCTCAAGAGTCTTCTCCAACACCACAGTTCAAAAGCATCAATTCTTCAGTGCTCAGCTTTCTTCACCATCGAATTCTCACATCCATACATGACTACTGGAAAAACCGTAGCCTTGACTAGATGGACCTTTGTTGGCAAAGTAATGTCTCTGCTTTTCAAGGTGCTATCTAGGTTGGTCATAACTTTCCTTCCAAGGAGTGAGCATCTTTTAATTTCATGGCTGCAATCACCATCTGCAGTGATTTTGGAGTCCCCAAAAATAAAGTCTGACACTATTTACACTGTTTCCCCATCTATTTGCCATGAGGTGATGGGACCAGATGCCATGATCTTAGTTTTCTAAATGTTGAGCTTTAAGCCAATTTTTTCACTCTCCTCTTTCATTTTCATCAAGAGGCTTTTTAGTTCCTCTTCACTTTCTGCCATAGGGTAGTGTCATCTGCATATCTGAGGCTGTTGATATTTCTCCCAGCAATCTTGGATCCAGCTTGTACTTCTTCCAGCCCAGTGTTTCTCATGATGCATGTAAGTTAAACAAGCAGGTTGACAATATACAGCCTTAATGTACTCCTCTTCCTATTTGGAAGCAGTCTGTTGTTCCATGTCCAGTTGTAACTGCTGCTTCCTGACCTGCATACAGGTTTTTCAAGAGACAGGTCAGGTGGTCTGGTATTCCCATCTCTTTAGGAATTTTTCACAGTTTATTGTGATCCACACAGTCAAAGGTTTTGGTATAGTCAATAAAGCAGAAGTAGATGTTTTTCTGGAACTCTCTTGCTTTTTCGATGATCCAGCAGATGTTGGCAATTTGATCGCTGGTTCCTCTGCCTTTTCTAAAACCAGCTTGAACATCTGGAAGTTCACGGTTCATGTATTGCTGAAGTCTGGCTTGGAGAAGGTGACAGTAAAATTGTCCGTGTGTCCTTTTTCATCTGGCTTAACTCAGACTGGCCTTCCCTGATGGCTCAGTTGGTTAAGCATCTGCCTGCAATGCAGGAAACCTGGATTCAGTCACTGGGTTGGGAATATCCTCTGGAAAAGGAAAGACTACCCACTGCAGTATTCTGGCTTGGAGAATTTCATGTACTATACAGTTCATGGGATCGCAAAGAATCAGACACAACTGAGCGACTTTCACTTCACTTCACTTAACTGAGACTAGCACAGCATGTGAGAAATTTTACATTGTATTCTTTGAAAGAGTTCCAGAGGAAAATGGTTAGGCTGAGAGCAAGGATCTCCATGTTAATGACAAAGTAAAGGAATATGTGAATCTTGAGAAGAGAATGCTGTTGATTCCTGTGAACTGCTTCTCTGAATGACATCATCTTCTAGAAAGTGTTGTACTCTTTCCCTGTTATACTTTTGGAGACAGTATCTTAGGTATTTGCACTTTATTGAAGATAAAGTCAATATTTCAACAAATTTAGATATTCTCTTCTTCTTTCAATAAAAGAGCATTGGGGCTTGATAACAGGGTACTGAAAACTCTGATGCCAGTGTTCACTATTATCACCAAGAATGCCAAAAAGAAAATGAGCAATAAAATGTAGGAAGAGAAAATACTAGGGTATATTTGTGATGTTTCTCTCTCTTATTGGCTTGAAAATAGTCTGCAAAAACAACCTCAAATGTTCTTACAAAAAGGCATATACATGGTAATCACTGTCATTCTATTTAGTGGATGTAGGTGACCAGATGTAGAGAGATGAAAGCGAAGATAAGCTTCATAAATTCAACAATGGAGACATTTCAACACTGGTCAATACACAATAAGAAGAGAGAGTTGCTCTAAGTTACACCTTTAGGAATAGAGCGATGAAAATTTTACAATAATCAACCCATTCCTTGATTGCTCAATGATATTTCCTACTTTTTTTTTGGAAAGACAGTAAAACTTGGATGCAAAGGTGAGTAACTAACCTTTCCAACATTTTCTTAGGAGTGAGGTTTTAAATAATAGGTCAGCCAATTTGCTGGCTCTCCACAGTATGCTATTCAATGATAGCTACAGAGGAGTATAGGCGTCATTGGTTTGGAGCAATAAAATTATTTATTGAATAGGCACTGAGCTAGGCACTTGTTGGGAAAAGCAAAAATGAATGATGATCAGTGTTGTAATCAACATGTTACAAGGGGTAGAAGAAAGAGAAAGCCCTTTCCACTGGTCTTAGATAAGTGGACTGGTTCTTTATGGAAATACTGATGTATTATGATGTAGAGTGGATACTGTAGAATTTGGGAATTAGATATGCAACTAGATATTATGTCATCAAATTACTTCCTTAATAGTATACAATCATAAATATATACCTATGTATTTTGAAAACATTCACAATGTTTTCAAATATTGATACATAGTATTTTTTAAATCTAAAACTCCAGAGATGTTGAAACATGTTATAGATGCAAAAACTAAGATTTAAAGAGGTAAAATCAGCCACTTCCCTGGTGGTCCAGCGCTTAAGATCCTGCCTGCCAAAGCAGGGTATGCAGGTTTGATCCTCGGTCTGGGAAGATCCCACTTGCTGTGGAGCAACGGAGCCCATGCTGCACAATGACTGCGCTGGTGGGCTGCAACTACTGAAACCCGCGCACCCTGGAGCTGGGCTCTGCAACAGGAGAAGCCGCCACAATGAGTAGCCCATACACCTCCACCAAAAGTAACTAGAGAAAAGCCCATGGCAGCAATGAAGATATACCACAGCCAAAAATAAATAAGTAATTAAAAAAAAAAAGGAATAACAAGACTTTTTTAAAAAGAGGCAAAATCACATCACATTATAAAATCAAATTGCCAAACAGAAACACTAATTTGCATATAAAACAGAACTCATTCCAAGAACCTGAATGTGAATATTTAAAGGATGAATTCTGAAGCAAGTTTTTCACATTAATTATGGTTCATTCTACATTCTCTTCTTTACAGCCCAGTCTCTAATTTCCTTATTTTCATATCCTTTCAACTTTCAACAAAAGGTAGCATGTTCTAAAAACACATAGTGAAGGGGTTGTGATTTTTATTTGCTTCTAAGTTCTCTTCAGTTTGTGACAATTACACTAAGCAGTTCTTGAAAGAACCCAGCCACCAACCTGTTTTTGTTGTCAGCCAATATTAGGATGTAATGACAGTTAAGTCTTTACTTGTATAGGCTGATTGCCACATACTGTTCATGGGATTCTCTAGGCAAGAACACCAGAGTGGTCTGCCATTCCCTTCTCTGGTAGACCACGTTTTGTCAGAGCTCTCCACTATGACCTGTTCATCTTGGGTGGCCCCTGCATGCATGGCTCAGAGCTTCCTTGAGTTACAGGAGGCTGTGATCCATGAGAGCATTTTGGTTAGTTTTCTGGGATTGTGGTCTTCATTCTGGAGGCTTGGTTTATAGCTCTTGATTCCTGATGGGAGGGTCTGGCATTGGGGAAAACTTGGTCCTGCTCTGGTGGGCAGGGCCATGCTCCGTAAATCTTTACTACAAATGTCTGCTGATGGGTGGGGCTGTGCTCCCTCTTGTGAGGTGACTCAGTCCTGGAATGCACAGGCTTCAAAATGTACCTGGAATGTACCTCCAAACAGGACTTACGCCAACACACACCTTCCAGGACTGCTGCTGCCAGTGCCCCTGTCCCTACGGGAGGCCACTGCTAACCCATGCCTCCACAGGAGATCTTCAAACACTCACAGACAAGTCTGGCTCAGTCTCTTGTGGGGTCACTGCTCCTTTGCCCTGAGTCCTGGTGTGCACAAAATTTTGTTTGTGCTGTCTAAGAGGATACCTATGTCAATGTAAATGATTTTAAGTCTCACATGATTCTGGTATTTGAGGAGACTTATTGTGTGGGTCACAACAAATTGTGGAAAATTCTTAGAGAGAGGGGAATACCAGACCACCTTACCTGTCTCCTGAGAAATCTGTATGCAGATCAAGAAGCAACAGCTAGAAACTTTCATGGAACAACAGACTGGTTCAAAATTGGGAAAGAAGTATAACAAGGCTGTATATATTGGCACTCTGTCTATTTAACTTTTGTGCAGAGTACCTCATGCAAAACGCTGGACTGGATGAAACACGACTTGGAACCAAGATTGCTGAAAGAAATAATGACAATATCACATATGCATATGATACCATTCTAATGGCAGAAAGAGAAGAGGAACTAAAGGGCTTCTTGATGAAGGTGAAAGAGGAAAGTGAAAAAGTTGGCTTAAAGCTCAACATTCAGAAAACTAAGATCACGGCATCTAGTCCCATCACTTCATGTCAAATAGACTGGGAAAATGTGAAAGATTTTATTTTCTTGAGCTCCAAAGTCACTGTGGATGGTGACTGCGGCCATGAAATTAAAAGATGCTTGCTTTTTGGAAGAAAGCTATGAAAAAACTAGACAGCATATTAAAAAGCAGATATATTACTTTGCCAACAAAGGTCCATATAGTCAAAGCTATGGTTTTTCCAGTAGTCCTATATGGATGTGACAGTTGGACCATATAGAAGGCTGAGTGTCAAAGAACTGATGCTTTCTAATTGTGGTGCTGGAGAAGACTCTTGAGAGTCCCTTGGACAGCAAGGAGATCAAATCTGTCAATGCAAAGGAAGTCAACCCTGAACTGATTGGAAGAACTGATGCTGAAGCTGAAGCTCCAATAGTTCGGATGCCTGATGTGAAGAACTGACTCGTTGGAAAAGATCCAATGCTGGGAAAGACTGAAGTCAAAAGGAGATGAAGGTGGCAGAGGATGAGATAGTTAGATAGCATCACCAATTCAATGGACATGAATTTGAGCAAACTCTGGGAGATAGTGAAGGCAGGAAAGCCTGGTGTACTACAATCCATGGAGTCACAAAGAGTTGGACAAGACTTAAGTGACTGAACAACAATAACAAGGCAGGGGGCATCAAGAAGAGCAGAGTAAAGCCATTTTTAAAATGAGCTCTCCATATAATGATGCCAGTGAGAAAAATGAATTTCTGTCTGGATTTTTAAAAAGAGGTATAAGAAGTGAGATCTGTTGGCTCATCTCTGTATATAAAAAGGAAAATAAAATATCTTTTCTATAAGTAGTTAAGATGAAAGGATCTAATATTGGTATTTGATAATTCTGTAATTCTGTATCAATTACATTCATTGTGAATCTGCACCAGATCAATGAGTTGACATTGAGGTATCACTATCTCTCAGCTCTGTAATCCTCAAATAATTAGATTTCTAAGGAAATCCTTCTGGGCAAAAGGCTTATTTTCAAAGAGAGTTGTGCATTATGCATCATACAATGGAAAAGAAACAGCAAGAGATTGGTTATGACTCATTTGACTAATAACTAGTTATACCTTCGCCTTTTTTGAGTCTTACCTTCATCATCTGTGATGCCAGGGGTTAAAATAAATGATCTGCAGGTTATTCTGACTCTAGCATCCCATGATGTTTAGACATGCCTGTTGTAATTACAAAGAAGTATATTTGGCTTCATAAGCTCAGCAATTATCTAAAAACATCTCTAATTTTCTAGTATTTCAACTCTATTTCCATCTTTTCTACTTTCATAGTTTGGGGGAATACTGTATTGGAATTAAATCTTCAGAATCTCAAATATTCTCAGATGAGTATTTGAGCTTTAAAAATATCTCAACTTCCTTCAAAGCATTGCTCCTTATGAAAAACATTAACTTGAATACCCACTGCACATACTGAGAAATACTTGGATATAGCTGTTTCTTTAAAAAAAAGTTTTCTAAGAAGCCAGAACTATGAACCTCATGGCCCATAATGGAGACAAGAGAAAAAACAATGGAAATCATACATACTTTAAGGAGAAAAATCTGTTTATTCTTCAATAGTCCCCTGACATCTGTTCACTTAAAAGACAATGAAAAACTCTAAGTAGACATTACCGTATTACATTTGAGAAAGTCTTGTATGTATTCCACATGATAAGGCTCCCAACTGCTGATGTAGGAAGACATATTATTTCTAGAGAATTTTTTTCTACTTTCTAGTTCCCGTATACACATAAACAAAAGGGATCATTTTTCTGACAACTTTATAGATAGACACTAGATTGAAATCTAGAGAATATGTACAAATTTCATCTTAATGTTATTCAGTGTATCTGTACCAAAGATACCCAGGAAAGAGGCAGTCAGTACATCTACACAAAACACATTTGGTAAGGGTAATAAAGTTATATAAAACTAATGTTATATTTTTTGAAAACTCCATTTAAGATCACTAAATATGCTTCTACATCAGTAATGCCTTGGGTGTTCCAAAAATAATAAGAAATATCAAGTTAGGGAGTTTGCCCATGCAGGTCACATGGCCACACTTGCTTTATGCGTGGTTAACGTCACTCCTTCCATTAAGTTGGAGAATGCCCTGGGCATATCCATGGCCTTGGCTAGTATACATGCCCACATTTTTCCTTGTTATTGTTTTCTCTATTTGACCTTTGTAAAGTCCTATTATCTTGCAATTGATTTTACATTTTTATCTAGTCATGTCCACGACCTGACAACCCACTATGATACATGGCAGAGAAAGAAAAATAAAACTAATGAACTAGTATAAAATATTCAAGATACAAAGAAATTTGTGGAGCTCATAGCATCTCTGAAAGGATCAAATATTTTATCAAGGGCCAAAAAGCTGATCTTTGTAGAGGGAACAATAGACATATACTTTCGTCTATCAAACACAGTAATCTTTGTCAAACCAAAGGGAGCATAAGGATACAAAATCTCTAGAGAAGATCTATAAAAAGAACTGAAGAGTCTTTAGCATAGGCTTGAAATTAAGATGCTGTTTATGGTGAACCTTCAGACTACTAAGCACACATTATGACCCTTAAAGTGTGTCATAATGAACAGAGCTTTGACCTTGTTCAGGAGGTCTAGAACCTAATTCCAAGCAAAGCCTTCAGTTTCCTCATCTGCAAAAGAAGGATAACAAGAGGAGCACACATTTGTTAGTTCCATACTATATGCTCACTCTCCTACATGTCATGCCATTTCCTGTAATTCTAAAATCAGCACTAGAGGCATGTTATTACCCTTATTATACAAATGAGGAAACTAAGGTTCAGAGATGTTAAAATTTTCAACTTAAGAGGCAGAACAGGATTTAGAACTGGTTCTATCTGAAACCAAATTCATGCTCTTTCACTACAACTTGTAGTTTTCACAGCATCTTAAGAAATGATACCATATATGAAAACAGATTATACATTTCAAAGTGCTTTACAAATATAGAGTTTAATAACATTAGCCATTTTGATGTCCAGGCATGGAAATTCAGGATTGGGTGCTGCTTTTTAATGAGTTCTATCTCCCCATTAAATGATTAGCTTGCAAGGAAGCCTGAATCTGAATTTCTATTTCTTTGTACAGTGCACCTCACAGAATGAGAGCTCAATTACCATTAATAACTAATCATGCAATGTTATTTCTACAGTTTCACATTAACCTCAGGATCCATTCTACCCAATTAAAAGCATCCAATATAAGTTCTATATGGAGTACATTCCCTGTAAAATATGAAAACTTGGAAGAACATGTAGAGCATTTTTGCTAAAATACCAAGATTTTATCTATATTTCATTATTTTTTATTTGATTTATTATTAGAGCTCAAATTTCCTTTTGCAGGAGTGTAATGAAATATGAGGCCAAGTGACTATTTAAAAAGAAGAAAATTAAGGCATTGAGCTACTTTCCTGATTTGCTATACATTAACAGATATTTTACAGATAAAAGATTGTTAACTTATTGTCATTATCTACATCTGACTTACTGCAGAGCCAATATGACTTTACTCTTCCAAAAATACATCATTTAAGTTAATATATTTTCATTTAAAAAGTCAGTAATTCTAAAAGAAAAAAAAAGACTTAAAATTATACACATATTCTTAGCATATCACCTTAAAAATTATTTTCAGTACTATCTCTAAAGCTAAAATGACTAAACAGGATTAAGTGATGAAAATTACAAAATTATTAAAATTTAAGTCTGAGACCAAAGAGCTACATGTTATCTAACTATTGCAAGAGGTAGAAGGGGAAATGGGATCAAAGTAAAGGCATCATGTACAGAAGAAAGATGGGACTTTAGGAACAGGGAAAACAACAGAGCAACAAGGAGGAATGACAGTCAAGCTCTTTATATGATTTTTACACTGCTTCATTTCAAAGAACTTATGATTCAGTTTAGGTATTCAATGTGTCTGACTCTTTGTGACCCCAAGGACTGCAGCATGCCTGGCTTCTCTGTCCAAAACCAACTTTCAGAGTTTGCTCAAACTCATGTCCATCGAGTCAGTGATGCCATCCAACCATCTCATCCTCTGTTGTCTTTACTTTGAAAAGCTTACAAAGCTCTGTAGATGTAACCTTAGAAACACATTGGAATGAACCCAGTAAATATCAAAACCCTGATAATTTAATTGTAAAACTGGAGGAAACATTAACATAATGTCTCATGTATACTGTAGCCCATTTTTTCCAGAATATTAAACTCAGAAATCATTCCTTTCCTCCAAAAAAAAAAAATGATAGCATAATCTGTAACCTGGTAGGTCTATCTGAAAAGCACAAAGAAATGATTACTTTCTAGGACAGACATAGCCTTTTGCCAAAATTACAGTGAACAAGAGAAAATTCTTCAACTTATAGCATCTCACATACCTAAAAAAAGAAAATTAGGTAAAATAGTAGGTAGAACCATAGGAATATAGTTGAGAAACCTCAAAAAGGGACTGTATACAATCTGGAATGGCTCTTTCAACCTAAACTCTATCAAGGTGGAACTCAGAATTACTTTCTTGAGATGATATCAAATCAAGACATTAAAACATGACACAATCAGGGCCATGACAGAAATATTCTCTAGACTTGATGCACCTAAGGATATAACCAATTCCTTAGTAAAGAGGGGTTGAAAATATTACCCAAACTATGGTAACTATTAAATAAAATTCTAATCGATCTATCTAATGTAACAAACAGAAGTTAACTAGCAAAGCATGAATTGGTCACACCATAAGTTCAGTCATTAAGTAAGTCAGTTGTAGGTGTAACATATTTAAATTAAAATAATCCTTCCAAAGCTGCAGTGTGTACAAGCCCATAATTTTTGCATATACTGTGAGTTACATAAATACAGTCTCAGTCAGTTTTCAAAGATTCTAGGTAGGATTTGCATTTCTATTTTTCAGATCAAATGACAATATTCTGAACCTAAAGGCTTTATTTAAACTTGATATAAAGGGTGAGAGTTGCATGTCTAACTGATGGATCAGTATATATCATTTTAAGCTGACAGTTAAATATTCACAAATCTTTCTTCTAAACAAGACAACAGAAAATTGTAACAAAACCAAACTAGTAAACTTTTTGATACAATTTTTATTTTACCTTTGTCACTACCATAATAAGTGAAAGCACAACTAGAAATTTTGAAATTCACCACTAGAAGGTGAATTTTATGAGGACTGAAAGCATAAGTTAAAAAGTAAAAGAGAAACTACAGGCAAAGTATTTGCTATTGTTCTCACATGACTCTCCCACTTCATCCACAATATATCCCTTCACAACACAACTGCTCAGCAATCAAATGCAAAGGAAAGAGAAAATAACTCATTTTTAAGTAAAATACCCAATGAGCAGATAATTACCTAAGAGACAGCTTTACTTTCTCCTATTCTATGGGTCAAATTGCTTTAATTAAAAAAAAAAGCATATCTGTGAAAACAGGAGATTGTAGGAATGCACCAAGAGACTTTGGGAAGATAAAAACTTTTCTGGGCTCTGTTGCCTTTAGACACTAAACTTATGTTCTTTCTGGATTTAACTCTCATGATGACTGAAGATTCTGTTGTGCTCATTTGCTTGCTTATTTATTTGGCTCTGGTTTGTTAGCATATTGGCCTCTTCCTTTGTTTTTACCATGCTAGGAAATAATATCTGATTTTAAAGAACAACTAAAATATAGAGAGAGCAGTATCAACAACAACAACAAAAAAATAGTAGCATGGGAATTTCTAGAGCTTGTCTCTTCCCTGGAAACATCAATTTGAACAATTATCCACATGAAAAAAAATTTTGTGAGAGCTAAGAATTTCAGCACCTGATGAAACACAGAAATTAGAAAAGATGCATCAACGAGGTAGGAAACATATAATCACATTACTCTCATCACTGGTTCCCAAGCCCAGGCAGCTCAACACATAGGAAGATACACTCTCCCTATGGGAGAAGGAGAATAAAGTGAGCCCAAATGCCAGGCCCACTCCAGTGGCCTTGGGTTACTTACTAATTGGCCCTCTGGATGTATGATCTAAGTTTGCCCATGTAGACTCAGTCTCATATCCATCACTGAAGACTCCAGTGCTAGGCCAATGCATGTGGACCCAGACACCAGGATTATCCCTTGCTGACTCCCCACGTGCTGACTCAGATACCAAACCTGCTTACCCAAGTATACCAGCAGCAAACCTATCTGTGGACACCACCAGAGAGCCCACCCAAAATCTCTGGACAGGCTGCTTTGGTGAAGGGATTTGCCTTCCTAAAGCTGGGGAGATATTTTTATTTCAAGTTCATAACGCTAATAGATCATTCCAAAATTTCAACTCAAAATAATCTCCTCCAAACACATTATAATAAAACTGTCTACAGTGAAAGACAAGAAAAGTTTATCAAGAAAAAAAAAACCAAGAGAAAAATAAGTTCATACATAAGGCAATCTCCATAAGGCTATCAGTGGGTTTCTCAGAAGAAACCTTGCAGGCCAGGAGAGTGTAAGATAATGAGGTCAAACAGTTGAAAGAAAATTTCTAAACAAGAATATTTTACCTGGCACAGTTGTCTTTAAGGAATGAAGCAGTTCAGTTCATCACCATCTGACCTTTTTCATAAGGTGCTGAAAGGAATTCTTCAAGCTGAAAAGAAAGGACTCTAATTAGCAACATGAAACAATATGAAAATATAGAAGATACTGGTAAAGGCACGTATCTAATACTCTAACACTGTAATTAGATGTTGTATTAACTAAATCCTACCTACATGACTCTCACTTCAGCTTTAAGGACATACTGCTGCTGCTGCTAAGTCATTTCAGTCGTGTCTGACTCCATGAGACCCCATGGATGGCAGCCCACCAGGCTCCCCTGTCCCTGGGATTCTCCAGGCAAGAGCACTGGAGTGGGTTGCCACTGCCTTCTCCAATGCGTGAAAGTGAAAGTGAAGTCGCTCAATCGTGTCTGGCTCTCTAGGCTCAAAATGAAGGGACAGAAAAGGCAAAAGTGAGTAGGGAAAGGTAAATTTATATTATACCAAACAGACTTTAAGTTAAAAACTGTGACAAGAGGCAAATAAGGTGATTATATAATGATAAAGTGTTCAGTTCATCAAAAGGATATATCAAACACAAGTAAACAGGCACCCAACATCAAACCACTTAAATATATTAAGCACATACCAACAGATCTGAAGGACATATAGGCAGCAATACAAAAAGAGTATGGTTCTTCAATACCACACTTTTGGCCATGGATAGATCATCCAGAGAAAAAATCAATAAGGAAACACTGGACTTGAACTATACCTAAGGCCAAACAGACATAACACACCGATATAGAATATTACATCCAACAAGAGCAGAATATATATTCTCTCAAGAACATGCAGAACATTCTCCAGTTTAGATATTATGTTGTCACAAAACAAGTCTTAGCAAATGTAAAAGATTGAAATAATGTCATCTATTTTTTCTGCACACAATAGTATGAAACTAATTATCAATACCAAAAGGAAAACTGGGAAATTCACAAAAGTGTGGAGATTAAACAACATACTTATAAACAACAGGTAAAAGAAGAAATCAAAATGGAAAATCAAAAGATGTCTTGAAATAGATGAAAGGAGAAACACAACATACCAGAAATTACAGTATGAACAAAAGCAGTTCTAAGAGTGAAGTTCATAGTGATAAATATCTGCACATTAAAATGGAAAATCTCACATAAACAACCTAACTTCATACCTCAAGAAGAAATAAATGAAATGGAGAGCAGAAAATCAATATAAAACATCAGTAAAACTAAGATCTGAATTTTTGAAAAGATAACCAAAATTGACAAACCTTTAGCTACATCAGCCAAGAAAAAAATGAGAGAACACTGAAATACATCAAAAACGAAAGTGGAAACATAACCAATGATGCCACAGAAATATAAAGAATCACAAGAGACTAAGCAGTTATAAACATTCAACAAACTGAATAACCTAGAACAGATAGATAAATTCCTAGAAAAACACAGTAAGACAAGACTGACTTATGAAGAAATTGAAAATTTGAACAGACCAATAATGAGTAAGGAGATTAAAATAGTAAACAAAACCCAGCTAACTAAAAGAGCACAGAAACAGATGGCTCACTGGTGAATTCTACCAAGCATTTAATGAACTGACAATTCCTTTCAAACTCTTCTAAAAAACTGAAGATGAGAACATTTCCAAACTCATTTTATAAGGCCAACACTACCCTGATACAGAAAAAGACATTAAAATAACAGAGGCCAGTATCCTTCACAAATATAGATGCAAAAATTCTCACAAAATACTAGCAAAAGACAAGCCACAGAATGGGAGAAAATATTTGCAAACTAAGAGAACAATAAGGTATTAACCTTCAAAATACACAAACAGGTCATGCAGCTCAATAACAAAAAAACCCAAACAACCCAATCAAAAAATGGGTGGGAGCTCTAAATAAACATTCCTCCAAAGGAGGCATACAAATGGCAAAAAAAAAAAAAAAAAAGAAGAAGAAATCCACACATGAAAAGATGCTCAACATCATCAATTATTAGAGAAATAAAATCAGAACTACAATGAAGTACCACCTTGTACCTGTCAGAAAGGCCATTATCAAAAAATCTATTAGTGATACATGCTGGAGAGGATAGGGAGAAAAGGAAACCCTCCTACATTGTTGGTAAAATGTAAATTGGTACAGCCACTTTGGAGAACAGTATGGAGGTTTCTTACAAATCTAAAAATATATCTACCATGTGACCCTGCAATCCCACTCCTGGGTCTATATTCAGAGAAAACCATAACTCAAAACAATACATGCACCCCAGTGTTCATTGCAGCACTATTCACAATAGCCAGGACACTGAAGCAACCTAGATGTCCACCAACAGAGAGATGGATCAAGAAGTTGTGGTAAACATATATGATGGAATATTTCTCAATAGGAAATAAAAAAGAACAGAATAATGCCCTGTGCAGCACCATGGATGGGCCTAGAGATTGTCATACTAGTGAAGTAACTCAGGCAGAGAAAGACAAATATCATATGATATCACTTGTATTTGGAACCTGAAAAAGAAACGGTACAAATCAATTATTTACAAAATGGAAATAGAGTCATAAATGTAAAAATAAACTTAGGGTGACCAGTAGGGAAGTTGTTGGGGGTGTGTGTGAGGATAAACTGGGAGACTGGGATTAACAAGTACATACTGCTATATATAAAATAGATAACTAATAAGGACCTGCTATATAGCACAGAGAACTCCACACAATGGTCTATATGAGAAAATAGTCTAAAAAAGAGTTGATATGTGTATGCATATAACTGATTCACCTTGCTGTATACCTGAATCTAACAAAACACTATAAAGCAACTATACTCCAATAAATTAAAAATAACAGTATCAGCATCAAAAGAGAAACACTGACCAGTAAAACAGAAATGAGAGTCCAGAATGAATGCATATATAGTCAACTAATGTTTGATAAGGGAGTCAAGAATATTCAGTGTGGAAAGGATAATCTCTTCAACAAATGGTATTCAGAAAACTGAACTGTCACTTGCAAAAGAATGAAGTGGGACTTCTTTCTTACAGTACTGATAAAAATTAACTCAATATAGATTAAATATTTTAAATCTAAGATTCAAAACTATAAATTTCCTAGAATAAAATATAGACAAAAACTCCTTCACAGTCGTATTGACAATCATTTCTCAGATGTAATGCCAAATGTGCAAGCAACAAAAGCAAAAATAAGCTGTGACTATAGCAAAGAAAAACCTTCTGCCGAGAAAAAGAAACAATCAGCAGAATGAAAAGGAAACTATAGAATGGGAGAAAATATTTTCAATCCTTCTATCTGATGAGCATAAATTAAAAAAAAACAAACAAGAAATTCATACAACTCAACAGAAAAAAGACACAATCTAATTGAAAGATGAATAAGAATCTATTAGATAAACATTTTTCAAAAGAAAACATACAATGGCCAGAAAACACATAAAAAGATTATCAAAATCACTAATCATCAGGGAAATACAAACCAAACGCACAATGAGAAATCACCTTACACTTGTTAGAATGGTTACTATCAAAAAGAAAAAGAAAAAAAGAGTAGTGAGGTTGTGAGAAGAAGGAACTTTTGTGCACTGCTGGTGGAAATGTACAATGGTACTATTAATACTATTATAGAAAACAGTATGGAGGTTGCTCAGAAAATTTAAAAAAATAAATAAATGAAACTACTATATAATACAGAAATCCCACTTTCAGGTATATAGCCAAAGGAAATGAAATCATTATCTTGAAGAGATTATCTGCATTTTAATATCCATTGCAGCAGTCATCTATGATAGCCAAGAAATGGAAATAACCTAAGGATACATGGAAGAATGAATAAAGAAAATATGGCATATGCATCCACTGGAATATTATTTAGCTATAAAAAAGAGGAAAAATCTGTCACTTCTACAACATAGACTGACTGTAAGAGCATTATGCTACATGAAATAAGCCAACCAGTGGAAGAAAAATACTGTATGGTTTCATTTATATGTTGTATCTGAAAAAGTCACTCACAGAAACAGAGTACAATGGTGATTGCCAGAGATGGGGATAGGGAAAAAGAGAAGATGTTGGCCAAAGGGTACAAGCTTCTAATTATAAGATAAATAAGTTCTGGGGATCTAGTTTATAGCATGGTGACTCCAATGAACAATATGGTGTTATATACTTGAAATCTGTTAAGAGATCTTAAATATTACCATCAAAAAATTTAAAAGTCAATTAGGTGAAGGGGTGGGTATGTTAAGTAACATTATTGTGGCACTCATTTCACAATACATGTGTGTATCAAATTATCACACTGTACAGCTTAAACATACCTATACGTCAATAATATTAATATTGCAACAAAGTTAGAAAAAAATAGAGCAGATATCTTACCATAGCATATATTTTGCCATAGGAGGAAGTTGGTAACAGCAGTAAATCCTCATGAACCAAAGTTAATATGTTGAGATTTGAAAAACAAGAAATGAAACTACAATAACCCTTTCACTGTGAGCCAATTCTATTCCTACAGTAGATAGACTTAAGATGGCCCCATGATCTCTGTCTTCGGGTGTTATATTCTTATAAGTTCCCTCCCCTTGAGAGTTAGCAGGACATATATCTTGTTTCTACCCAAAAGAATAAAGCAGAAGTAATAGGCTTTTATGTCCATGATTATGTTACCTTATATAAGACTCAATCATTATAGCCAACATTTCCCTTTGCTAGCTTAGAAAAAGCAAGCGTCCATGAAACTTAAAATTATAGGAAACTAAATGCCGCCAACAAAAATGCCAGACGACATGAAGAACAAGATGACGAAGGAGTAGGTGGACGTGGAGTACATCTCTTTCCATGGATGCATCAGGAATACACCATCAGACGCAGAAGTGCATGCAGAACACCAGCTGAGAGCAGACAGGAGCACCTGAACAGCGGAAAAGAATATATAGAACCACACAAAACCTGGTAGGATGAAGGAACTAGGGAGAAAACAAGAGTGTTAGTAGGACTGGACTTGCTCTCGGCTGGTGGGGGAATTGAAGCAGGGGTCTGATCCTCACATTGGGCAATTGTCTGAGTCAGAGAAGAAGCATTAAAGGCTGAGAGTGAAACAGCTGATCTGTGGCAGCCTAAAGGGAATGAGAATCAGTCCTCGCTGCAGCCATACATACTCCAGACAGGGATGAGGGTCCCCTGGAAGGTACAGTGGCTGGGAGTTGGAGTTTAGGGATTGTGGAGCAATTTGAGGGCAAGGGCTTCTATTGATTGTGGAGAGACAGATTGAGGGGATGGGAGGGAGGAGATTCTGGTGGAAAATGCCTGTGGAGGAAAGCCAACAGCCAAGAAAGCAAGGCCATACTGCTGAGTCATAAGTAGGGGGTGGAGCCATCACCACAGCCTCTCTCTCTCCACACATCAGCAGCAGCAGCTGAACAACTGGCCCATCAAACACCTGACGCCCTGAACTACAGAGTAGGACCCCACCCAGGGTGCCCCTTTAAGTGACTGATGTGCCGAACATCAGAGAAGGACCCCAGGCAAGGGAGCCCTCTAAATGTCTGAATGAGAGGAGCTATGGAGAAAGATCCACCAAAGAGGCCTGCTGATCGCCAGCTACAAGAGGCTCAAAAAAAGATTCTGATAGGGCCGTAACTCCTGCAGTGGAGGCAGTCTGTGTCCCTGCACACTTGGCACCACCAGGATCCCTGCAAGCCAGGCAGCTGCACCATCTTCACACTCAACTCTCACTGGGGCAGAGCTGACACAGGCAAGAAACTTCTTACATCTATGTGTGCAGGGTAGCTTCGGTTACGTTCAGACTCTTTGCTACCCTCTAGACTGCAGCCTTCCAGGCTTCTATGTCAGGGAGAGGGGTTCTCCAGGCAAGAATAGTAGGGCATATTGGCTAATACTGGTTGCCATTCCCCTCTAGAACCCCTGCAACCTGAGGAGCTGCATCATCTCCACCCCGGGCCCTCACAGGGGCAAACCCAAGTCCTCCAGGGCAGCCTCAGGAGCAAACCCTAGTGGACAACCCACATGTAGAGGTAGAAATAAAAAACACAATTGAAACCCAGGGGCAGTGTAGCTAAGGAAGAAGACCCAAAACTTTCCACCAGCTGTACAAGCTGCAGATTAAATCCACATGATCAACTAGGCAGACACTGTGTCTATGGAATATATAAAAGGTCATTGAGAACCCCCACACAAGAAAATGCACCATTTCTGATAGCTGTGGCCTTTAGAGGCAAGAATACACAGGAGTAGGATAGAGTAGAATCTGAGCTGCCCCCACAGCAGGTCCAGAGATCAGCAGTGTTGGAGGGCATCCTAGGGAGGTGAGGTGGACTATGACTCCCAGTGAGGGAAAGGATTCTGACAGCAGTTACTCAAGAAAAACATTTATTATTCTTATGTTTTGAATTATTTTTTAGATTCTTCCCCCCTACCTCCATTGTAGCTGTCAATTTTATAGGCACTATGAAATCTAAAGCTTTTGAGCCTTTTTCCCCCCTCAGTCACATTTTTTATTGTTGTTATAAAATCTCAGCTTCTACATTGGGCTTTTGCAATTCTGTGGAGTTTTCCTTTTTTAAAATCTTCTCTTTCTCAAAATTTAATTATTAATTTTTTAAAATTATTACTATTTCTTCTACATTTATTCCTTTGTTTGCCTTTCCTACTGTTCTTTTCCCCTTGCAGTTAATCTTTAATGTATATAAATCTTCTTCATCTACCTCTATTTAACTTTGCATTTCCAGTCTTTCTTTCTTTTCTTTCTTTCCTTTCTTCTCAACATATTTGTTAGTTTTATTTTCATGCATTATTCCCCACTTGGCACCTAGCTTTGGTTTTGTTTTCCAGTTTGTGCTTTAGTTAGCTTTGTTTTTAACTGGTAAATAAAACTTTTGATTTCCTTTGTTTGCCAGGTCAATCTACTGTAATTTATTTTTGTTGGACTGTTTTGAATTTGCTTATGGGTGTGTATATATATATGTGTGTATATTCCATTATTTATTACTTGCATGATTTTGTAACTGTCATTTGTCTGGGGTTCATCTTTGGTTTCTTGTTTTTCAAAACTTGTTTTAATCTCACTTAATATCGTAAGAGACCACTTGCAGAATCTTCATTCTTGATCAGAGATCAAACACTAGGCCTTTGGAGTGGGAGCACTGACTCCCAGACTCTAGACTACCAGAGAACTAACCCTAGGGAGTATCAGATAATGAGAACTCACACAAAATTGTGAATACAAGGTCTTAAATACAAGACATGGCATCACTCAACCATATGAACACTTCACCCTGTGAAGGATGCCTTATCCAAACAACAACAACAAAATTCAAACTCAATAATCAACAGTCAGAATTAGCACCTCACTCAGCCTTGCCCATCAGAGGAAAAACAATCAAACGAAAACTCAGCACAGATCTCACCCTATAGGAAGTTTACACAAAGCACTGGACCAACCTTAGGAGAGCAGAAACCAAACAGAAGAAAGATTTCAACTTTGAAGTCTGGGAAAAGGAGACCTCAAACATAAGTTTAAAAAGTAATGAAAAGGCAGAGAAATGCCACACAAATGAAGGAACAAACTATAAACATAGAAGTCCAAATAAATGAAGAGGAAATAGGCAAACTACCTGAAAAATAATTCAGAATAATGATAGCAAAGTTGATCAAAAACCTTGAAAACAAAATGGAGAAAATGCAAGAATTAATTAACAAAGACCTAGAAGAATTAAAGAATAAACATACAGAGACAAACAACACAATTACTAAAATTAAAAATACTCTAGAAGGAATCAATAGCAGAATATCTGAAGCAGAAGAATGAAACAGTAAGCTGGAAGATAAAATGGTGGGAATAACTTCTGAAGAGCAGAATAAAGTAAAAAGAATGAAAAGAACTGAGGATAGTCTCAGAGACCTCTGGAACAATGCAAACATACTAACATCAGTTTATCTTTGTTGACCTGTAACATCTGACTTCTTCTTTTCATGTGAATTCCACTCTCTCTGAGTTTTCATCTCTCCTGATCTATATCAGCTAGTCTTTAAGCCTCATTTATTGAACAAAAACTTTGGGAATACCTACTACCATGTGGTAGAATATTCAATAAAATATCATATAAACTGTTGTCAGAGTATCTTTCTAAATGACAGGCCTAATCAGGGAACAGAATCTATCAAAGCCATTCCACCATCAAACAAAGATTGTCTGATTTTGCATTTCAGCTAACTTTCAATCAAGCGATGACAATTAGAATTAGCCTAGAAAAGCCAAATATTTAACTTAGCTAACTAAGAAAAAAAACTATTTTCATAAAAATAATACATATTTTATTATAAAAATTAACCTTTAAATTTCATATATTTAACTTTACAATGCAGATATTAATTTTACTCACCTGATATGGTTATTTTGAGAATAAATGAAAGACTATATGTAAATCCCTGAACCATCAGAACTATTCAATAAATTATAGTAATATTATTTGTATTCTTATTTCAATTGATTCATAATCAAGTATTAATTTTCAAATGACAAAATTTAGCTAAAATGAGAAATATATACTTTGCAAGAAAAGATAGTTGATAACTTTATACTTAGAGACATGTACACAGAATTTAAAAGATTATTTTAGTAATTCAGGAACAATAACTATGTTCTTGGACATGAGAATAGAAACTCAGTTTATGACATATTGAAGTGATATATTTGAAAGAACTTAACTGATAGTGAAGGGTAGAAAAAGAGGCTTTAAGAAAGGCTTCAATATTTTAGGCTATATTTCATTAGTAACACTAACCAAGGTGAGAATTAAATTCAGCTTGGCACAGGTTGAATTTTAGATTCAGAAATTTTTGTCAGTGATACTCAATGGGCAATAAAAAGATGTCTGTGCCCCTAGATTTGAATAGCTTGAGGGCAGGGTCCTTTTTTGTTCATGTTGTCATTTTTTTTCAAGTACAAGCCCTTGCACTAGGAAGTATTCAATACAAGATTTAATTGAAAGTTCTGTTTTGGAAAGGTCAGAAAGCCCAAGAAAAAGAACACAGTAAATATAAAAATGCCTATTTTTCTCTTTTCAATCAAAACTCAGTAGGGATTGGAAATATTCATATATGTTTACTGTTTCACCAATCTAGAGTAGAAACAGAATGTTTTGTAAAGAATAGAACTGATTCAAAACCCTATAATTTTGCCAAAGTTGCTTGAAACAGTTTTTTAAATAATTTAATACTTTATTTCAATTTAAAAATTCTTGATATCAAACATTTAGTTTCTCTCATTCATCTATCACTTAAACTGAAATACCCAATGTTTTCAAACCCTTCCAAATGAAATCTCTAAGTACTGTCAGGTCCTTCCCCTGCTGGAGATATTGCTTTGTGCAATTCAAATTGTTATCTATGAAATCCAATTTCTGCATAAAACCTGTGATCAGACTCTATAATCTATTTCCCACATTAGTCAGGCTCTTTAATATGGCTTTCAGTCAGAATTATTTGATCTCTTTAACTTTAAGCTTCTGAAGATAGGCACAAGAATCTGTCTTTCTTAAGCTGTCAATTGTCATTTAAATATAAGAACTTTTTTTAGTAGTCATTATCAAATCTTGAATACAAAAAATTCCCTGAGCTACTTCCCCACCTAAAAAAAGTCTAATTCCATTTCTCAGATCATTTCTAAAAAGAAACTTCCCTAGGATAATTGTCATGCCCTTTGCAGAAATTTGAGGTGAATGTGAGAGTTCAGTTTCTGGGAAAACATCTAAACCCAAAAAATTGTTTCGAAAAAAAAATTTCCTATGGAAAAAAAAAAGTCAGACAAATTTAGTCAATATGACCTACTTTAAAATGTATATTTCTCTGAGATAATAATCTGAAGCATGCTTTACTCTACATCACTTTTACTCTACACACACACACACACACACACACACACAAACAAAAACAAAAAAAATACTTTCTTTCTTCTGGACCAAGCATATTTCTGAGATTACAAACAGAAGTCGAATTAAGTTAGTCCAGTACCTACAATTTATGGCATTTCTCATAAGATGTTCCTTTGCAAATATTGAGTAGTAAGTTCTGGAACAATTTTAAGCAATATTCTGAATCATATACCATATTCCACCTTAAAGGTTTCTCTCCACGAGCTTCAGAAGGGCAAAAATGGTCGAGTTTAGGACCACTAGTCTAGATTTCCAAACAAGGGTATGGAGTTGTATTTCTCACATTTGCTTACTCACTAATATCATCTATAAAATCTGAGTACCCAACATTTATTAACTTCTATGCCAAGCACTGAGAGCACATACAAAAGAGAGGAATTGACACTGCTTCCCAAGGCAGATGGGCTTTCCTTCAAACTAAAGGTATTAGGAGAGCCCAAAAGGCTTATCTCAAAAGACAGAAGACCCATCAGAATCTCTCTCACAAACAAAACTCTTATCTTAGATAAGACTGGGTAATCTTGTCATCTGCTCTCAGTCCTTGTTGTTGGAAGAGCTTCAAGTCATTTTTTTTGGTGAAATAACCTTAAAGAATTGCTTCCACCAAGTTTCTTTGTGCCTCCTCCTCTCTCTTTTCACCGACCCTCAGTCGAATTTGCCTCTCTCCTCATTTAATCTTAAAAAACACTCAAAGTCATTGACCAAACTGTTCCTCATAACTGCCTCACATTCCCACATTAAAGCCTTTGCATGAGCAACGTGTGATGGTTGACACAGTCTTTTACCTCATCTGTAATCTCCTGGTAACTTAAAAAAAATTTACACTTCCTACTATGTCTGATGACCTAATCCATAGGAACTACTCGATCTCTTATTTTATGTTAATGTTCTGAACAGTCTTTAAAACTGATGTTTTTTTGAAGGTCCTATTATAAGACCATCAAGTGGCAATGAAGAACCCTGTCTGTCTGCCCCCCTCGCTTATCTCTATATCCACAGTAATGAGAACAGCACCTGACATATACTGGATGCTCAGTCAATATACATATCGTTGCAGAAATCATTCACAGTGCAGTCTGCGGAAGTAGTATATCCTGATGATTCACTGAAGGGGCCCTATTTTTGAGTCCAGTGTGGTCACAACTCAGGCTGTGTCTCGTGGAAAGCAAGGACTTGTAAACAGCAGTGAGACAACAACAAATACGCCAGAAGATAACTGGGTCTTTGCCATTGTGAATATCAGCATTTGCTCAGCCTTCAGAAACAGAACAATTTCCTTCTGGCTGGTGTGTAACGTTAAGAAAGTCTGTCAGCCTGATTTGGAAAGTGTCCCCTGAACTGAAAACAACATCACAGAATAAAAAAAATGGCCTCAATGTTTCCTCACCAGCAGTGTAAGCTATATGACATTTTATTTTGCTGGATAGGCAGCCAGCTCGGGGAAGAGGCAACTTCTGTCCAGATCCATATAAAATATAAAATATAGAAGAATTAGTTACTCTGTCTGAAAAGAGGAAAGAGATTTGATCATATTCCTGTAATATCTGGGAAGATTTTTCAAACTCTGGGGGGGCTGAATGGGGAAGCGATTAGTTGGAGAGGTATAGATTCCAAAGCAGACAAAAAGGAGGAGGATGGGGAGCAGTTGAGCTTCCCTTTATGAAAATCCTTTTATCTGTATCTCTCCTGGCTTCCCAGGCAGCCGGCCAGTCCAGGGTTAGCACATCAATATGTATAGCACAGCACACCGGGGGGCCCATGTTCTCCAGCAGGGGCGATTAATATGTGATATCAACGTCTATGACAAGACACATTTTATTTCTGTCAACAAAGAGGTTTCTACTTTCTCTGTCAGCTGAATACCCAAGCCTTTTATTTTGCGCAATAAACCTTTTATAGCTGGAGCCGAAAGATAGATGTTGAACCGCAGTCAATTCTTTAAATAGTTTTCTTCAATTGGCAGGTGGCCTGTCTGGGGCCTGTATCAAATATGAGGAATTCTACTTTTGGTGGGAAATAAGCAAGCATGATGGGGAGGGGTCCAAGAGATTTTCCTGCCCCAGTTTTCATAGCAAGCATTTAGCACTGTGCTATGTACACTGGAGAAAAACTGCTGGTTTTTCTGTCTTCAAAGAACTTTTAAATGAGTCTAATACATATGACACAGTAGAAATGTTGGAAAATTTATCTTTAGATGGCACTTTCTTTTTAAGACTTTGAGGAGAAAAAAAGGGGACTTCTCTGGTGATCCAGTGGTTAAGAATCTGCCTTGCAATGTGCAAGACGTGGGTTCGATCCCTTGCTGGGGAACTAAGATTCCACATGCTGCAACTGAGCCTGCCCTCCACAAGGACTGAGCCTCTGTGCCACAAGTAGAGAGTCTGTGCACCACAAGGGAAGACCCCACATGAGGCAACTAATAATCCATGTAGCCAAAAAAAAAGACTTTGAGGTGCTATACAAATGTTAATTTCTAAAGTGGAACCCATTTATAGTAAAATGAGCTTTTATAACTTTCCCTCAGAAGACAGAAAACAAGGACTAGTACTTAGATAAGAGAGGGGAATAGTTTTCTTTTTCTGATCATGAGGATGAGTTCACTAAAGAGCAGTAAGTGCCATGATCCAGTGATGTAGATGATGCCCCTGAATGAGGCTGAACGTTTGCTCTGTAAAACCCAGTGGACCCAAGCAGAAGTAGTGGCTTTGACGCTCCTGTTCATGCCAGCTCAGCCCACCTGAGACCTGTGCCCACTACGTCCAAAATGATATGCTCAAGCTCTTCATGAACCACTGGGCTCTCTGTTAACATGACCTTGGTATCTGGTAAGTTTTTATTGTTGATGTTAATGAACAAATAGATCCACTGGAGCTGTAAACCTCATTAAGATATTCATGGACTTAATGGGACAGCTGGTAGCTAACACATCTTCCCGTCTTAAAGTGGGTTCTTATTTCTGATTGTTAAGCAAGTTGATGCCTCAGTAAAATGGCAAAATACTACCTGTCATGTGCTTTCTGAAATTTTATTAGAAAATGGTGATGAAAAAAAAAAGAAAATGGTGATGAGGAGAAAGCTAGTTAGTAACCTATTAAGAGTGTTTCATGTTCTCCGTGCTTTACTATGTTATGCAATTATCATAATCATTCCATTAGGTAAATTTTTTAACAAGCTCATTTTAGAGATGAAGAAATGAACTCATAGATTCAGCAATTTGTCCAAGATCTCACCAATAGTAGGTGGTGTTTCAGTGACTTGAATTAGGTTTTCCTGACTCCGAAGCCTTTTTGTCATTGATAGAGCAGATTATTACTTCAAAGACCAACCTTATGCTAGCCAGTAATTTATTTGGAGCATTTACTCTTTTCTTAGCATCATCCTATGTGCTCTGGGAGATACAGTGCCCTGGCAGTGTTTGACTTTGCCTTCAGATGTTTATAGTCTTAAGAGACAAGGAAGACGAACAGGAATAAAACAATTAGAGGATAATTCAAAAGGGAATAATTAAGGGTTGATAAAATGAAACCAAGCACCAGCTTGGTATTACATTCAGAGCCCTAGATTTGAAATCAGAAACAAGATTTAAGCACAGTTCTCTCACTTATTTCTGTATATCGTTAGGCAAATTACTTAACTTTGATCTCCTCACACGATAGTATTCTCTATCATGGGAATATGTCTCTTTGTATTTACTGGACTCAGATGAGTCCTGTGAAGTCTGTATATAAAAACAGAAAGATACATTTCACTCAACATCTCTTTCAAAAGAAGAGCACATGCAGTACAGTCTGGGTTCACCTCTGAGGGAGGATAACATTAAAGACAAACCTGCAGCAAACCGTGCTTCCCTTCCCGAACAGCCTTCCTACCAGGAGGGTGCGCGTACCTCCTAAGAGGAGCAGCGGTAAAAGCCCTGGTGCCAGACAAGCAGCAGCAGAGCAGCTGGGGAGGAGCGCCGGGTGCTGCGGGGAGAGTGGGGAGGCAGCAGTGCCCAGCAGGGTGGGTGTGGAGCAGAGGCAGCAGGTGGGAAGGAGTGACTAGGCCCATCCTAAACTCTGCAGGGCTGGGGGCAGGAAAATGAATGGCGTCAACAGAGCATGCATCTAAATATTTAAAGTTGTAAATAGAGTTACTAGACTGACAAATAAATCTCTTCTATCCCCTGAGCTCCATAGATCCTCTACTTGACAGCACTGGGAGCTGTTGGTCACTGCTGGCAGGGGGCCTGCACCTCACACCCCTTTACTTCCTGACGAGGAGCAGCCCAGCTCTGCATGTGGCATCTCAGATGCAACGTGGACCTCTCAGCCTAAGTATCCATGCTCCCCTGTGTGTGTGTGTGTTAGTTGCTCGGCTGTGTCCGATTCTTAGGGACCCCGCCAGGCTGCTGTGTCTGTGGACTCCTCCAGGCGAGAACACTGGAGTGGGTTGCCATGTCCTTCTTCAGGGGCCTTTCTCAACTCAGGGATCAAGCCGGGGTCTTCTGCACGGTAGGCAGATTCTTTACCATGTGAATCACCAGGGAAGCTCCTCTATAACCCCCTAAAACAGTTCTGCTTAGGTGCAGGCCTATGGGTGTGCTCTATGACGACACCACCCAGCTTCAGAAGGGCAGAATTCTGTAGGGGAGAGATGACAGGAGCATGCTGCTTCTCTAGCAGGCAGAATCCTGCAGGCACGGAGGGCCAAGTTATGACTGCGAAAAGGCAGAGAGCTAGTGCCTTGCGGAAACTTTTGCAGAACTAAAAGGAAGGTAATAAGTCATCAGAGGGAAACATTAATGATGCCATGGTTTGTTATAGCTTTGGCACCTGGCATAACATTTTTTTCAAAGCAACAACTCCTACAAAGTTCCTCCCATCTAGTCCAAAATTATAACTGCATTCCCAGCATCTAACTCTGTACATGATGTATAACATTATGAATAAACATTTGTTAAATAAATACATAGAAAACTGTGTGCTAGAGCCCAAAGCCACTAAATCCAGAAAGAACTCTTTAAATCAAATCAGAATAAATGAATGAATAAATAAAAATATATTCAAGGGAAAATCAGGGTATTGCCACTATCACCACTGTGTTGTGAATAAATAAATAAGCTCAAGTCAAGAATGAAAATTCCTGTGGCTCAAGCCAGAAATACAAGACTAAATTAAAAAATAAAAATTGTCTTAGTTTTCCATGGAATTTAGGATAAATTCTCAGGTCACTGTCCTTTGCAAGCATAGGCAGCTAAGGAACTGCATACATAAGGTGTCTATTAGATTTTTCCAGCACTAAGGTAACTCACTATAAGTAGTATGAAATTTTACATAAATTATATGACTCTATAAATGTTATAATCAGTTTATTAGACTTACTATTTTTTCCCATCCATAGAGGGGTGAAAGTTCTATGCTAGTTGATAAATCTAAGCAATCCTTTTTTCTTTTTTAACCAAAAAGAGATAAATAGCAACCAGGTTTGTTGTTCTTTGATATATTATAAAAAAACAACCCTAGATATCTCTCTCAGGAACTTATTCTATTTTATTTGGGAAAGAATTCATGTAAGAAAGGCTCTGGGACAGGGAACGTAACATTTTTAACATGTTGTTCCCCCAACTAAGTGTTTTTCTCTGGTAGGCTCAGAGTCTGGAAGCAAATATTCTTTGTCTATATCAGTTTAAGGCAAAAATTTATTAGTATTTCCACTCACTAGGATTTCAAATGAGACACTTAAGGAAACCAAGGGGTTCTTTCATACCCCAAATGACTTTTCTCGAAAACATTCTTTGTCATCAAGCAGACTGATTCTGGGAAGCCACGGAGAAGGATGTTTTCAGAACAAAAGAGCAAATGGAGGTAATTCCATGGCCCTCGCTTTGTGTTCAAAATAAACCATCATCCTTGTCCTTTAGTATTATGAGATTTCTGCTGTATAAATATTGCTTGAAATTCTGGCTTGTTCCACCTTGAGTAATTTTCTCCTACTCTGTGTTGTTCACGGGTAGTAGAACAGCACTTGGCTTCCTTTTGCCAACTGCATGTCTAGCTTTACTTTGTACTTTTCATTCTAAATCGAAGTATAGCTGAGTTGATAATGAGTGCTGATTAATCAAGAACCTCTCAATTTATCTGCTCCCAGTGTTTAAAATATCAATTTAAAAACATATTTCTATCAGTTACCACTAGGTGGATATACTAATTTTGAAGTGCATAATAAAGCGCACAATTAACCCTTCAATTCAATTACTGAAGGGTTAATTGCATGAAATAATATATATGATTGTTGTATTTCTATATGTCTTTAAATTCCACTGCTTTGGTAATGCTGAATCCATATACTATTTTAACTCATGTTAAGAAATGAGTTAACATTTCTTACGTGTGTGAACATTCTCATGTGTGTATGTGTGTGCTGTGATAAGCAGCTTCAGGTCATGTCCTACTCTTTGTGACTCTGTGGACTGTAGCCCGTGAGGCTCCTCTGTCCACGGATATTCTCTAGGCAAGAATACTGGAGTGGGTTGCCCTCCTCCAGGGGTCTAGGTATACATGTGTGTGCACACACATACATACACTTATACACACATATGAATAATGGTAAGTGTACAGATATGCATTTTTATATTAGTTCTATAATATATGCATAATTTGAAAGGCTAATAATAAAGTTAATGCTTCTATGGATTGGCAATAATCAAAGAAAATCCACTGCATATTATTTTATTGGAAATGCCTTCAATACTTGACAGAATATAACAATGTTAGTTGAAACTGAGACTGAGGTAAGAGAACTATGGAAGTAAAAGTAGACGCTGCTTATACTAAGAGTGGAGTGGCCTCTTTCTGCTCCATTATGTGTTTAATACAGGGGTCCTCATGTTTTTTGCTCCCCAACTCTTTATAGAAATCTACTTTCAGAAGACATTTGGCAATCTTATTCAAACTAAAATGACAGTGATTAACAATGTGCTTTGTGCTATCTCACACAGGGAAACTGTTCTGAAACAAGGCCTAAAAAGCTGAGTCAGACACGACTGAGTGACTTCACTTTCTTTCTTTAACAAAGGAAATTCAAATATTAGCAAATTAGTGGACAGGATCTAAATGGTTTTGTCTTGATCACTGAAATCACTCACAAAGGAGGAAGGTCAGCCCATACTGAAATGCAGGAAGGTTCTAATTGATTTTCTTATTTCTCACTGTGACATTTGGTGCAATGCAGAAAGAGCATCTCTTGGCTTGTGATGATTTGGAGAAGGGTAGTTACTGCATGAATTCTCAGCAGGAGATGGCAGCTGGCAAGAGAGACTGCACTGATGGCAGTCCTTCAAGAAGAGAAAGAGATGAGTCCTTAGGGCCAGGGCATGTTGTACCATGCAAAGAAAAACAGAAATGGGGACTGTGAATGGATGAAATGAGAAATGCAAATTAAAGATTGATAAGGCTCTATAGCGGTACCTTACTTATTCACATATGTGTTCCCCAGAGACTTAGGCCACAAGGAAACCAAAATCCACCCAGGATGAAGCATTTTAATGGAGAAAACAAATGAAGCATTTCAAAGAGGCATTCTTGCTAGTTACTATATCTCCAAATATTTGGAGTGATTAAAAATGTTTTTTTCTTCATCTAATGCAGGCTACCCATTTAGGCAATAGACTAAGTTATCAGGAAAAAAAAAATCACAGTAAATGAAAACCTATAGCTCTGTCAAACTTAACACCTAAAACTTTCTGGCACTTTGATTCTCTGAGGAAAAGCCTTTAATTGTAAGTGGGTATCTGCTAGTGCTTCTGATTAGAAATACTTTGGAGAGAAGGAAAGGAAAGTGTGAGAATACAGTGGTTCTTTTGCTCATTTGTCAGGAAAGGGTAAATTGAATGCTCACTCGCTGAGTTTAATCCATCACCAGTCCTATACTTACCACACAGTTGTTCTTGCTGCTTTGTATAATTTATTGTTATATTATCAAGTATTAACAATTTATTTGATAGGTTCCTGCCTCCTTTCTTATAGCAAATGTTTCAGAAAATAGACATGTTTCTGAAAAACAAACAGAACCATTCACCTATAACTTAGAGGTCTGTGTGGGCATTGGCATAATCGGTCCATATTACTGAGTTAATGCAAGTATAGAAAGTAACATCTATATATGTATAGTTTATATATATCATAGTTCCCCCTCCAGCGGAAAAAGATAATGGTGAAATTGGCTAGGACAGCTATATTTTATTCATGCACATATTCAACAGAAATCAAAGGAGCACTTGCAAAAGGTAGGTGTTAATAAATACAAAATAGCCAGAACTCACCTATAGATCACAAAGATAATATAAGATAAATGATAAAGATAATATAAGATAAATGACTTACAGTATGAATAAGTACAACTAAGGAAAAATAAAGCATATGATGAGAAGGTATAGCAGGGGAAGCTAACTTAGCTTGGGGGAGGCATTTGAGGAGTTTCTTAGAAATTGACATGCAAGGTAAGACTTTTTTAACAACCAGGATTTAGCCAGATAAACAGGTCACAGAAGAGCGCCTTAGGTAGGGACAACAGTACATGTGAGTACTTGTCACATTTGATGATCTAAACCTTTGCTCACCAAAGTGATAAAGCCCTCTCTCCTTTTGGATCCTGCCTAAAGACGTTTGGTTGCTGTTTCAATAGGGTCCAAATAGGAAGCAGCTGTTATAGTCAAATTAGAATAATTCAAAGTGTGTTAAAACATATATTAACATGTGGGCAAGTTGTAAAAACAAAGGATTCTGCAGTTAACCTGGGGTTTCCAACCCTGGAGCCATTACTACCCTCAGAACCAAAGGACAAGGGAAAAAAATGTAACAGAACCTAGAAGTGGAGTACTATGTAGAAAAGGCCACCCTGAGCAGAGCAATGATTTTCAGTCCAAAGAGACAGTTAGCCAGATCAGATTCACAGTGAGGGGGCCTCACGTCAGTCCCTCTCTCTGATCTCCTTCTAGGGCACCCCATTGATCACATTAAGTAGAAACCACAGAGCAGGGGAACCACTTGATGCAGTCCATAGCATTTGACTCCCCAGACAGAGAATAGGGTAGATAGAAAGGGATGGAGCGTGGATCTGAAAGAAAAAACAGAAATGTCTGTTGGGTCATTTCTAGGATGAAGAAGGGATGCCAGGAAGGGAAATTGCTCTTAGACCAGTCACATTCTGATAAAGCCGTAAAAAACTAGCAGCAATCCATCCTAGCTTTCATTCTTTTAATGAGTTTTCTCATTTCTATTATTTCTCTGTTCACTTGGATAAATCTGCTTCTTATGAGCAAGAGGGTTTCTGTATTTGCTTTTAATCATACACCCTGGGAATACAGAATCCTGATACTCCATTTCTCTGCAGGAATCTCTACATCTGGGTGGCCTAATCCTCTAAATCTATGTTCCTAGGATAACTTGTGAATAGAATCACCTATGATGTAGCATGGGCTTTTCACTCTACAGGGTGCATGAGATTCACCCTTGGGAGAGTGGAGAAAAGCAGAATCCTTGCCTCAGTGGTTCTGAACCAGCAGGTCGGGCCTGAGACCCTAGAATCTGTCATGTAAAAACAAGCATCCTAGATGGTTCTGATGCATGTAATCCAAGGAACATATTTTGAAAAACTCTGGTATAGCTGCTATAGCAAATATAGCATCTTACTTAACTGGTAGAAATTCTGAAAACACTGGAGTATATACTAGTAGTATTTTAAAAAGTAGAAAGTTTGGAAAAAGAAGCTAAGTGCAGAAATAGAAAAAACAGAATTATATAGTGATTTATTTAATTTCCAAGTAAAGCCAAAAATGAATGGAATTATTACAATTAATCCTGAATTGCTAGTGACATCATTTGGAAAGGTTTTACCTTTTTCTGTGACTAATCTGTGACTAATAGTTCATGGTGCTTTTGCTTTATAATTATATAAGCACCCACCCCCAGGGGCACCTAATGATTTTTAAATCATACTTAAATGCACTGGAGCAGCTTATACTTTCAAAAATCCTTGCAAATTGTTTTATTGTTACATATTTGTTGATGTGAACAAGCCTTCTCAATACTATATGTCAGTTTTGTACATTAAGATCTCTCTATCAGGTTTTGCTTTTAGAGCAGAAGTCAACAAAACATTATTGTGTAAAGGGCTAAGTAGTAAACACTTTAGGCTCTGCTGGCCACATGGTCTCTGTCACTAGTACTCAACCCTGCTACAGTGGTGAGAAAGCAGCCCCAGGTAAAACAAAATGAATAAGTGTGGCTGTTCCAATTAAAACTTAATCTGTGGTCAACAAATTTGAATTGCATATCATTTTCATGGGCCATGAAATATCCTTCTTTAATTTTGCTTCAACCATTTCCAAATGTAAAAACCATTCTTATCTCATAAGCCATAGAAAAACAGACAATGGGTTATAAATTTTTGACCCTTGATTTTGAGCAATCTTATAAATTACAGTGATTAGAACATACAGATTTTATTTCTTATCCCTAGACATAAGACAAAACAGAATGCAGGTCGTCAGGCAATCCATGATAAGCTACCCTTTATAACTTTGTCTTAAAGAAAAGGTAGGAAAAACAATGAATTGTATAGACATGGGACTGAGTCCCAGCTGCTAGCTTCATCTTCACAAACACTGTCATTCTGAGTAAATTATTTCTCTTCCCTTAGTCTCACTTTCTCCACCTTTTAAATTGCGTTGGCTCTTCTCACTTCACAGTATTTCGATAAAAATAAAAATGATAATAGTACTCAGCATCATTCCTGGGACTGGAAGATGCTCCTTAAAGATGAACCTGTTTCCCTTTGGTGAAAAGCAAAGGTGACAGCTGCACTTTGCATTTATGGATTTAATACTGATTTTAAAAATCCACTTATAACTATGGTTCTTAACCGCTGGATGCATGTTGGAAATCTACTGGCAAGATTTTTAAACTTTTAATGAGAAAGCCACAACCCGGAACAATTAAATAGGTATCTCTTGTGGGAGTGGGGAATGTGACCTAAGCCTCAGTATTTTTAAAAATAAACTTCCCAGTGTACAAACAAAATTGAAAACCACTAACTTTTATTTTTCTATTTTTAAAAACTGAAACACTGGTACTTTTTTGTGGTCATGCAAGTGTCTGAGACATTGGTCAGCAACTTAGTTGGCCATTTTCATCTCTGTCTTTAATAGTCTCCTCTTCCACTTCCTGCTCCATCCCCTTTCCTAACATCCTCAATGGGAGCCATTCCTCTTGTTCTCTGTCACTGATCTCCTTCGGCATCTGATATCCTTTCCTCAACTTTATCACAGCCTCCCACAAAAAGCCTGAAAGGTTCTGGCTGGAGTGTACTGCAAAGGCATATTCTTCAGCTGAGAATGAAGTGACTAGGACCACAATCACTTCTTTGGAGATGGCAAGCAAGCAATAAAACTGCTAAAATATAACTGCTCTGGCCCATGCAGAGGAGTGACCCAGGGCTGATTAGTGACAACTCCACTCATGGGAGATGCATGACAAGAAGATATGCAAGGCCAATTGGGCTGACCCAATTGGAGGTTACATGGGCTTCCCTGGTGGCTCAAAGGGTAAAAAATCTCCCTGCAATGCAGGAGACCAGGTTTTGATTCCTGGGTCGGGAAGATTCCCTGGAGGAGGAAATGGCAACCCACTCTAGTATTCTTGCCCAGAGAATTCCATGGACAGAGGAGCCTAGCAAGCTACAGTCCATGGGGTCACAAAGAATCAGATATGATTGAGCAACTAATTCTTTCATTTCACTGGAGGTTACAGCTCTCATTGTTCCCAGGATGGAGAGGAGTACAGCCCAGAGATGTTACTTAGTAGCTAGTAATTTATATTTAGATAATACTTTTCTTTCAATTTTATATTATTTCATAACTTTACATTAGATACATTTTGTTCAAATGTATTTGATAAGGTTGAGTAACTAGTTATGATTATTTTGCTAATTAAATTATGCTTACATGTTCATAATATGCCAATATTGTCCTGTTACCCACTCCCCCTAAAAAAGCTCCAGTCATTTTTCCCAGCATAGTTATCACTACTTCTCTCCTCTCCTGATGTGTGTGCTGCTTTAGAAGATCTTCTGGCTATGTTCATTCTTTCTGTAGGCAAAGCTCCATGACCTAGAATTCTCTCAGTCAGCACTAATGCTCCACCCAAACTAACCTCAGCTAAACCTTTCCTCGCTTACTTGCCAGGCTTTCACACACATTCACTAGTGTTAACAGTGTCCTGTCTAGCAGGGGCTACAGAGGGTTAGGTGAGTCAAGGACTCAGAAAATAAAGCATATTTGATTGACACCAGATCAATAAGTCTTGAATTCAGAGACTCTGAAGGCAAGATGAAGAACTGGACTCTGTTAAATGTACAGTCAGTAGAGGCAGAGCACTGCAATGAAATGAAAGTTAATATTATCTTACAATCCTGACAGCCTTTTGACATATGCCATGATTTTTAATATCAGATAAAATTTGGGCATCTTTCATGTGCTTAAGGGAAGCCACTTCTTTTCCCCTTTCAGAATTACTTCTTCTGAGACAAATGCATTGACAATAGAGAACAGCCTCTCATTTTTTTTCCTTCTACTTTGCCCTGCTCTGCCTTTCATGACTCAATACTTTGTCTCTTTCCCAAGTTATTTTTTTTTAATTTCTAAAAGATTTGGCAGACATTTTTTTAATAATCCATGGATTTAAAATTCATAGTTGATTATGTCTCTAGTCACAGTAAGCCAAATTACAGATTTAAAATGAATATGCAATTTCCTTTTGCTTACTCGGAAGCTAAGAATGATTATGCAAAGGCAAAAATTAGCTGAGTAGGAATTCTCTGCCTGTTGCCGAGAGTGAGGCTTGCTATAAACATGTAAACAGCTTAAGAAATGAAGATACATCTGCCCAGACACAGTGCTACAAGGGTCCCCGATTCTACTGTTCCTATTACATTTCCTTGAGAATAAAAAAATTACTTTAAAAGCTATAGATAAAATAATTTCTCAATTTGTATGGAAATACAAAAAACCTCGTATAGCCAAAGCAATCTTGAGAAAGAAGAATGGAACTGGAGGAATCAACCTACCTGACTTTAGGCTATACTACAAATCCACAGTCATTAAGACAGTATGGTACTGGCACAAAGACAGAAACATAGATCAATGGAACAGAATAGAAAGCCCAGAGATAAATCCACGCATCTATGGACACCTTATCTTTGACAAAGGAGGCAAGAATATACAATGGAGAAAAGACAACCTCTTTAACAAGTGGTGCTGGGAAAACTGGACAGCCACTTGTAAAAGAATGAAACTAGATCACTTTCTAACACCATACACAAAGATAAACTCAAAATGGATCAAAGATCTAAGCATAAGACCAGAAACTATAAAACTCCTAGAGGATAACATAGGCAAAACACTCTCTGCCATAACCCAAAGCGGGATACTCCATGACCCACCTCCCAGAATATTGGAAATAAAAACACGAATAAACAAATGGGACCTAATTAAAATTAAAAGCTTTTGCACAACAAAGGAAACTATAAGCAAGGTGAAAAGACAGCCTTCAGAATGGGAGAAAATAATAGCCAATGAAGCAACAGACAAACAATTAATCTCAAAAATATACAAACAACTCCTGCAGCTCCATTCTAGAAAAATAAACAACCCAATTAAAAAGTGGGCCAAAGAACTTCACAGACATTTCTCCAAAGAAGATATAAAAATGGCTAACAAACACATGAAAAGATGCTCAACATCACTCATTATTAGAGAAATGCAAATCAAAACCACAATGAGGTACCATTTTACACCAGTCAGAATGGCTGCCATCCAAAAGTCTACAAGCAATAAATGCTGGAGAGGATGTGGAGAAAAGGGAACCCTCTTACACTGTTGGTGGGAATGCAAACTAGTACAGCCACTATGGAAAACAGTGTGGAGGTTCCTTAAAAAGCTGCAAATAGTCCTGCCATATGACCCAGCAATCCCACTACTGGGCATATACACCGAGGAAACCAGAATTGAAAGAGCCACGTGCACCCCAATGTTCATCGCTGCATTGTTTACAATAGCCAAGACATGGAAGCAGCCTAGATGCCCATCAACTGATGAATGGATAAGAAAGCTGTGGTACATATACACAATGGAATATTACTCAGCATTAAAAAAAAATTCATTTGAAGCAATTCTACTCAGATGGACGAAAATGGAGCCCATTATCCAGAGTGAAGTAAGCCAGAAGCAAAAACAACAATACAGTATATTAACGCATATATATGGAATTTAGAAAGACGGTAACGAGAACCCAACATGTGAGACAACAAAAGGAACGCAGATGTATAGAATAGACTTGTGG